>JAJPUD010003991.1:48343-105523 GCA_023553655.1 Myrmecobius fasciatus
GGGAGAGGGAGAGGGAGAGGGAGAGGGAGGGAGGAAAAATACAGGGACAAAGACCAGAAAGAGACATAGAATTTATTAAGCTGTACTAAGCACTAGAGAAAACACAAGACAGTCACTGACCTATGGGAGCTTATTTAATGAAGGAAGACAAACACAAAAAGGGGAAAACAAACATAAAATAATTACTGGGATGACTAAAGTTAAAAGGGGTCTTAGAGTTCATCTAGTACAATTCCTTCATTTTACAGTTGAGGAAACTAAGGGCAAAAGAGGATAAACAACTTATCCAGGATGAATTAAGGCTTCGAAAATACTTGGAAAAGGTTCTTTTTAGGGCCTTATGTAGATGTGCAGAAATGTCAGGAGCAACGTCAATAATGAATATTGACAAAGACAATATTTCTTCTTATTTGCCTGCCTTATGGATCATCTCTGATATAAACATCATTCCTTCTTTAAGAGCTCAGGATCTGGCTTCCTCACTTAACCCATTCTTTCTGTCTGTTTCTCTCTGTCTCTGTTTCTCTTTGTCTCTATCTCTCTCTGTCTCTCTGTATATATATATACATACACATACACATACATACATACACACACATATATGTCTGTCTCTATGTCTGTGTCTACCTCTGAATCTCTGTCTCTTTCTGTTTGACTCTCTGTGTGTCTGTCTGTATGTGTCTGTCTGTCTGTCTGTCTCTCTCTCTCTCTCTCTCTCTCTCTCTCTCACACACACACACACACACACACACACACAGGGTCCCTCATTCCCTGATGGCCCTTAATTAACACTCTTGTAATACCAATTGACTATACTTTCTATACTAAAACTCCACTCCAAAACAAAACAAGAAAATTTTGAAACATTTCCTAGCAAATAAATGAGGAAGCCAGGAAAATTCTTTCAAGAATTTTAAGAAGCATCCCAATCCTAAAGGTAGCATCAGCCCTTTGAATTCTAGCTGGAAACTTTAAACCCAGTAGCCATAATCCAGATAAATTTAAGAGTTGTTTATGGAGGAAAAATACCAGTTGACAATAGCTCTGCTTGTTGGGATATGACTAATTAAAGGAGAACAGCCACATTAAAATAGGGAGTTTTACATAATAAGAGCTAAGATAAGACATTTTGTAACTCAGGGTGCAAGTTAGTCAACAGAAGCAATATGGCATAGTGGAAGGAATATTGACTCTGGAATCTGAGGACGAGGATTCAAATCTCACTTCTGCCCCTTACTTAAAGCTTCCCAGGTGTTCTCTATAAAAAGACAATACCTCTGAAGAACTTTACAACTCTAGATGGAATAAGTTGTGGTCAGGACCTCAAGCTGTGGAGAGGATTCTAGATATGCTCTCTTTATCCATAGCAATTACTTTCACAGCCAAGAGTCCCAATGGTCTCCACATGGAAGTAAAAAAAAAAAAAAGAACAATTTCTGAATTTAAGAATTCTAATAATATTCTATGAAAAGTAGGAAATTTCAACTCTGATTATCCCCTATCTCAGCTTGTAGAAGTCCATAGTAGGGATAATGATAATAATAATGTAATACTTTAAACCTCTCTGTTGAGATTCACAACAGCACCTGCTATACAATTTATAGCCTTTGTTTTTTATATGTTATTTAATTTTTACTTCATAATTATAAACTTAACTTGGCAGTCTAGCACTATTGGTGGAAAGAAACAGAAAATGTAGTCCAAAGAGAATTACAGCCAGTGAGAGCACAAGGATTACAGGATTGTAAACAAGAATGGGAATAGTCATGTGTTCTCCCTAGCTACAGAAGGAATGATTTGGAGGTTAGGAGAGGGGGAAAGAAAGGAGGAACATTTATGAGATTAGACCACAGTTAGCAATGATGTTGCTCTTGCTGGACTTGCCATTTCAGTATGCAAAGCACTCTTTGGATCCAGAGTATCTATTCCTTTTTTCACAGGGTCAACACCTACAAGCTTATGATCCAACCAACCAATCTTAGCAGAAGAGATGAACTACTGAGTGCCATTGTACTAAGCCTAGCATTTGCCATGGAAAAGATGCCAGGACCCGAGTGCTTCAGGATAAAGGTCCAAGCAGCCAATTTCTGCTCTCATATGGACTTGCCAACAGTTCCATGGTGGCATTTGAAATCACCACACTGGTATATGAGCCCAAAAACAACTCTGTGAAAGCAGCATCTCTTATAAATAAATCCCTTCTCTCTGATGCTCAAAGTACAAAAGTTGTCTGCTGCCTTTGAAACTGTGTCTGCAAATAGCTGGAGATTAACTCAACCTCAGGGTTTATGACTAGTAGAGATATTAGGTACAATGGATTGAGGGCAGCTATGGAGCTATGTCAGGGGATAGTAGTATGTAAAGAAACAACTTAGAATCTTAAAAAATGGAGGGAGACTGAGAAGTTAAGTAATTTTTTCATAGTTATACAATTGCTAAGTTTTGAAGGCAGCATCCCAAGCTAGGTCTAGTCCTCTATCCTCTAAGGCATGGAAAAAAAGCTTGCTAAGTATGGTGAAAAATTCTTAGATGACTTTTGAATTGAAATCACTCTATATTGTAGCATACCCCTCCAAAAACAATAGAAAAAAATCTGAATCAAAAACACAAACTCAATATCCTTAAGTCATACAAGTGCCCAGATTTGGGGTCATGAAGTAACAAGTGTTACATCTCTCCCTGTTGATAGATACCATAAACAACTGATTTCCTGTGGAATTAAAAAAGTAAATTCTTTATTTTCTGACATGGTCAAAGAATGGGATGCTTTAGTTCTTCAATCCAGCATAATCATACAATCATTTATTAAGTACCTACTATATATTAGACTTTGACAGTGGAGATCAAAAATAAAAAAAAAAATACTGAATTAAAACTTGGAAGAAACCCAGGATTCTAAAAGTCACTGTTGAAAGAGCGATGTATTCTGGGTTGGTTGAATTTGATAGATCTTCTAATTGGTTTAGATTTGTTATCTAATTAAGAGGCAGTGTGATGTAATAGAAGGGAGCTTAGAACTAAAGTTAGAAAAACTGGGTTCAAATTCAATACTACTCATTATTAAAGTTGGGACTTTAGCCAAATAATTCCATCTCAGTTTTCTCATCTATTAAATGGGGGAATAGTGGAGATAGAAGATGAATAATAATAGTCATATCACCTACCTTGGGATTGTAAGGAGTAGGACAACATGAGTTTAAATTAAAGTTTTGGGTCTATTAATGTGCATTTGAGATGTTCCTTCTCTTCAGGCCTATATATATATATATATATATATATATATATATATATATATATACAGAACCTGATATACAGTATAGCATTACATTAATAAATGCTAATGACTGATCACTAATGAAAAGAGGTTCAAAAAGATATTTTTCTAAATTTTATTCTGAATCATATGATCCTATAAAATAAGATAATGTATAAAAAAACTTTTTGTAAATGGCAAAGAACCTTATAAATGTCAGCTATTTATAAGTCTGTTATAAACATAGATGCCCAATATTTAAAATTTGGAATGAAATAAAAGGGAATGATTATCTTTGGCCATGTTTCTCCTTGTTCCTTTAAACTCCTTTACTCAGGAAGTTATGGGAGAAACAATGTTTTAAGTCTTGGAGGAGAGTAGCTCTAAGGAATGGACTTCAGTCTGGGCCTTCTATATTTGTTGTTTTCTATTCTAGATGAAGAACTTGGCGTCTCTGATCTTAGGAGTTTTTAAAATCAGGAGTATGCCTATGTATCCTAATATTCCAAAGTATATAGTTGTTTTTTTTTTTGGAGGACCAAGAAGGGACACAGCCAAGGATTTAGCTAAGATGAGGACTCAACCAGCAATCATGCGGTATCTAAACAGTAACTCAGTGGGATCATTGTTTCATGGAAGTAAGCTAAGAGTATGTCCCCAACATATTAGGGGGAAATATTTGTGCCTTTGTTCCTGCTATATCTTTAAATCAAATATCTCTTTGTATAGGTCCATAAAAGAGAGAGAAAGAGGGACAATAAAAAGTATGCTAAAATTGGAATCTAAGAACATAGCTTGGAATACTAGCTCTGCCACTTACTAGCTGAGTGACCTGAGGCATATCATGTAACTTCTCTAAAACTTAGTTTCTTCACCTGTAATATGAGAAAGAATGGCCTCTAAGATCCCGCCTAGGAATTCTAAATCTGTGAAAATGAATACATTGAAAAAAATATCCTGACTTAGCTTTAATATTAATTCAATGATTTGGAAACAGATTCAGAATTTTGCAGTTCCTTGGGGTAACTAATTAAACAAAAACAATGATCATTGTCTTGGAAAAGTACAGAAGTGCCAATTAATTGAGTCACTGTATATACATAAATCAGCTTTTTCTGTCCCCAAGCTTGTCCTTCCTTCAACAGAAGGGTTTTTTTAACCTTAACAATATCCCAGGGTACTTGACTATAATTTAGTGATTGAGGTTAGAGCCAAGATAAAATACTATAAGGCTATGTCATTATCCCCTTACTATTCCTAGAATAATCCCTCCCATCCTTGCCCCTTTCCATCACTGCTTTCTGGTCCCCCAAAGGAAACAGATATACAAGACCTACAAGATAATTCATACTGGGAAATGCTAAAACCAAATGCCTACCAAGAGGGACTTTGGGGAAAAAAAAACAAGATTGAGTCTAATTTTGGTTGGGCACAATGCCAACCAAATTGATTTACAGTGGAGAACTGTGTTCATTCCCAAAGGACTCTTGAACTAATGCTGATTATCAGTTAATTAACACTTTCTTTCTGAGGAACTAAATTGAATAGAAGTACTCTACTGGAGTAGAGATAATCTCATTTCCTTCCAGAATTTAAGTGATCTGGGGGAAAGGCCCCTTAGAGCTCTTACCAGAAAGGGAAGAGGTTAAAAAAGAAAAAAGAATATGTTCCCAAAGTTTGCCACCAGTCAGTTAACAAATACTAGGTCATCAAATCTATGTCTAGAATTGAAAGAGACCTTAGGGACCACCTAGTAAGATTCCATTCTACAAATAATGAAAGAGGTTAAGTGATTTTAGCCAACATCACAAAGCTAGAAGTTGGAAAAGCTAAGATTCAAATCTCTGGCTCCCAAATTAACATATTTTCCTCTACACCATACTGATCTTCCAGTGCTGTACAGGGCACTATGTCCAGGGCATTGTGTACTGACCTATTTATGTAAAGTGCTACTAGGCAAAAAATAAATAAAAGGCAATCCACCACATCCTCATAGAATTTCTAGCTTCATTCAAGGCTCAATTCATGTGCAGCCTCCTCTCTGAAACCTTTCCTCATCCTTCCTAGTTATTAGCATTGTCACATACAAAATATCCCAATAATCTTAGTTCACTTTAAGATTATTGAAGCCTAAAACCATAGAAAGAACCAGGCCCAAACAAAGCCATGAAGACCTAGTTTTAAAGTCTATCTGGGGCACACACTAAGTGACTCTGGATAAATCACTAAACCTCGATATCCTGAGAAACTCACTAAGTCTCAAAAGTCCTAATCTACATTGAAAGAGAATTTCCTCATTTAAGAGTTCTGCTCATGCAATAACTCATCCAGTCCCTATCCTTGCTTTATAAATATATAATAAAATACATAAAATGGGAGCTCCTTGAGGGCAAGGAACCATTTTTTCATTCTTGTATCTGAGACCTGTTGAAGACCTTAGCTTAAAAAGGCCAAGGTCTTCCATTTCATCCAGGCTCATCTCCAGTCATTTTGATCTGTATCTTGCTACTGGACCCAGCTGAGTCTGGAGGGAAATGTGAGGCAAATGACCTTGACCAGCCCTCCCTCACTTGAATCCAATTCAATTGCATGTCACGGCATTACCTCCCTGATGTCATGGTCCTTTTTGAGAATGAAGGACAAACAACAACAACAACAATATTGAAATATGTTTTACAGGACTGCATGTATATATAATCTACATCAAATTGTTTCCTATCTTGGACTCAAATTTTTTTTAAATGAATGTTAAAAATTGTCTTTACATGTAATTGAACAAAATAAGAGACTATTTTTAAAAAATAGTTTATTCTTCTAAAAAGAAAGCTAGGATTAGAACAGCTGTTAAAAGTTTTAAAGAAATATGTGAGAATAATTCACATATAGGGTTTAAAGGTTTATGAAGTCCTCTTCCTACAGTAGTGCCACGATGATAACAAAACATAAGCATGCCAAATCCATTATTGCACTGACTTTATCCCTAAATTTATAGGAAAATCTTTGATATATCTCTCTACCTCAGTCTTTACTTCCATAAGATGATAATAACAGTGTAAGTTGATCTCCCAGAACTGATATGAATAACTCCTGCCTGTTAAAGGAGATGTTTTAACTAACAGATCTCTGAGGTCCCTTATCATTCTAATCCTCAAGATGCTATGTATAGTGAAAAAACCTAGGCAAGGACACAGACAGAAAATTTTGTGAAGGTTCAATCAACAAAACTTGGTAACAAATTGGATATGAAGGATGATGGATGTTAAAGAGTATAAAAACAAGGAAACTGAAAAGAATCCCTCTATAAAAAAAAGGGAAAGTTCAGATGAGAGATAAGTTTTGGGGAAAAAATCATAGAATCATAACTTTCTAAATAGAAGGAACTTTTTAAGGCAATCTACTCCAACTATCTTATTCTATAATTGAAGAAACTGGAGTACAGAGGTTAAAAGACATGTCTAAGCTCATAAAGATATTGGTACATAAAAATCAGTACTATGATATTTTTTTATTCCTTTTTTTGGTCCAAACCTAAGAAAGTTCCCTCCACTGATAAAGGTTGCCAACTCATCTGTAATTTATCAGCTTAGAGAGGTGTCTAGAACACTAAAAGTTTAAGATGATTTCCCTAAATTTCCTAAGCTAGAATGTGTCAGAGGCAGACCCAAGTCCTTCAGACTTTTAGGCCAGACTTCAATGTAGTATTTCATGATGCTCTTCTGCAATGATCATTCCCCTAGACCTGCAAGTCCATTTGATTATGAAACTCAGCCAATTTTTCTTCTTCCTACACAACTTGTGTATTAAGCAGAAACTCCCTCAGAACACTCAATAGAGAAGTGACCCTTGGACTAGAAGTTTCCTTCCTCCTGGGCTTCACCAGCCTAATTCCATTTCTTCACATCATCCTTCAAGGATCATATATTATTTTTGGAACAAGAATAGGTTGAGTTTTCTGAAATCAGACAATGTGGGAAGGGGGAGGTGAAGAAGGGAGCTCTCTAAGGAAAATTACCACGAGAACAAAAGCTTGTCCAAATTATGCAATAAGCTCTCATCATGCTACAAAATTGCTCTTCAGCTGGGGGTGTCATGATGGAAGATTTAAGAATTTTAAGTAGTTCTTTTCTCGTTTGGGATTCACGAACCAAATGAGTGTGTATGCATACTCAGGCAAGAAATGAAGATTAAAACATGTTCCCAGAATTCTTCAGTTTTGAAAGGAAACCAAGGGAGGAGTGACCATCAAAGTACACACTGAGTGCTTCAGCATTGACTTTTATAGTGGGATAGTTGAAAACAATAGATAGAACCACAAAAGGTCCCAAGATGTTATAACACAAAACACAGTGGACTGAAGCCAAGTTCTGGTTCTGTCTCTGTTACTAGTTAGCTATGTGACCTTAGATACAACACAACTTTTCTAAGGGTTGGTATTTTCACCAATAAAATTAAATAGTTGAACTAGTTTGGGAATTCCCAGACTTTTTCCATTTTTTGAGTCCCTTGCATTCAGTAAACCTTCCCACAGCTCCTATTGGATATGAAAATAAGAAACTTCTAGCATTTATCATGCATATGCACCAAAGAAATAAAGCTAAGAGATTAATTAAATTCAGTAGGACAATATAAAGAGACAGCATGGTATATACAGTGGATAGGAAGCTGCACTTAAAGCCAAGAAGGCACATAACTAACTGTTTTTGAAACCCTGGGTAAGCTTAACCTCTTAATGTTTTAATAAATCAGTGAGCATTTATAAAGCACTTTCTCTTTCCCAGATACTGTATTAAACTCTGGAGATACAAAAAAAAATAACTTTCTAAGAATATAAATCACAGAGAAGGTACAAACCTGCATTGATAAAACAATATTTCTTACCTGGGAATTCCCTATATCAGAAGTTCTCAAACATTTTGGCCTCAGAACTCCTTTACCTCAAAAATTATTGTAGAAGAATCTGAAGAGCTTTTGTTTATTAGCTTATGCCTCTCAATGTTTACCATATTAAAAGTTAAGATTTTTTATATTATTAAAACAATTTTGACCTCATAGACTCCTGAGTCTCAGGAACCCCTAGGAGTTCCTAAATACAATGTTGAGAAAAAATTGCTGCCCTATATCATTGAAATCACACAAATAAATTTATACAAGTAAAGTTTTCTAACTATATATGACTAACATACAAATATGCATACATACACATATATATGTATATATGTGTGTTTGAGTGTGAAGGTGTATATATAGAGAAATATATATATACAAATACATACATATATATGTATATATATACATACATATGTGTGTGTGTTTGTGTCGTTAGGATAATGGGGTTATTTGCCAAATATTACCCATACTCCTTGGAGATACACGTTTACAAGGTTAAAAGCCTTTGAGCTAGACAACACTAGCCAGCAATGTTCTGGAATCAACTCTGACCCATTTGCAAAGAGCTATTGTTTCATTTTCAGTATAAGTGTTTAAACTTAGAAATTAAGAAATTCTTTAAGTCAAGGCTTGATTTATTATCAACATATTGATTTATTGTTGTATTAATAATATAGACTTAAAGTGATAGATACTTTGTTACTAACATTGATTAAATTTAAAGTGTATCATGTCTTTTGAGAAAGTCAGTTATTAAACATTTACTAATAGTTTCTTAAAGTTATATGTGACTTTTTGTGCCCCATTTGGATTTTTTGGTTAATAACCAAAGACACTGGGTGGTTTAACATTTCATTCTCCAACTCATTTTGCATTTGAGGAAACTGAGGCAAACAGGGTTAAGCCACTTGCCCAGAATGATACAATTAGTGAGTATTTGACTTAAGCCAGGTTTCATGACTTACTTTGTCTTTGTCACAGGGTTCTAGGTCAGGTCAATTGACTCCAAGTCCAGCATTCTTTCTATTTTACCACATTGGTTCTCTGTTAACCAGGACAAACCAAGAAAGTACCATTGCCTCAAGGCAGGCTGACAAATTTGGCAACCTTTTACCTCAACTCTGTGATCATCAGGGTCTAGCCACAACATCCTACATGGCTATCCTGCCATAGATAGTCTCTTCCTGTCGTCCTTACTGACTGCAGCCCCATTGTTTGCTTCTCCTATCTGCTTACCCCATGATTCTCATACAAAATACACATCCTCAAAGTAAGAAAAAAAAAGTTCTAGAGTTGTTGTGGTTTATGGATTCTTGAAGTACTGAAGTATTCAATTATGATAGCTTTCCAAGAGGCTCCTTCTTCAAAACCATCTTTAGGATCTTGTCTGTTTTATTTAATGTTGATCCTGGGTGTGAGGTGTATGGGTGTATGGGTGTTAATGTGTTTTTGTATGTGAGAGAGAGAGAGGATAGAAAAAAGAGAAAAAAACTGGAGAGAAGACAGAGGAGAGAGAGTGGGAAGAAAGAGAGGAAGGAAAAAAAGGAGGGAGGGAGGGAGGGAAGGAGGAAAATAGGAAAGAAGGGAGGGAGAAAGGAATGGCGGGGAAAAGAAAGGCAAGAAGAGAGGGATGGAGGAAGATAAAGATGGGAGGAGGAAAGAAGGAAGAAAGGGAGGGAGGAAGAAGGGGGAGGGAAATTAGAAAGGAATGAGGGAGGAAAGGAAGGAAGGTAGGAGGGAAGAAAGAAGGGAGGGAAGGATAGAGGGAAGGAAAGGAGGGAAAGAGGGAAGGAAGGAAGGAAATAAACATTTACATAGCCTATACTATATACTAGGAATTATGAAAACACCTTACAAATATGACCTCATTTGATCCTCACAATAAACCTGACATTAGGTACAATTGTTATTCCCTTTTTATAATTGAAGAAACTGAGGCAAAAAGAAGTTAAGTGATGTTTCCACCTCTGTTTGCCTATATTTTATCTTGTGTAAAATCGGGATAATAATAATGTATATTAAGAATTGCACTGTTTAACCTATTTTGTATTGTTTGTTATCTAAGAGAAGAGGGAGAAAAATTTGGAACACAAGATTTTGCAAAGGGGAATGTTGAAAACTATCTTTGCATGTATTTGGAAAAATAAAATACTGTTAATTTAGAAAATTGAATAGATAAATAGATATGAAGTGCCTAAAGCCAGGTGTGTGCTTAGAACTGCCTAACTCCAGTCCCAGTACTCTATCTACTATGCTACCTCTCTGTTATAGGGTGAAATGAGGTCTGATATATAGAACCTCTAGTCCCAGTGTGTGTACATATGTATATGTATCATATTTGTATAGAGCGTCCACAGATTCTCCCTGCTTGCTTCCAGACTATAGAAATTTGGCAGATTCTTCCAAACATGTGGTAACTCATAGCTGAAAGAACTCAGCCGTTTAATGTCATGTGAAGGACCCTGAGCTTCCCCTCTCCCCAAGACAGAAGCAAGAGGGTGGGGTGTTAAAAAAACAATGACTAGCTGATTCTTTTTTAATTATCGTTCTCCATTTGACAAGATATGATACAAGTCTGGATTGGAGAAGGAAGTTGTTCACTACACTTTTCTCCCATGTGCAGCATGGACTCAACTAGCATAGTTGAGGAAGTCACAACCACCAACATTTACTATAGCTGAATTCTCCTGGGCAAATCACTTAATCTCCATTTGCCTATATTTCCTCAAATGCAAAGAGAAGATAATAAAAATGTCTAGTAAGATTTGAATATTTTTAAACTATACTGGATTGCTTGCAGTCTAAGGGAGGAAGAGAAAAAATTGGAACACATGGGTTTGCAGAGGAGAATGCTGAAAACTTTTTCCATGTATTTGGAAAAATAAAATACTATTAATTTAGAAAAATAAATAGATGGGTAGATAGATAAGTAATTAAATAAATACATAAAAACTAGTATCTATTTCCCAGATAAGATTGTTGCTATTCATTTATATCTAACTCTTTATTACCCCATGGACTATAGCAAACCAATGCTATCCATGAGATTTTCTTGAGGAAAATACTGGAATGGTTTGCCAATTCTTTATCCATGGGATTAAGGCAAAAAGAAGCTAAATCACATAGATGGTAAACATCTAGGGCTGGATTTGAATTCAGCTCTTCCTAACTCCAGGCATATCTTTATATCCACTGAGCCTCCTCGCTGCCCCCTAGGTTTAACCTTCTAGGTTAAGTTACTTGCTCAGAGTCACAGAGCTAGTAAGTGTCTCACATCACATTGAACTCTTTATGACTGTAGGCTCAGCACTCTAGCATAGTGTGTGATACATAGTAGGTGCTCTATAAATATTGGTTTGGGGTTTGTTGTTACACTGTGCAAGTTTGTAATGCAGTTATCTGGTTGCCTTTGCCTCTCCTTTGTGTTTCCTTTGCATTAGTAGGTGACTTTATGAGTTTTGAGTGATAGAGGTCACATCTAGCAATGTAGTTAGAATTACCAGTTAGAATTACTGAAACATTGTCAATGAGAAAAAAATCTGCAGCCAGTACCAGAAGAGGGGCCAAATCTGGCCTAATTCACTGGCAGGCTTGTACAGACACTGCCAGAGGGGAAATGTAAACTGGCTATTTAGCAGCTTCACAAAAATTGTTTTATGTCCCCTCAAGGTTTAACTACCAGCCACCTAGCAGACTGTACCAATAGTTCTAAGTTAAATAGCTAAAATCTGTTCTAATCCTTTTTATCATGATTCTCTTAAGGTTATCATTACTTGCAACAAATATCCTATCCTATACTCAATTAATATCTGGCATTGGATATCACCTTTGCTTTTCTCTTGGGAAGATCTAGGTAAGAGCCATAGCTTTTATTATAATTAATATCATCCTGGGATAGAGGGGTCAGGGTTTATTAGAAAGCTAATGAGTATAAGAACTGAAAAACTTCTTTCTCTAACCAGAGGCTATGCTTCCCCAGAGATGAATCAGGGCAAACTGTGAAGGTTGACAATAGATACTAGTGGAGTCACTGGTACCTGTGGCCTCAGTTAAATAAGTAGTACCTCTATGATAGATCAGTAAATAGAGAAAAGACAGACAAGTAGACAGGTAAGGAGAGAGAGGTAGAGACAAATAAAGGGACAGGTGGAGAGAGGGAAGGGAGAGAGGGAGGGAGGGAGATCAAAGTGAGAGAGAAAGGAGACAGGCAGAGAGAAAGACAAAGGGTCATACAAAGGCAAACAGAAACAGAGACAAAGAGAGACAGAGAAAAAAAGAGAGATGTCTCAGGATTTTAAGAAAAGAAATGATATTTATAGAGCCATTCTAAATAGAGAAAGGCATCTTAAAATAATGTCTTTCATAATATTAGATTCAATGCATATTTCCTATTTGTTATGCATTTTTAAACTTTTTTAAACCACATATTACCTCACTTCATCCTCTGAAGAATAATGAGATTGACAAGACAGTTTGTCTATGAGCAAATCCCAGAGGAGTTGAATTGTTCCTCCCCTCACCCGTCCAGGGTTCAAGGTGAGAAAGATTCTATTAGAATCTTTAGATTTATTAGATCTTTTTAATATTAGATCAGAGACTTCTTTGAAATTAGGGCTTCTTCTCTCATCTCTTATTTTGATAGCTAAAATGAACAGAAAGTGACCGTTATTTTATTTACTATGGGAGTTCGTATACAAAGAGCAACAGAATGATTGATAGAAGACCACTTTCTAGGGATATAATAATGAAAATTCTTTTCAATGATGAATTGGATTAGATGGCCTCTGGGGTCTTTCCAACTTTCAAATTCTGTGATTCTATGACCTGGGTTTAAGCCCTCTAGTTCAGTTTTGAAAGCAGTACATAACCTGACCTCAGCTTCTTTGGCTCTTACTGCCCTCTCTCAAACTTTGCCATCCAATCAAACTTGTCTTCTTTTTGTCCCTTACACAGTATCTTCCATTTCCCATCTCTTTACCTTTGCACTGGGCTATACCACATGCCTCGAATGTACTCCAGCTTCAAATGTGCCTTATAGAGTCCTTCCCTATTCAGCTTTAATGTCTCTTCTGCATGAAGCTCTTCCTGATCCCCAAAATGTTAGCATCCTCCCTCCTAAATTATTTTGTATTTAACTCCTTGGCTGTATAATTATATTTATCATTTTATATTTATGCAAAAATGCATAGATACATTATGTTAATATATTTCAAATGTCCCTCATTAAAATATATTCTTGCAAATTAGAGATTATTTCATTCTTTGTACTTGTACCCCCAATACCTCTACAATACTAGGCACAAAATTGGCACTTAATAAATACTAACTGATTGATTGATTGATTGGATTCTAGTTCTACCTAAAACATTTGAAAGCTGTATGGTCACAGTTAAGGCACTTTACTTCCTCAAACCTTAGGTTCTTCATCTGTAAAATGGTAATATTTTTTGCAATATAGAATAATTCTCAAGGTTTTTTAAGTATTGAATAACATAATATTTTCAAAGCACTTTTAACCTTTATTAATATGAATCACTATTATGTTACCGATAGGAAATGAGGTAAATTTATGTCTATACTTACAATCTAGCTTAAGTAAAAAGAACTCAAAGAGTATGTATTCTAAACCCGCACTTTTACAGATGCAACACCTGAGGTCCAGGTGGATTAGATACATTACCTGAAGCTACTGGTAGCTAGTTACATGGAGATTTGAACCCAGATCCTAACTCTAGAGTCTATGTTCCTTGTATAATACATTGCTAAGTGAAAATATTTCTAATGGTCTTAATTCTAGAATCAAGGGGGAATTTTTTTTTCTTGCAAATTAACTAAAAGGAAAATCCTATTTCTAAATTGCTATCTTAGGGGAATAATTAAGCCAAACCATAATTTGCCAGATTTTTTTTTGTCAAGTTTCATCAGGTGAGACATTCTGTACTTCAGAGATATATTAGATGGGGCAAGTGGGGGGAGGGAGAGAAAAATGGTGAAAGTAACAATGTACCAGAATAGAAATTTCTAATTATAAGCTACAAAGTGAGAAGGTTGCACTGGGTTTTGAGGAGGAGTAAGCTGCTTTGGAAGAAGCAAGTGGAAAAGTTCAGAAACAGTATTTCAGGTATGCATACAAAGAATAGGAGTAAGGGACAAGGAGGATGCTCCTTTGTTTCATTTAATATCTACAGAGTATCAGTAAATATATTATAGAACTATTTCTGTCCAAATATGCATCAGATGCTATTTTACCTTAAGCACATACAAACATGTGATCAAAGTACTTCTTGGAGCATAATGAAAGACAGGAAATCAGTCAATTAAAAAATAGATAAGTGGCCAAAAGCTATGAACAATCAGTTTTCAGATGAAGAAATTAAAGTTACCTATAATTATATAAAAATGCTAAACCACTTATTTATTAGAGAAATAAAAATTAAAACAACTCTGAGGTACCACCTCATGCCTATCAGATTGACTAATATGAAAGAAAAGGAAATGATAAATGTTGGAGATATGGAAAAATTGGGATACTAATGAATTACTGGTAGAGTTTCCAACTGATTCAACCATTCAGAAAAGCAATATGATGCCATGGTCAAAGGCCAATCAAGCTGTACTTATCCTTTGGTCCTGATTGCTAAGAACATAAATAGCAATTGTTTCTGTTTTGGCCAGAAACCCTGAGGGTCTTAAGATAGCACCCCTAATCTATTTCTCTTATATGTAAAGATATCTCATTCTAATGTCTTGTTTTCATAACAGTAGATTCAGTGAAAGCTTTTATTTGTCCTCTCATCTTTCCCCTTTAAAAGGTGGTTTTCTAAAGATTTTGGAAACGTCTTTTGAAGAAAATATTATTTCTTAATAGCTTACATTTTCTTATAAATGGAAACTATAATATTATAAATATTCTTCCAAAAGCTAAAATCTCCAAGACCACCTATTCTGCTTCTAGCTTGAACACGGAAAGAAGAAATAACTATTGAGAAAGGGCCAACCTTCTTCTTCCATAACTAATATCAAACGCCATAGACAAGCAAGTGAACACAAGAATTCCATGAGAGGCAGCAATTCCCAAACCAGTAGGCCTGCTTCCAGTCAGTCAGACCTTTGCAGTCATCATGTTAGGAAACAAGCTCCATTAAAGGTAGCCTGGCAAATGCTTGTATGGGTACTATGACCATAGCAACTAAAGACCCAGAAAAGAAAATTCTTGCTATCTAAGTCCTTGGCACTTTCAAAAAGTTCAAGCTCAGAAATGGATGTGATTTTGTCAGTGGACATGACATTAAAAATGATGCATTATTGTCTACTTTTCTATGGGACCTCTTCATCAGACTCTTATTCTATATGTAGTTCTCCCATTAGAAAGTAAAATTTCTGCGAAAGCCTTTAAGGAATAAAAACTCCTTGAAAGCCTTGTATTTGTTTCTGCATAATTTGGCACACTATGTAGCACACAGAAAGTGATTAATATATGCTTTTTATTCATTCTTTCAAGTATTTAAAGGGTTGTCAGACAAAAGAGAAATTGATCAGTTCTTCTTAGACCCAGGAGCTAGTGTTAGGGACAACGCAATGAAATGGCCGAGAGACTAATTTTGGACTCATATCAGAAGAAAAGCTTCCTAACAATTAGAATTGTCCAAAAGTAGAAGAAATAGAGTGGCTCAAGAAGCCATAGGAATCCTCACTTTGGGAGTTATTGAATAGGGAATTCCTTTTCAAGAATTTGCACCTTACTTAACAGTGAGCTTCTTAAAAACAGGAGACTTTATTTTGCTTAGCAGAGAGCATTAAACATAATTGGCATTTTAAAAGATAGCTTGATGGCACCATAGTGCATAGAGTGCTAGATATGGAATCAGGAATTTTTGTCTTGAGTTCAAATCCAGCTTCAACTTACTGTGTGACCCTAGGCAAATCATTTAACCCTGTTTGCCTCAATTCCTCATCTGTAAAATTAATTAGAGGGGCAGCTTGCTGTCACAGTGGATAGAGCACCAACCCTGAAGGCAGGAGGACCTGAATTCAAATCTGACCTCAGACACTTAACATTTCCTAGCTGTGTGACATGGGCAAGTCACTTAATCCCAATTGCCTCAGCAAAATAAATAAAAATAAAATAAAATGAATTAGAGAAGGAAATAGTAAACCACTCCAGTATCTTTGCCAAGAAAACCCCCAAATGGGGCCATGAAGAGTCAAACAGGAATGAACATATACACTGCATTTAAAATTTTTTTTTCATTCATTCATTCATGCATTCATTCATCCAACTCTGAGGTTGCAAAAAATGACTCTAAGATCTTCCTAACTCTGAAATTCTGTGACTGGAAAATGATTTGTTAAAGCAAATATGGTAAGAATGATAATGATAAAAACTTGTTGCTCAGTCATGTGTGATGCTTCATGTCCCCACTTGGAGTTTTCTTGACAAAAATACAGGAATGGTTTGACATTTCCTTTTCCAGCTCATTTTATGAGGAAACTGAGGCAAACAGAGTTAAGTGAGTTGTCCAGAGTCAAACAACTAGTAAGTGTCCACAGCTGTATTTGAATTCAGTCTTCCTGATACCAGGTCTGACACTATCCACTGTACCACTTAGCTGCCTGATGATAATAACTAGCATTTTTGTATCATTTTAAGATTTGCAACATTTTTGTCTCCATAACAACCCTTGGTGTTGTGATTTACAATCACTATTTAGCATGTAAGGAAACTGAGGCAAACAGTGGTGAAGTAACTTGACCAAACTCATGGAGCCAGAAAGTATCTGAGGTCAGATTTAAATGCAGATCTTCCTGTTGAGACTATTTGCCCCACAATCAGGGATGTATTAGTTTAAATTTCACTTATAATATTCACTTTTTGAGCATGGGTAAATCATCTGAGCTCTTAGAGCCACAGTTTCTAGTTTCTTCATCTGTAAAATGAGGAAAATTAGTACATACCTTATGTGGTTATTGTGAAATTCAAGGTATACACTGACCAGTAGGAAGTAACACATCTGGCCTAGACTGATAGTTATCTATGAGAAATTATGATCCTGTGTGCTGGGAAAAAGCACTAGTTAGGCATTTTACAAAGGAACAATCTGCTGAATCCAGCAGTGAGCTCCACAGGAAGGGAGCTTCATGAGTGCCTTGTAGACCTTAAGACAAAAGAAAATTTCTAGTAATTAGGAAATGCAATTTACCTCTTTGCTACACATTTTTATTTTTTTGTACTTTGTTTATGCTCATTCTCTTCCATAATATATATGTGGTACCACTCTCCTCATTGCTTGGGTCATCAGAAAATAACTTACTTATATTCTTATGCTACTAAGAATAATCCTGAAGAGATGAATTTATAGAACTAACTATTCCTCATGAGCCTCTACCAGTGTCCTTACCATTAAAAATCAACTAGACTTCATTTTACAGAAGTATTTATTAAATGGCATAAAAATACCATATAATAGCTACAAAAATATCCTCTAAAAGTCTGAGTTCTATCTTTGACTAATAATAATAAAGCAGCATCCAAAAAGAGGATTATGAGGACTGAATGTGGATCACATTTGTGTCTTTTTTGTTATATTTTTTTGCTTTTTTCTTTCTCAATCTTTTTCTTTTTTGTTCTGATTTTTCTTGTGCAACGTGATAAATGTGGAAATAATTTTAGAAGAATTTCACATTTAACATATACTGGATTATTTGCTATCTGAGGAAGGGATGGGAGAAGGAAGGGAGAAAAAATTAAAACAAGATTTTTCAAGGGTGAATGTTGAAAAGTATATTCACATGTATTTTGAAAATAAAAGGCTAATTTTTTAAAAAGGAAATAATAATAATAATAATAAAGCAGGGTACATGAGGAGAATGGACGGATATAAGCTTAAAGTACAAATGCATAGAGAAAATGGGTAGCCAAAGGATAACTCAATTCCTGATTACTAGAAGTTTTGTTTTGTTTTGTTTTGTCTTAAGGTCTAAAAGGTCCTAATGAAGCTCATTTTCCATGGAGTTCTCAGCTGGATTCAGTGGATTGGTGCCTTTGTAGAATGCATAACTAGTGCTTCTCTCTGCCACACAGAGTTAAGTCTTTCCACAGATAGCTATCACTGTAGACAAGATGTATTACCTCCTACTGGTTAAATCTTTCAGAGAGAGAAAGAGGGAAATAGCAATTCTGTACTATCCTCCTCATTCCCCAACAAAGCTTTTCAAAGGCTACCCTCTAACTCTCAGACTGGAATGATTTGAAGTCTTTAATTTTTATGCTAGTCCAATGCTGAACTGACTACTGTTTTATATGTAGGCCTAAGAATGTTGCTTATTCCTTCAGGCAGTCATGAGATGGTTCTTTTGTGGTGCTATCTGCTTCATTTAATTGTCAAAGCACTATATCATTTCTACCTTAGGTAGGCCTCATTTAAACTTTGTAGGGCAGATAGGTGGTACAGTGGATAGAGAACCAGAATCAGGAAGACTCCTGAATTTGAGTGCAGTCTGAGACATTTACTAACTGTTTTGACTCTGGGCAAGGCTTTTATCCTCTTTGTAAAATGAGCTGGAGAAAGAAATGGCAAACTGCTTCAGTAACTTTGTCAAGAAAACTCTGGGGGCAGCTAGGTGGTGCAGTGGATAGAGCACCAGCCCTGAAGTCAGGAGGACCTGAGTTCAAATCTGGTCTTAGACACTTAGCATTCCCTAGCTGTGTGACCCTGGGCAAGTCACTTAACCTCAACTGCCTCAGCAGAAAAAAAAAAAAAAAAAGAATGGAGATCATAAAGAATCTGAAATGACTCAACAACATTCATTTGATTAGCTGGTTCAATGGCAATATCTAGACATTTTGTGATTGCATTAATTCGGAAGGGAATTTTAAATACTTGAAAACTTTAAAACTCTATAAGTATCATTATTAGGGCATCTAAGAGGTCCAATAGATAGAGTGGCAGGCCCAGAATCAGGAAACCTGAGTTCAAATCTGGCCTCAGATTAGATACTCAGACTGCCTTAGTTTCCTCATCTGAAAAATGAGCTGGAGAAGGAAATGAGAAACCAATCCAGTATCTTTGCCAAGAAAATCCTAAATGAGGTCACAAATAGTCAGATATGACTGAAACAACTAAACAACAATAATAAGCATCATTATTTATTATTATTAGCATAAGATGAATAGAATGGGTTACTAGATGGAGTTAGTCTAAGAACCAGAATAGCATGGGTTCAAGTCCAGCCTCTGATACTTGTTGGCTATGGGACCCTAGGGAAAGCACTTATATTCTCAGTATTCTAGGCAAAGAATATAAGTTATAGAGAAGGTGCTAAAATGCATTTATAGAGGGAGAAAGGAAGGAAACAAGCATTTATTAAATACCTACTGTTTGCCAGGCCTATGCTAAGCACTTTGCAAATATTATCTCATTTGATCCTCACAACAATCCTCTGTGGGAAATTTCATTATTTTTCCCATCTTATAGTTAAGAAAATTGAGGTAAACAGGAGTTAAGTGATTTGGCTAAGGTCACACAATTAGTGAGTGTCTGAGGTTGGGTTTCAATTCAGGTCCTTCTGAGCTCACCTATGTTTCCTTAATGGGGAATTCCCTAAATTAGTGAGCTGATAGGTCCAGTTTCTATATTCTTAATCTTGTGTGTTTATTTATTTTCTGTCATATCTGCTCTTTGTGACCCTCCAATTCATTTTACAGATAAGGAAATTAAGGATTAAGTGACTTGCCTAGGATCACATAGCTGGTAAGTGTCAGGAGTCACATTTTGAACTCATGTCCTCCTGACTCCAAATGTGGCACTTTATCTGCAGAGCCACTTAGCTGCCTATTCTCATCATTACACTGCTTGAATTGGACCCCTTAGAATTCCTACTTTCCTTCAAAACTCAACTCAAAATTTTCATACAGCCTTTCCTTTTCTCCCCAACTGTTCTTGCCTTTTATACCCCTACTAATATTATATTCATTTTATATATTCTTGTTAGATATTAGTTTTGTCTCCCTTATATAAGGAATGTAAATTTCCTGAGGACAGGAATACTTTCACTTTTGTTTCCCTTTGGTTTAACACAGTGTCTGGCACACAGATGGTATTTAATAAATGGTTATTGATTGACTTATTGATTAATTTACTTCATTTTATACCATAGACTTCACTTATTGAAGTCTTTAAGTCCCTATCCTCTGGATTTTTTAATTCTGGATGTCCTGTAAGCAGTTTTCTTCATCCAAGATTTTTCTAAAATGATCTTGACCTTCAACATAACTGCCATACAGAATCCCCAGCCTCTCTTCCCCCCCTCCTCAGTCATACTACACAATCGCCCATTCAAGGGTTAGCCAAATGCGTACATTTGCATGTAAAAATAATCATCCTTCTTCCCTGTGAGGTCTCCATTATTTTCATCCAAATATTTAAAACACTAAAACCTCCATGAATAGACAATCTGGTATGGATAAAAGGTTTTTCTCTGAGTCTGAAAGATCTGTATTCAAATCTTCCCTTTGACTAGTTAGGTAACTCTGAGGTAGCAAAAGGACACTGTGCATGAAGTCCTGGACTTAGAGTCAAAAGGACCTGAGTTCAAATCCAGCCTCAGTCTATTACTAGCTGTGTGATTCTGGACACATCTTTTGGGCTCTGTTTGCCTCAGTTTCTTCAACTGTAAAATGGGTATAATAATAGAACTGACCTCACAAGGTAATTATAAGGATCAAAAGTAAAGTGCTTAGCACAGTGCTTTGTACATAGTAGGTACCATATAAATGCTTACTTCCTCCCCACCTTCCTATTTGAACAAGTACCTCAGCCAGTTCTCCTAAGATTATAAACTACAAAACAGTTACAGATCTGCATTTACAGGATCAAAATATTTAGGACTAAAAGGTACCTTAATAATCAGCTGGTACAACCCCTTATTTTTACAAATTAGGAAACAGAGGCCAGAAAAGCTTGAGTGGCTTGCACAAGATGAACCAGGTGGTAAATTATAGACTGTAAGTAACTATTATAAGTAACATTATGTGCACTTTAAAATAGCTTTTGTTCCTTAATCTAATATATATATTGAAAGGGGCATCTAGGTGGCCCAATGGATAGAGTGCAAGGTCTGGGCTCAGGAAGACTTAACTTGAATTCAAATCTGGTTTCACCCACTGTCTAGCTGTGCGACCCTGGGCAGGTCACTTCACTCTGTTTATCTCAATTTGTTCATCTGTGAGTGGAGAAGGAAATAGCACAGCACTATAGTCTTTTTGCCAAGAAAATCCCTTGTGGGGTCATAAAGATATGAGTAAAAGCAACTAAACAAAAACAAATATATTGAAAGTGTAAGAAAATAAAAACAGTTCCCACAGCCCATAAATTTGAATCCAGATTCTTGGAATTCACATTCAGCATATTTTTTTTGCATATCACCATGATGCCTCATTATTAGAGGAAGTTTCCAAACTAAGAGTTCCTTACTCTGATAAAATCACACATCAACCAAAACAACAACAACAAAAAAAAAAGATGTCATATATTGACATTTTAACATGGAAATCATAGTCCTTATGTTCCCAAATTTTTGTTGAAAGTTGAACATGCTATCTGCCTCCTTCAGAAAGAATTAGTGTTCATCTTCTGATAATTCTCCTCAATAATCTACAATCCAGTGCCACTGGCTTCCCTGACTGTACATTTCACTGGTTCTTCTTCATGCTTGGAACTCTCTCCTTCTTCATCTCATCATCTGTTTTCCCTGGTTTCCTTCAAATTCCAGCTAAAATCTCACCTTCTACAAAAGGCCTTTCTTAATCTCCCTTAATTCTAATGTCTTCTCTCTGTTGATTAGTTTCAGGTTTTCTTGTATATATCCTTTGTACATAGTTGTTTTGCAAGTTGTCTCCCCCTTTAGTCTGTAAATTTTTAAGGACAGGGACTGTTTTACATTTGTTTTTATTTCATCTATTTATTTATTTATCCATTTAGTATTCATTTGTTAAATTGTTTATTCACTATTTTACTTCTTTTGCCTTACTTCATATTCCCAGTACTTCGCACAGTATTTGGAACATTGATATTTGGTCTCCTTTTTTTTTCTTGGAAAAGATATTGGACTAGTTTGCCATTTCCTTCTCCAGTTCATTTTAAAGATGAGGAACCTGAGATAAAAACAGGATTAAGTAACTTGCCAAGCCTATAGAACTGGTAAGTATCTGAGGCCAGATTTGAACTCACAAAAACTTTCTGCATGCCAGCCTAGTGTTCTATCTACTTCACCACTTAAAGCACAACAGATTCTTAATGCATGCTTTTTGACAACTGACTGGGTGAAAGAAAAAAAAAATGGAAAGAAGGGAATTAGGCTCCTGCAAAATTCAAAGGTATCAGGTTTGACTGTGCCCACACTGGTTTCAAGGTTCCTCTACCTCACCACACCCCACCCCCAGCTCCTTTATTGTTGAAAGTTTCAAGTCTCCTCTGCTGAAGGATGCCAGCCAAACCTGCCAAGGATCTGCTCAGCAGGTCTTATTCCACCTAAGTGGCAAGATCCTACAAGCCAGGAATGCTTATGCTGCTGTCTTTTCTGTTTGTTTTATTGAGAGCCCTCAGTACATATAAATCAATTAATAAACATTTATTAGGTGCCTACTATGTGTCAGGCACTCTACTAAGCCCTGGAGATACAAAAAGAGGCAAAAGATGAGGGCCTTCTTTCAAAGAGTTTATAATCTAAAGTTAGGGAGACAATATGCAAATAAATATATGCAAAGCAAGATATATACAGGATAAATAGGAAATACTGAACAGAGAGAAGGTATTACAATTAAGAAGAATTGGGGAAGTCTGAGGTTTTTGTTGGGTCTTAAAGGAGTTCAGAAGTTGGAAGAGAGGAGGGAAGGTGTTCCCAGCATAAAGGGAATATTAGGGAGAATGCCCTGAGCCAGGAATTCCCTAGTGTACAGCTGTTCATCCCTCAAAATGCCAGAATGCTAACACATCCTTAAAAAATAAATAAAGAGGTTTTTCTCCCTCTTTTCAAGCTGCTCCTACTATACTCCTGCTAACCGTAGGCTTGGGTTTTTGTTGGTGATTTTTTAAAAAGAAACTGCAAAGATCAAACAATTCTTCCTATTGCTCAGACAGCATGTAGAAATACTCCTACCCTCAAATCTAACTTCCTGCCCCCAAAACCCAGGGCCTGCTTGCAGAGTTGATAGCTATTTGGGGTTTGAGCAGCTACAACACCTGGGGCTGCAAGAAAGTGGTTCCCTATGAGAATCTAGCAAAAGACCCAAATAGTGCTATGCTCTTTTAAATGCTGGTGATTCCCTCCTAATTCATATTCTGCTCTACCTACATTTGTGTCAGATTCCTTCTAGAACCAAATAGATTAAGATAATTACAATCAATGATTAAGACAAGATAGTCTCCTTATATCTAGGACATAATAGAGCAACATGGCTAGGGTAGATAAACAGATAAAGGTCATTTATTAAATGCTTACCAAATGCTAGACCCAGAGCAGGTAGGTGGCACATTGAATGAAGCACTGAGCTTTGAATTATGAAGACCCATCTTCAGGAGTTCAAATCCAGTCTCAGATACTAATTAGTGGTATGACTTGGGGTGAGTCACTTATCTTTGTTTACCTCAGTTTCCTCATCCGTAAAAAGAGCTGGAGAAAGAAATGGCAAACCACTCTACCACGTTTGCAAGAAAAATATAAATAGGGTCACAATGGTTAGACATGACTAAAAAAAAAAATACTGAAACAATACTCAATGCAAACTCAAGTATGAGCTTAGACAAGCCAGTTAAGCTTCTTGGCTTTTGTTTGGTTAATTGTAAAATGAGGGAATTGGAACTGGATGGACCTTGAGCTTCTTTCCAGCTTTGATCCTATGGAAAGCCACATTTTGTCTAGTCATTCAAGAAATATTTCTAAAGCAGCTGGGCTCTGGGGAAAGGACCAGGGAGGAATATGCTTTTCCTCTAAAATATGGATAGCTCCTATTACTCAAAGATCCCATTAGCACCTTCAGGGTGTCTGGAGAAAAATAGTTGTGTGGTGAGAGAAAGAGCTAGGAGGAAGATAGAAATGTGTTTTTCACAACTCCCTAGATGACACCCTGAATGCATCTTCCCACAGAGACATGTGGTGGGGGGTTGGTGTGTTAGCACTATCACTATTATCAGGGGAGGAGTATACTTCAGGGATGTTCTGCTTTAAATAGAGTTTTATGGGCTAGCCTGGGGATCTAACAACCATTTCCCTAAAGGAGCATTGTAAGTTCTAAGCAATGAATTTACAGAGTGAATTTATCAAGTACAACGCCCTTATAAATTGAAATTTCTTCTTTCACTTAATGAGAAAGTTATACTCTTATCAGCCATTATATTGAGTGCTGTTTCAGTTGTTGCTCAGTTATGTCTGACTCTTCATGACCCCATTTGGAGTTTTCTCGGCAAAGATAGTGGTAAGGTTTGTCATTTCCTTCTCCAGTTCATTTTACAGATGAGGGAACTGAGGTACACAAAATTAAGTGATGTGCTTAAGTTCATATAGCTAGTAAATATCTGAGGCCAAATTTGTACTCAGAAAAATGAGTTTTTCTGACTCCAGGCCTGTACTCTATCCATACATTAACTAGCTATCCATTTGCACTGAGTACAGATACCAAAAATCAGTCAAAGAGCAAGCATTTAAGAGCTTCCTGTAGAACAGGTACCATTCTAAGCCCTGGAGATTGCTGTTGTAGATCCTTAATTCTCAAAGAGGACCATGACATTAGGGAGGTGATACTGTAACATGCAAGACAATTGAAGGATTGCTGGGCAAAGTTCCCAGCTTCACTTTCTCCTCCAGAGCCATCTAGATCCAGATATAAAGGTGTAAATCAGGATGACTGGATATGGCCCTGGATACAAAGTCAAACATGAAACAATCTCTTCCCTCAAAGAGTTTACATTCTATCAAGGAAACAATATGTTCCTATATATGGGTTTAATTAGGGTTTCATTTCAGAAAACATGCAAATCTACCTACTTCTGGCTCACTACTTTTCCTGGCTCAGCAGTGAAGAGGACCTGGTACTTCCATAGGATAAGGTAAATCCTTTATTCGTGATTGATCAGGAAGAATGGCTGATGCAATGGACTTTTAAAAAAGAATGATCCTACTTTATATATTAATCTGCCTCCATATATAGATCTTGTTATAACTATATGTCTATCCCTATAAGGGAAAGGACAGAACTGTAGCCTTTTTCCTCCATTCTAACAGCATGGTGACTGGTAGTTGTGTGGATTATGTATTAGAAAGGCAGAATAACAAATAAGATGTTATATTAATAGTCTATGAGAGCAGTGACAAAGACCTGAATTGGGGCAATGGTTTTGTCTGTAGAGATAGTGGAACATATAAGACAGTTGTTGTGAAGGTAGAAATGAAAAAAAAAAATTGGCAACAGATTGACTATTTGGAATAAATAAGAGTGAGAAGTCAATGATAACACAGAGATTTGAAACATGGTTGTTTTAAAGGTTGATAGTTTCCTCAACAGAAATAAGCAAATTCAGGACATGGGTAGATTTGGAGGAAAATGCTATGAGTTCTATGTTGAACATCATGAGTTTGAAATGTCAGTGTTATATCCAATTTGAAATATCTAAGAAGGTTGGTTGCAAGGGATAAGAACTCATAAGAGAGACTGGGGCTGGATATATAGATGTGTGAGCAATCTGAATAAAGATGATAGTGAAAGCCATTAGAACTGA
Organism: Myrmecobius fasciatus; assembly: GCA_023553655.1. Lineage (NCBI taxonomy): Eukaryota > Metazoa > Chordata > Mammalia > Dasyuromorphia > Myrmecobiidae > Myrmecobius > Myrmecobius fasciatus. The sequence continues at coordinate 74,255 of JAJPUD010003991.1, forward strand.
CTAGAACATCAAGTTAAAGAGTGGAAAGAGAAAGGAGGGCAGAGGACAAAGTCAAAGTTGGAGGCTATTGACATAAATAATGATCTTGCAAAGAAGTCAAAGAAGTAACCATCAAATAAATATGAGAACCAAGAGAAAGAAGAGTCACAGAAACCCAGGGAAAATCAATGGTGTACAAAGCTACAGAAAAATTCAAAAGGATGAGACTTATGGGAAAGATACAGGCTCATAACAGGCAATTGGAATTAAGTGACTTGCCTAATAAGTGTTTAAGGCCGGATTTGAACTCTGATCCTCCTGACACCAGGGCTGGTACTCTTATCCACAAAAAAAGAAAGAAAGAAAATTTTTATCTATCCCTGTACTGTGTCAGGAAGATGGATCAGAAAGGAAGAAACAGGTACAAAGATGACACAAAACCGCCGATAAATAAGAGATAATTTACATACTCTAAAAAATCTCGTTCTTTTCAGTTTTTTGAATGCTCCTTTTGAAATATGAGGGAACCAGAACCAGCTATTATCCCTAGACTTTGTCACCTGGATGGGGGGGAGATGGGACATACTTTTTATTTTAAATTATCAGTTCAACTTCCTTTGCTGTGCTTGTGGTATCATTGCCACGAATGTTAACTCATTTCTCCTCACTAAAGTTGTCTTTGCTACCTGTGCTAAAGTATGATGGCAGAAAAGAAAACATCTTTGAAGAAGAGAAAGGGGGAGGATAGACAGAGAGAAAAACCACATTAAAAGCAACCTGGGCGTTCAATTTGGGCTCACTCATGTTTGTAAGAGGGTTTAAAAATACCTGAGGCCTTTTCCTGCTCTGACATTTTTTAAATTTGTCAACGTCTCCATTTAAAAGCAGTCTAATTTAAAAGCAGTTCTTCTTTTAATAGTCTCTTTACACCTTTTCTCCTGCTGAGAGGACAAAGCCTTTACAGCCTCTCATTTCCCCTGCCTTTGGTTTCTAGTCTCTAACCCCAAATTGTAAAGAATCCTGGATTGAAAATAATAACTCAGAACAATAACAAAAGGTAATCATCCTGCCCCACCCATCCCGTCTTCACACACCCCATTCAAAACAAAGTTAAACCCCACACTTGTGGCATATGTTTTCTATAAACTGTTACCTGAATCACAAGATGTACATTGAGTTGCTTGCAATGATTTCAGGTGTTATATGATTCAGAGTTGGAAGACACCATAGGAATCATCTAGTTGATCCTACCCCACTCCCATAGGACAGATGAGAAATATGAGGCCCAGAGATTTAAGATAAGGGATTTGTCCAAAGTCATACAAATGGTGAAAACATAATTACAATTAGAAGTCACATCTACTAATTCCAACGAAAGTTGGATAATTTACTTCTTTGGAAGTCTTCAGGAACAATTATGAAACATAGAATTATATCTTATTTGTCTATAGTGGATTCTGACTGACAAGGTAGTGTGGAAATACCATACCTGGGGAAGGAGAGTGTGAACCCCAAACATTTCTCAATGGTCTCTCTAGTCTCATCCATTATAACTTCAATGGACAAATTATTGACTTCTTTTGTTATGGTCTGTTTAAACGTGGTTTTAAAAATGTATGTTCTGTGCAAGAATGTTTGTGGCAGCCCTTTTTGTAGTGGCTAGAAACTGGAAAATGAATGGATGCCCATCAATTGGAGAGTGGCTGAATAAATTATGGTATATGAATGTTATGGAATATTATTGCTCTGTAAGAAACGACCAGCAGGATGATTTCAGAAAGGCCTGGAGAGACTTGCATGAACTGATGCTGAGTGAAACGAGCAGAACCAGGAGATCATTATACACAGCAACAACAATATTACATGATGATCAATTCTGATGGACATAGCTCTCTGCAACAAAGAATTGTCTCAAACCAGTTCCAATTGTTCACTGAAGAAGACCATATACACTCAGAGAGAGGGATATGAAATATGGACCACAACATAACATTTTCATGATCTCTATTGAGGTTTGCTTGCATTGTGTTTCCTTTCTCTGATTTTCTTTTTTTTTTTCTTGTAGATAGGATTTTTCTTGTACAACTTGTCAAATATTTCAACATTATTAACATGTAGTGGACTTCCTGCCATCTAGGGGAGGGGAGGGGACTGGGGGTAAAATTTGTAATGGAAAGCTTTGTAAAGATCATTGTTGGGGAACTACCCATACATATGTTATACAAATAAAAAGCTTTAATTAAAAAAAATGAATAAATTTAAAAAAAATAAAAAATAAAAATGTATGTTCAAAAGTATACTTAAATCATATTGATTCTCTCTGGCCATTTTCAGACTATATGTACTCATCTCATCCTAATACCTTTCAATCACTGGGAATATTCCTTTAGGAATAAGAATCAAAGCAAAACCACAGTTCCTAGAAGGGACATGTCAATCAATTGTCTGATAAGTTTGCTTACCTTCCCTGGGACTTCCCCTCCCAAAAGACCCTTTCCTGGAGGCCCCTTTTTATATGTGTTGTTAAGTATATTCCCTTAAGAAGTCTGTCTTTTTTTATACATGTATTTGTAGCACTTAGCACATGACTTGGAATATGGGAATGTCTTAAAACATTTTTTTAAAAATTCATTTATTCATTTTTATTCAGTTGTCCATATCTTTGGGAAATATAATCAGATCATAAACTCATATATGATGGCTGAGTACTATAACCCATAAGGACTTTATACTCTAACATTTGTTCTAGCAATAAAAGAAGCAAATTTCTTTTTTTCAGCCATACATCTATTTCTTTGATAAAATCCTTTATATTGTCTCCCCTGCATAATTCTTCATCTTTTAATACATTTCATTTCACTAAATATTTCCCAACTACTGAAAAGTTTAAGATTTATTTTTAAATTTTTTGAGTTCAAAATTCTCTCCCTCCTGTCCCTACCCCTCACTGAAAAGGCAAGCAATCAGATGATTATACATGTGAAATCATGAAAAACATATTTCCATGTTAGCCATATTGAAAAATAGAAACAAAGTGAAAAAATATGCTTCAGTAGATACTCAGAGTTCATAAGTTATTTTTTTTTGAGATAGCTTTTTTCATCATGTGTCCTTTGGAATTCTCTTGGATCATTGTTTTAATCAGAAGTTAATCTTCATTACAATATCTCTATTATTGTGTTCAGCATTCAATGTTCTGGTTCTGCTAGCTTCTCTTTGCAACAGTTCATATAATCCCAGGTTTTTTTCTGAAACTATCTTACTCATGATTTCTCAGAGCATAATAATATTCCCTAAAATCAAATACCACAACTTGTTCAACCATTGCCCAGATAATGGTTACACTCTCATTTTCCAATTCTTTGCTATTATAAGAAGAGTTGTCATAAATATGTTTGTACAACCAGGTCTTTTTCCCTTTGGTATACAGACCTAGCAGTGGTATTACTGAGTCAAGGGTATGCAGTTTGATTGCCCTTTGAGCAGAACAATTGGTTTAGTTTACAATTCCACCAAAAATGCATTAGTGTTCCAATTTTCCAAACTCATAACAACATCACTATTTCTGTAATTATTGACATCATTTAATGTTCAAATCATTCTGCCAATGCCAACTGTGATTCTTTCTGTTTAGTGGGTTTTTTTGTGAATAGTAATAAACTACTCATCCCATACTGAATTCATATTCTATACTGAGTACCTCTTTTCCTACTTTTTGATAGACTGCAGACAAACAAAAAAAGTAACATTGTCCCTGAAATGTTGGAGCAGGAGACAAATGTGACAATGAGTTCTAGAAAGAAGAATTTAATTGTTCCAATTAAGAAAAGCTCTCCTAGCAGTGAACTCGGGGGGGGGGGTTAGGACTAGAGGATTGTATAGAGTCAGTGAATGCTAGGTACCCCATCTCTTGTTATTTAGCCTTAATGATAGATACTCAAATGAATAACCAGGCTTGATTGTGATATCCTAACCACTTTGCAGATATGTACTTGTAATTATTGTTCATTGCATTAAATGATGTATCATTCCTTCCTTCTTGTTGTCCTTCTTTTCTTCCTTCCTTCTTTCTTTCCTGTCTGCCTTTCTTAGTTTTAAATCACACAAAATGACTTATCTACTGAGACATAATTGGAAGGAGTACCCATACCTATAGGAATGAAAGTCAACATGCATTTATTGAGTGCTTAGTATGTGCCAGGTGGTGCAATGGATAGAGCACTAGGCTTAGAATCAGAAAGACTCATCTTCCTGAATTCAAATTTGGCCTCAGATACTTACTAGCAAGGTCACCCTTGGTAAGTCACTTAACTCCATTTGCCCAAGTTTCTTCATCTGTAAGATGATCTGGAGAAGGAAATGGCATACCACTCCAGAATCTTTGCCAGGAAAACTCCAAAGGGGATCATGGAGAGTTGGATATGACTGAAATTATTCAACAACAGAAAAAGGAATGTTAGGTACTGAGAATATAAATAAATCCAAAAACCATCTCCCCCCCCAAAAAAAAGAACTTATATTCTAATGGGAGAAGACCACACACAAAAGGGACCTAAAAGTGAGGGACTGAGGGGGAGGTACTAATAAGGAGGTGTGGTGACAAAAATTGGAAAGTCAGAACCAGAGAAAAAAAGGATAATGAAATTTAGTCAGTCTGGATCCCTATCTAAAACAAAGGCCCTGAAAGAAACACCTCAATGGAAGAAGTAAGCCAAGATGGCAAAACAATATTCCAAGGTGAAAAGACCTCAAGAAAAGATGATTTTCCAAAGTGCCTACTGAGTTAGAAGCAGAGATAGGAGAGGAAAGAGAGCATTATAACTCTTCAATAAGGAAAGATCTAGAGGATGAAGAATATCAATTGCCCAGTTTGTGAGAAGCATTTGTAAGAGCAATCTGGGGGAATACACATTTGTCAATTACCTACTATATACTAAGGCACTGGGCTAAGCATTTTAGAAATGTTATCTCATTTGATCCCCACAACTATGTGAGATAGGTGCTATTATTTTCCCCATTTTATCTGAGATCAGATTTGAATTCATTTTTTCACTTACTTGCCTCTCTAGTAAATATATCTAGGACCAACAAAGCAAATGGAGAATTAATCTCAGAATTAAACAGAAATAGAGCAAGTCAGCCTACAGGAAATAACAAACAAAATGTTTTACCTGTGTGTTCTTAAACAAATCAATTAATCTCTCTGGGCATCAGTTTCTTTATCAGTAAAGGGGTTTGAACTTCTAGCTCTGAAATGATGAGTCTATAATTATACCCCTATGAATTCAAAGGTAAAGGGAACTCCTGGTATAGAAGATTGCTTCAGAACTTAAATCTGCATGTCATTTACAATTTATTATCCTGAAGAATTGTCTGAAGCATTGAAATGTTAAACCACTTATGGACGGTCATACAACTAGTATGGAAGAGTGACACATTGACACTTGGACCTTCCTGAGCCAAAACCACAACTCTATCCATAACACCATGCTACCTCTCAGATATGACATGAAGTTTGGCTATTTGGGGGTCATATAAGTAAAGATAGAAAGATGGATAGATAGATATAACATATAGATATAGACAAAAGTTATAACTAGTACATATATAATGGAATTTAAACTACATATATAGATATACAAATATTTATGTATACATTTATTTGTTGTTGTTCAGTTGTGTCCAACTCTCCATGACCCTATTTGGGGTTTTCTTGACAAAGATACTGAAGTGGTTTGCCATTTCCTTCTATAACTCATTTTACAGATGAGGAAACTGAGGCAAATAGGATTAAGTGACTTTCCCAGGGTCACACAGCTAGAAAGTGTCTGAGATCACTTTTGAACTCAGGAAAATGAGTCTTTCTGACTCTAGGCTCAACATTCTCCATGTGTGTATAGTAGCATGAAAATGTATATGTATAATGTATATATATATGTGTGTGTGTGTGTATGTATATATATATATAATTTAAGATATGATCAGCTATGAATGCCTAAAAATTAATCTTATTTAGAATTTCTTCAAATGCTATAACTGCAATTTGGGTGCTAAAGGCAAGTAGAACCAACTAGAGCCAATAACATGAAGGTGTTCACAATCAAAATTACAACATAACATGAAAAATTAAGATAAATTCACTTGAGTGGGAAAGGAAATTCATTATCATGGAAGTTTGGGGGGGTTATCTTAGTTATAAAGGATCTCAAGTGCATCAAGTATAATCCATAGTATTTGGGGCCTAATATTCTTTTTACTGCAGCAAAGAGGCCTCTGTAAAGCTTCATTCTATTCTGCATTTGGGAGGGAAGGGAAGTGTTGCTTCGTGTGAAGAAAGGGAATAAAGAGGGTAGTCTACGCTGAAAATAGGGCAAAAATAAGAGCTGACTACAAAGGTGGATGGGTAAGGGTGCAGTTTTATCTGAATTTGACAAAGAGAGGCACTGGGTCTATAGTGTAGTTCTATTGCTTACAACTTTTAGGAAGCCTCTTCCCTGAGTTTCATTAGTATCTGAATAGTATCTGAATTAGTATCTCAAATACAAACTCTCCTTACCCCTTATTACTTCAATAATATACTTGGGTGTTTTTTACCCTCTAAATTCATCTACTTTAGAAGAAAACCCCTGAGGACCTGCCCTAATTACAACTCTCATTCCTCATTTTTTGTTATTCTGTCTAGCAACCTGAGTTCTTTATGAACTCAGTCCAAATCTTTCCCTGGTTATTTGAGAAACCTGTATTTTCAGTCAAATTCTATTCTCTTCCCCTAATGACTCAGTCAAACCTAGAACCCAGATATTGTTTTCCTAAATCTGAGAAAGCTATATAGCATGGCTAAAAGAAAAAGAAAGAAAAAAAGAAAAACCATAGATCTGGGGGTCAGAGGAATTAGATTTGAATTCCAGATCTGCTACTTACATGCTATTTGTGTAGATTTGAACAAGTGACTTTCTCTAAATCAGTTTCATCTATGAAAAAGAAAAGTTTACGAGAATAGGGAATTCAATGATATTAAAGTCCCTTCTATCTATAAATCCTATGACCTCATCAAGAGTAGTTAGGTGGATAGAGTGCCAGACCTGGAGTCAGGAAGACCCAATTTCAATTCTTGTCTCCAGGGACTTAACTGTGTAATCCTGAGTTTGCCTCAGTTTTCTCATACATAAAATGAGCTGGAGAAAGAAATGGCAAACCATCCCAATATCTTTGCCAAGAAAATTCCAAGTGGGATCATGAAGAGTTGGACATGAGTGAAAACTCTGGGCAGCTAGCTAGAACAGTGGCTAGAGTACCAGACCTAAAGTCAGAAAGACTTATCTTCCCGAATTAAAATTTGACCTTACGTACTTACTAGCTGTGTGACCCTGGGCAAGTTACTTAACCCTGTTTGCCTCAGTTTCCTTATCTGTAAAAATTAGCTGGAGCAGGAAATGGCAAATCACTCCAATATCTTTGCCAGAAATAAAAAAAAAGAAAACCAAAAGGGGTCAAGAGTTGGACATGACTGAAAAACAACTGAACAATAAGAATACACAATGCAATATCATCTGATACATTGATTTTTTGGTGGAGTGGTCTCTTTAGAGACATCTTCTGATGTTCTTAGCAACAGGTCTCTCTTGTCATTTAATTCCTCTAAGGACACAGTGTCAATAACTCCCTTCTCTATCATTCTCAACCTATTCCCTCAATTCCTACTACATCATAGTCCTCTAGTTCTACTAGGACCCAGAACCCATTTTTTTCAAGGTACCACTTAACACATACTAGCATACTTCTTAAGCAGATATATATAAATTCTATTATCCATCTAGACCTCAGCATCCTTATCTGTAAGTGATTATTGGACTAGATGACCTTCAAGGTTCTCTCTAGTTCTAAATCTATGATCTTAGTATCTTCTTTACTCCAAACAGATATGAAGACTAGCCTTAATGGCCAGTTAGTCAGTAAAGAAAAATGGATTATATATCTACTATGCACCAGGTATTGTGTATAGAAAGAAAGAAAAGTAAAAAGTCATTCCTTTTCTGAAGTAGCTCACAATTTAATGTAGGAGACAATTTATAAACAAATATATACCAACAAGATAAATCAGAATAAATTGGAGATAATCAGCAGAGGGAAGAAACCAGAATTAAGGAGGATCAGGAAAGGCTTCCTGTAGAAGATGGGATTTTTATCTGGGACTTAAAGCAAGTCAAAGAAATCAGGTAGTAATGAAGAGGGAGGCCATTCTAGAAATAGGGAATACCCATTCAATTCAGCTGTCTGGAGTTAGATGGAATATCTTGTTTAGGAAACAACAAAGAATCCATTGTCAATGGATTACAAAATATGTAGAATAAAATAAGAAGTGAGAATATTGCAAAAGTAGGAAGAAGCAGATGATGAAGAGCTTTGAGCACCATAAAATTTTATATTTAAATTTATAATATTTATAACATATTTACTTATTATACTACATTTAATTTATTATGTTGTATTATTAGTTTTTTATTTTATTGTCATATTTATCATATTACTCATATTTTATGATTAACATAGCATTATTTTAGCATTATATTTATTTATAATATAATATTTCTATTTGATCCTGGAGGTAATAGGGAACCACTGGAGTTGATTGAATAAAGGAGGGATGGGGTAGCATAGTCAAATCTGCACTTTATTTTTTACAAATAATATAGTTTATTTTTTCTCAATAGTGTTTTATCTTTCCAAATACATGTAAAGATAGTTTTCAAGATTTATTTTTATAAAATTTTGTGAAATTGAACCCCAGGGAGATTTAATGACTTGAATCGTGTCCTAATGTGTGCAGAAGTAGACTGAGTCAGAAGGCCAGAAGTCACCATGACTGGCGGTGGGCAGGTCACTTGACTGGATTTCCCTTCATCTTTAAAATGGTAAGAACAATGCCTACAGGACACAGGGTTGTTGGTAAACTGCAAAGTCTTACAAAACACAAGCCTCAGCTTAATCACCTACTTACCTTTGCAGTGTTTTGTATGGGAAGTTTGTGTCTCCCCGACTGGTGATAAGCTCCTTGCAGGGAATCTTTCCGGTTGCTTTTGTCTCTTCCATTGGGTACCTAGCACCAGAAACACTCGATGTGAATGCCCTCTCCCAGTTTGCTGCCATGTTAACTCCATTTGGGGTTTAGCCCCTAAAACTCATGTCTGCTTCTAGGAAAATAGTGCAGCAATGAACAAGGTTGAGAAAACTACTCCAAAGAGAAGATGAAAAAAAGAAAAAAGTCAACTTCTCTTCCATAGATTGGGAAAGACTCGAGTTTGTTAATGAATGGAGCTTTTCCTATCACAGAAGACCTGAAACACCTGGAGAGGGCAGTGAAGAGCTGAAATGAAAACTGTATGGCCAAAATAGAACACAGAGCTGACCCCAACAGAATTCCCAGCTCTTCTGAAATAGTTCTATAATAAAAGGTGGGTTTTATTTTTCAAAAATGTAAAATAGCTAGCCACTCCAATATCTTTGCCAAGAAAACCCAACAAATAGTATTAACCTGTTTCAACTCTGAAAAACAAGACCAAAGAATCCCAGAGGTTATGCAACTGCTCTTCACTCTGAAAATACCATAGTACTCACAACCACAGTTAACCCTGAAAACACTAAAGAACTCACATAAGTTATTAAAACCATAGTCAATTCCAAGAAATAAAATAAAATAAACAAAAAAGAGTTAACTGGTCTTAAGCAGAAAAACTTTATTCTGTTGAAGGTAAACTAGGCACATATTATGGGGCCTTCTCTTTAGTATGGGTAAGTCTCAATACATATACCAATGGCTATACAGTGAGTTATAACCCTGATAATAATGAGTAACAGCAACAATGAGACAAGTTTGATTCATAGCAGGGCTTCATCACCAGAGCATAATGTCTGCAGGTCCTTGACAGAGTTTAGGAATCAATCACCTAGGGCTGATACAGAAATACTTCTGGGATTTCGTTGTGGCTGAGTTCATGTAGAGGGTGAGCACAAAGAATTGTTGTTACACCAAGCTCAGGGCACAGCTTGCTCTTGGGGCCTAAATTCTGAAAAACAGGGGGTCTCCTAATAGTAAAAAAGAGGGGTGGTCTTGGCAGAGGGATCTATGGTGCATGAGGTCACAAAGTCATATGCAACTAAACAACAACATACTTAGCTAGAGATTTTAGTGGAAACAACTTCTTTCAGAAATGGATACTTTTAAATCTCTTTTTTTATCTTTCTAAAACAAATATCCAAAGAGGAATGGATTTCCTCTTTCCCTTGATGACTACCTATAATATAGTAATTTTTAATGTCTTCAATAGAGTCTCCCTCTTAGACTCATCAGAAAATAAACAGCAGAGCAGAAACCTGAGATGTAGATTAAGATGTAGATGTGTGTTTTACCAGTCATGAGGTGACTGGCTATGCTCTCTGCTTGGGTATTGTTTATAGGATCAGAGGAACAGAGAATCAGAACTGAAAGGAACTTAGAGGCCAGTGAATTTATAGATTATAACCATCCATCCCCATTTTATAGATGAACTGATTCATCTAAGGCCACTTGGGTGTTTATATATATATATATATATATGTACATATATATATATATATGCATTTAGGCAGCTAGGTGGTGCTGTGGATAGAACTGGGAATGGGAAACATGAATTTGAATCTTGTCTCAAACATATAATAGTCATGTAATCCTAAACTAATCACCTAAGCGAGTAAAATGGCAATATATTATATACATATTTTATATTATATATATGTATATAATAGCACTTACCTCCTAGATTTGTTTTTTGAGCTCTTTGAGGGCAAGGTCTTTTACATCTTTTGCCTCTATAGCACATAGCACAGTACCATTATAGATACTTAATAAATGTTTAGTGACCAATTGAAGATGAGATATTTGGAAGTCCTTTGTAAATGCTAGCTTTTCAGTAGGATTAGTCCCAGTTTCTCTAACTACAAGTCTAACATACTTTCCACTAAACCATACTTCCTCTGTTAGAAGACTCTTCTCAATTGTGGTGGCACCTGAATTGATATTCCAGCTGAGTGAGAGGTATTTAAGCAAAGTCACTAAAAATGGTTGGCATTGACAGGGTGAATGGGTTGGTGTGAAAACATGTTAGCTTTTTAAGTTTTTTTTGGACAGTGCTATCATTTAGGACTTTTACAGAAAAGTATATATATATATATATATATATATATACATATATTATATATATACATATATACGTACACATGTGAGTATGTGTGTTTATATATTAGAAAAGTCTATCTCTTTATCTCTGCTTCTCTGTATGATTTTTTAAAAATAAGTTTTATTGATGTGGTTTGGTTTTACGTTACTGTCATTACCATAAAGTATGTCCCTACCTTACCATGGACCTTCCTTTGCAACAAAGAAAAAACACAATGACCAAATTCCCCAAATTTCTATCACAGAGACTATCATTTGTTTCCCAAGACTAAGATTAAGTCTTAATCCAGATTAATACTCCTAGTTCTTCTACTTCACACTTATAAGTCTTATGCTTCTTTGAATTCTTCATATTTGTCATTTTTTATAGTGCAATAATATTCCATTCATTTGTTCACCTATTTTCTAATCATGTATTCATAGACTTAGAGCTGGGAAGGACCCTAGAAGTCCTCAAGTCCAAACTCTTGTTTTCTAGATCAATAGAAACCTACTCTGGTTTGGGGCTGCCACACAAGTACTGAAAGGAACCCTTTGTTATACAGGAGGTCTTTCTGTACTAGACTTTAGTGAGGAGTTCTTTCTCCCGTTAGTACCCACCATTATGGTTTCTAACTATTATTGGGTGTTAACACAATGAAAACTAACCTATCATTTTTTCTAAAAAGCAGCCAATGAAGGAAGGAAGGGAGGAAAAAGAAAGGAAAGAAGGAAGGAAGGAAGAAGAAGAAAAAGATGATGATGATGATAATGATGATTTACTTTTGTTGTTGTGTTGATCTCTTCATGATCCCATTTGAGGTTTTCTTGGCAAAGATATTGGAGGGGTTTGCCATTTCTTTCTCCAGCCCATTTTACAAATGAAGAAACTGAGGCAAACAGGGTTAAATGACCTGTCCAAGGTCACATAGCTAATAAATGTCTCAGATTGGATTTGAACTGAGGTCCATCTAGACTCCAGGCCCACTATCCACTTGTCTCTTATACAATGACTACAGTAATGTAAAAGAAAAACAATACTGAAAGATTTCAAAATCCAAATCATTGTAATGACTAAACTTTGTTACTTCAGAAGGTTAAAAGTAAAACATATTTCTTGCCTCTGGATAGAGAGATGGTAGAGTGTAGTTGGGGAATTAGATAGACAGACAGACAGACAGACAGATAGATAGATGAGAGAGATAGATAGAAGAATGTACTGCTTTGTTATGCTTCTCTATACTTCTTTATTATAAAAGAATTTTCATTTGGGAATAGGGCACTAGTGGAAAATGATAATGGTATTTTTTAAAAGAAAATAGAGTCAATCAATCTTTTTAAAAATTCAGAGGTTTACAACAGAGCTGTTCCTGTCCCTGCTGGCTCCCTACCTAGACCAGTCAATCTACAAATATTTATTAAGCATCTACTAGGTGCCAGGTACTGTAAATCTGGATCAAACAATATCAAAGAAACTCGTTCAAATCAGCCCTGGTCCTAGAACAGGGAGTGACTTTAAAGGGACAGGCTTTTCTTTTCAGTGGTAGCTCAGGATAAAATCATCATATCTAGCAACTACACTTCTAAAATTATTAGCTTAATGATTTAGAACTGGAAGGGACAGGAACAACTTTGTCCAAAAGTGTCCAAGTGGCTTTTTTATGTCAAGGACCCCTTTGACAGCAGGTTAGTGAAACCTATGGACTCCTTAAAATGTTTTTAAATGCATAAAACAAAATACAGAGAATTAAAAAGGAAACCAATAATACTGAAATCCGCTTATCAAAATCATTGTCAATTTTTTTGTTGTTGCTATTGTTGTTTTTGCTTTGTTTTTTCTATTTCAAGGATCCCAGATTAAAAACTCCTATTCAAACTAATCACTTTAATTTTACAAGTGAAAAAACAAATCCTGAGAGGGAAATTTGCACAATTAGTTCAAGGTTACAAAGTCAACAAGCATCCCAGGCATAATTTGGATCAGACCCTCTTGTTCCAGAAATGGTACTTCCCCTTAAAAATACTACATTGTCTCTTGTAGCCCTATTTCACATTTTATCTGATTTTTCTTGTGCAGAATGACAAATATAGAATTATGTTTATAAGAACTGCACGTTTAACCTATATCAGATTGCTTGCTATCTTGGGAAGGAGGAAGGGAGGAAAGAGGGAGAAAAATTCAGAACACATGGTTTTGCTAAGGTGAATGTTGAAAACTATCTTTGCATGTATTTGGAAAAATAAAATATTATAATAAAAAAGAAGAGAAAAATAAAAGAGATCTTCCCTAAAACAAATTTAGCTAAAATGTTTTTATATAAAGATACTGAGGCAAGAGAGCATGTCTGATTTGACCAGTTTTATATACCAAGTGAATAATACAAGAAGTTAGAAGTTTCTAGGAGCTCTATGTCTTTCCCATTCTGAACTCCCCATTTGACCTTATTTCAAAGCCCTACTCCCTGTTATTTAGCCCCGAAGAACAGGTTATTTACAAGCAATTGAGATGTCATCTGATGTCTAGGCAAATTCAGACTTCAGACCTAGCAACCTACAAGCATTTATTAAACTTAGCTTACCCCTATCTGTATAAACACACACTCCCTCTTCTACAGAATAAGTAGTCATTATTATAATTGGTCAATGTTTCTGAAATCCTGAGCAGTACAGCCAGATTCCTCCTTTCCAACCTGGTTTTGTGTGTGTGTGTGTGTGTGTGTGTGTGTGTGTGTGTGTGTGTGTGTAGGATTTCAGCTTGTGGGGATTCCCAGTATAAAAATGAGGAACTTGCAGTTTGGAAACATCCTTTCCCAATGGTAGAGATCAGCAACTCCTCTGTTTTATCTAACCTTATAAAATGAATTAGGATATTTAACACAGTCTACAGAGTCCTATTGTTAGCTTGATCTGAGTGAGATATGACTTAAGCCTAGATCTGGACCTATTATCCTACTTTCCTTCAAAGATCAACTCAGATGCCATATTTGATTTAAGACCTTTCCTAGTCCCTGCAGATATTAGTGGGCCTTCTCCAAAATTACCAAAATTGTCATGCATATGTTGTAACCCCAAATACAGTATAAGGTTCTTGGAGGATGAAAATACTCTTATTTCTGATTTTTTTTTATCTCTAACACCTTATACAGAGACATTTAATAATGTAATGTAAAATAATTACAATTAAATATAATGTAAAATAATTTAATAATGTAATGTAAAATAATTAATGTAATCAACATTTAATAAATCCTTGTTGAGGAATTGTTGAATAATGACATATGACTTGACCAAATGAATTGTTTTAGATTTTAATATTGCTAAGTCCCAATAAGTACAAAGAAAGAATCCTGAGAAGTGATATAATTATTTGAAATCACATTGTATATTTCCACTGGGCTACAACCAATTACCATATTATATATAAAACTTTAAATAATGCAGATGTAAATAATGCAACCACATTATGGACTATTTATTTGAAATATTCAGGGCCTACTTGTAGTAAAGAAATATAAAAGTGAGCAGAACTACTCTTTGAAGGATTATATTGATAGATCCCAGAGTGTGTATCACTTATCACATTGATCCTGATACAACTCTGAGTAACAGTGACAATAAATGATTAAATGATTTGTGGGGGGAAAAAAAGTTTAATATTAGACCCCTCGCAGTTTACATGTGCAGTGCTATTAGTCTTGTATGAAAACTCAAAAAATTGAATTTTCACTAAAGTGATCAATAAAAACAGCTAAGAGGCATGGTGGAAAAAGTGCCAGATCTGAAGTCAGAACACTCATCCTTATGAGTTCAAAACCTGCCTCAGACATTTACTAGCTGTGTGGCTTTAGGCAACTCACTTAACCCTGCTTGTCTCAGTTTCCTCATCTATCAAATGATCTAGGGAAGAAAAAAAGCAAACCAGTGTAGTATCTTTGCCAAGAAAACCTCAAATGGGGTCACAAAGAGTCAGACATGACTGAGAATTATTGAACAACAATTGAGCAATAACAATACATTACAATATAAGCTTCCTGAGGGTTGGGATTGTTTTAGTTTTAGTTTTTGCATCCTCATGGCCTAACATCTTGCTGGTTTGTTTGCACCTAATATCTGTTTAATTGAACTCCTCTGCCTTAAGAGGAAATTATTCCAGCATTGGGCCTATAATTGCAGAGAAACTACATCTCCATATTACCGTGAATACCAGTCTCCTAAGTTGAATTTGCAATAATGTTCTCCAGAGAAGCAGGGTAACCCAATGATGAGAGCAGTGGACTTGAAGTTAGAAAATCCCAGGTTCAGACTTAGTTCTCATATTGACTGTGTAGCCATGGGCAAGTCTCTTAATTTGTCTTAGCCCTGGTTCCTTATCTATAAAATGGGGATGATAATAATATTATTTAGCTTTGTAAGGCTCAAAGGATATCATAAAATCATATATTTAGACCCAAAAGAGTCTTAGAAATCATTTAGTCCAATCCCCTCTTTTTATAAATCAGGAAGCTGGAAAAATGATGTGTCCAAATTTCTACAAGTAGAAAGCAATAGAGCCAAGATTTGACTTTAGGTGCCTTCACACTAAATCCACCAATCTTTCCATTGTACCCCTCTGCATCTCAGAATGATATATTCATATTTTAAATGTCCCAGTCATCTCCACATTATTCCATCTAATCTCTAGCCCTCATTTGCACCTGTTTCCCACTATGAAAGCTGACACTTTACTCCCAGATCCTCTCATTCTGATAGACAAGCCTTACTATTTCCTCAACTCTTCTTTATTTGTTGTCTTCCTCCATTAGAATATAAGCTCCTCAATACTTACATAAACTGATGCTGAGTGAAGTGAGAAGAATCAGGAGATTCTATACACAGAAATAGCAATATTGTATGATAATCAACTATAGTAGACTTAACTCTTCTCAGGAATGAAGTAATACAAGACAGTTTCAATAAACTTGTGATGGAAAATGCCATCCACATCCAGAGAAACAACTATGGAATCTGGATGCAGATCAAAACATACTATTTCCCTTTTTTTGTTGTTGTTTTTCTTTTTTGGGGTTTTTCCCTTTTGTTCTGAGTCTTTTTTTACAACATGACTAATGTAAAAAATATATCAAACATGATTGTACATGTATAGCATATTAAATTGCTTGCTTTCTTGGAAGGTGGAGAGAGAAAAAAAGGAGAGAAAAACTTGGAATTCAAAATCTTACAAAAATGAATATTGAAAACTATCTTTACATGTAATTGGAAACAAATTAAATACTATTAAGTTAAAAAAAAGAATGTAAGATCCTTAAGAACATGGACCACCTTACTTTTTTATAGTTATATCTTCAGCCTTCAACATAGTGCCTGACATATTAGGCTTTCAATAAATGTTTTCATCTATCTTATCATGATCATTATTATTATTACTAAATCCAGTCAACACTTATGATCCCCTAGAAACTACTCGCATTAAGAAGGTGTAGAGGAAATAGTCATCACTATGTATATTAGCATCTCTGATTGAAAATGGGGGTATAATGCTGTATCATGGGTGCAAATGGAGTGTGGGCCAGGTGTGCTTGACTCATCCTTGGGGACCATTCCCTCTGACCTGGGCAGATTCCCACAAATTTGCACACACTATGCATGTACCTATATGCAATATACATACAACGGGGCAGCTACAATTGAAGGGGACTTCATGAACCAACATATTGGTTGATTGAGAAGTGCTTTGAAGGCTGTGCATTTGCCTGAACCCTTGGAAGGTAGGCTACCCTGTCTGCACATCTCCAGGATGAGGGAAAGGAACAACTATGGAAGCTTACCCTAAAAACTATATCAAAGATAGCATCCTGGAATTTTAGTGAAGCTGTTTTATAGAGGTGTACTAAGCCCTCCAACCAATAGAACAGAAATGGAGTGAAGGAAGGAGGGTAGGGAAGCATCATAGGTTTAAAGTTAGAAGGGATTTTAGAAGCAATTGAATACAACCTCTTTTATTTTACACATTAGGGAGGTGAGTACTTAAAGATAGTGGCTTGCCTAGGATAAGCTAATAAGTGTCTGAGGCAAGATTTGGACCAATTAATCAATCAATCAATAAACATTTATTAAGTATCTCCTAAGTGCCAAGCACTGAACTAAGCCCTAGGGATACAAAAAGAGGCAAAAAGCAGTCTTTGTCTTTGAGAAGCTTACAATCTGAGGGGGGAAGAGAAAATGCAAATAGATAAAAAATAAGATAAGACTTTCCTACTTTCCCTGTCATGGTTTTAATATATTATTGATCAGCATAAGAAATTAAATGGGAATTTCAGGGAAGTTTTGTGAAAGCCACAGACAACAGAAAAAATCCAGCAGATAAGACAGGAAAAGTTTAGAAACTCAGAAATGCATAAAATATATGTATAGTATTGCATAATATCAACCCACATTTTACAATAAGGTATTATAAACACCCTATAAAAGAAAAAAAGAAAAAAGAAAAAATTCAGTCTTTTTCTCTGGTATAAAGGGAGGGCCAAAAAAATTTTTTTGAGGATTTACCATATTACAGGGGAGAGTGCCATACCCCTAAGGTCAGTGAAGTGGAAGGAATAACTATAAAATTAAATAAATAAAAATAAAACAAAGCAAGCTATATGCAGAATAAATAGGAAACAATGGAGGGAAGTCACTAGAATTAAGAGGGGTTAGCTATTGCTATTGCTATTGTCATCTTGGGAATAACATTTCTAAAACCAATCATAAAAACAATTTTTTGGCAATCTGAAGTCAAATTTCTGAAATTTCTTTCTCAAAATAGTCCTTGGCTCATTAACCATTTTCAACCTATGTTTCTTGCTTAAGATCCAGATTATTTTTGTCTGGAGCTCAAAAATTCCAGTAGAATGAATTTTGCATCCCTGAAAATTCCCTTATACTTTTAGAGACTACAGGATGGTGAATTTAAGCAGAAGCCATTTCATAGTGTCTTATAGATTTCCAAAGTTCTGAAGGAAAGGAGACTTGACTGGAAAAATGACTCCAGAATTGATTTAACATCAAAAGTTAAAAAAGACTAAAAGACATGTATAAACTTTTTTTTGTGGATAAAGAATTGCAAATTGATGGGATGCCCATCAATTGGGAAATAGATGAATAAATTATGGTATGTGATTATAATTAGATTATATTGTGCTGTAAGAAATGATGTTCAAGATGCTCTTAGAAAAGTCTGAAAAGACTTGCATGAGATGATGCAAAGTGAAATGTCCTGTGTACAAAGTAAGCTGTGAATGATTTAACTATTTTCAGTAACACAATAATCCTAGATAATTCTGAAGAATTTATGATGAAATATGTTGTCCATTCCTTAATACAGATTGAAGCATGCTTTTTTAAAAAAAATTTTCTTTATTTTTCTTGAGGTTTTTTAAATCTGTTTTCTTTTACTATATGACTACAGAAATGTTTTGCATGACTACACATGTATGACTTATACTGAATTGCTTACCTTCTCAATAAGGGATGAGGAAGGGAGGGAGGAATAGAATTTGAAATTCAAAGTTTAAAAAAAACAAATGATAAAATTGCTTTTACGTGAAACTGGGGGAAAATAAAATGCTACATAAAAAGTTAAATGTTTTTTTAAAATGCTCCATATAGCAGTTATTAGATGGTAAATAAATAAATGATTTGTATTTTCAGAGATGTTTCTGGACCCCTACTAGAGACTAGGCCTCTATTAGACCCACTGTTCCTAGGAACTCACACTGAGGAAATCCATATACTTTTGACATTAAAGCGGCATCCCTCCCCATGAAGGTAAAATTGTATGATATTTGCAGAAAGACTTGGAGTTTTTAAGAATAATATTGTATGAACAACTCCAAGGTAGCCCCAATATTATTAGTATTATCATAAATTTTACTGTGAACTAAGCTACATTTTAATCTTTTTCTTTTGAGCCACAGTCACAGCTCAGGCATGTTTTACAACAAGCCCCAGTGGTCTATTGCCTCCTTCCCCAAACCCTGTTCTTAGGTGGGCGTGGAAACATCACCATGTTGCTTTGCTAAAGGACTGGATAGAAGAGAGAATAACAGGAAAGATGGAGGAGTGGGAAGAAAAGGGAGGAAAAGCCTGGTATCTATATAGCAAAGAAACCCTTTATCCTGCCAACCAAATGACCTAGCCTTCCCCTCCTCCCCATTCCAGATGGTCTGCTTGCTCACCACCTTCTTTGTCTGATCATTTCATCCATAATTCCTCATACCATGTACCTGAGCCTGGAAACCTTCATTCCACTTCATTTTCCTTTGATACTCCCATGGACTGCTAAAAATCCCACCTCCTACACAAGTCTCTAGTAACTCAAAGAAACTAAGGTTGTGGTTTGTCTCCAAATTCATCTGTCTGAACACGTATTTCCCAGCTCTCACTTATCTTTTTTACAACGGAGGAGCAATGGAACATAATACTCTAGACTAGGAGTTGTTAGAGCTGGCTTTAAGCCCTGGTTTTACTACAAATTAGCTGTCTTACCTTGGCCAAATGACTTAAGAATAGAATATTATACAGTATGATGCAATATAGCAAAAAGCAATATAATGCAACGCAATTACTTATTAAATGTCTACTCTACACAAAGCTCTTATGGTATACTAAGACCCAGAAGCATGGTCCTCTCCTCAAATAATCAATCCCTAAGCATTTTTAAAATGCCTATGTGTGCCAGGTACTGTGCCCACTCCTGGGAACAAAAATCAAACTCTGTCCTAGCTTGGGAATGGAGTAGAACTTCAAAAAAATCTTCTCTGCCCCAAAGAAACTTATAGTTAGTGTAGAATAAAGATGACATCAACACAATTAGCATAAAAACCATATTTGGTCTGTCTCAGAGAGTGACAAAATATAAAGCTAAGTGAGGTGTGATTGGAAACTGGGAAAATTCAGGGAAGACTACGTGGAAGAGATGGCATTTCTTAAAGAAACAGATCAGATTTACTTCAGAAAGGGGAGGAAGTAGAGCATTTGAAATAGGGAACAATATAAATAAAAACAAAGAAATGTGAGGAACCAGCATGGATTCTGGGTGCAGAGTAATCTGGACTGCAGCCTGCATGATTTATTTTGTTATCTATGGACACAATAAGAACATGGGGTGGAGAGATGATGTGGTGGAAAGAGGTCAGGGACTGGGGTCAGGATCTCGAGTTGAAATCTGGCTTCAGATACTTACTTTTATGTGTAGCTGTTCCAGTTACTTAATCCTGTTGCCTCAATTTTCTCATCTGTAAATTGAGATGAGGAAGAAATGGTAAGTCACTCCAGTATGTTTGTCAAGAATACCCACAAATAGGGGCATGAAAAGTCAGACCCAACTGAAATGATTTTATGATGAAGTAGATATTAGAATCCACTCAGCAAAATATCAGTTCCTTAAGGACAGAACCTTTTTTGTCCTTTGTTCTAAAAGCACAATCTCTAATATATAGTAGTTGGGTTTTTTTTCTTTTTTTTTGCTTTTTTTGTACCTTTTAAAAATGTTTATTGATTGATTGTTTGAGGAGAGTACCATACTTCTGGATCTCAGTCTCCTCACCTGTAAAATAAGGGTATTGGACTAGATGTTTTCTGTAGTTCCTTCCCATTTTAATGTTCTGCATTATAAGAACCAAAAATGCCTAAAAGCTGTCTAAAAGTTGCACAGAGAATTTTATTTATCAAATGAATAAGAAAGTATTAATTAATCACTGATGATGTGCCAGAAACTGTGCCAAGAGGAAATCTAAACTGCTCTTAAGCAGCCCACTTGTAATGGGGAGGGGGGCATACAAGACATCTAAATGAGTCAGTTGCAAGGTGGGAAGAATGGCTCCTAGGGATAGCAGCAGGGAAGATGGCAGGACTTACATGTTCATCAGTGAGTCAAAAGGCAATCCCCAAGGGTAGAAGCCAAAGTGACCAGATCTATCATCAGACTCTGCACATCTAAGATATTACTATTTCAAAAAGATGGGTACATCTCATCTATCATCCCTGAGAATGAAGGCATCTCCCTAGGGGAATGGGAATTCTGGATTCCTTCCTGCAAGGATGGAGATAGAGGAGGAAGCAGGTATCAGTTTCCAGGAAGGCAGGGAGAAAGGTAAAGGGCCAGAAGATTGAGGAAGAAGAGTTTTTGATCTATCAGATTATTTAATGACCCATGGGTAGTGGGCAGACTTGGCAGGGAGACTTTGAAAATTAAGAAAGCTGTCCCCCCTTCCCTTCTTGGCCCAATGAACTTCCTCAGTTTGTTCTGGACTTCACCAAGCCCCAGAAAACTTCTCTTGGAATAAGGCACTCTTCCCAGAATCTGGGTTTGAAGGAGGAATTCCTCTGTTCACTTATAACTGATACTGGGCACTTGCTTGTCTATTAAAATATAAAATCCTCAGAGGCAAAGATTTTTTTTCTTTTATTTACATTCCCAGAGTTTAGCACAGTGATTGGTACATAGTAAGCACTTAATAAATATTTGTTGACTGAGTCAGGCAGTGGAGGAGATACTGTCCAGTTGTCTGGATGTGTCAGACCATATCAAGGTCATCTTTTTGTTAATACAAACTTCAGAAGGCAGGAACCATGTCAATTTAAACTGTTCCTACTGTGCCTAGCTCAGAACTGTGTTTGTTTCTTTACCAGATGCCTTTTAACAATAGAGATGGTATAAGCACAGTCAAAAAGAATTATATCCTTAAACAGGAAATTGGTTCTTGACAGGGCAGGTTGTCATTACTGTTTGGGGACAGATCTTTGCAAATAACATAAGGGCAAATTCTTGAAACAGGGCTTTTTTATAGGCAATCAAAAGTTACTGAAGAAAAACTAGCTGAGGGCAAACAAAAAGCAAATTCCCATATCAGTTGCCTCCACATTGGAGAGCTGCAGGGTCATTCACTATAAGGAAAGTCTGCCTCACTGTTGAGGGATGGAGGCCCTGGTAAATTTATTTGTTATAAATGTCAGCCTGGTTTGCATAAAATGTGCTGTCTGAGGCTTTATTTAAAACATAAAACCTGCAGCTTTGTTCTTGAAGACTTAGATAATAAAAGGATTTCAAATAGAATCTTTGAAATGTCAATCAGATCTTGTATCTCCTAGGAACAAGGATGCTGCTGAAATGTCACCTGAAAAATATGTTGAAGGGAGGGGATGTTCTGACTTTTGTAAGATGGGTTCCATTGTGAATTTAAGTTCCCAATCCCCCATATAACAAAGAGGCCACATGAAGCAAGGAAATAATAATAATAATGACAGCCTACATTGAATGATTGTGATTGACAATTTACCAAGATCCTTTCCTCATAGGAATCCTGTGAGGAACCCGTACAATTGGAAGGGACCTCAATCATCATCTAGTCCAACCCATATCTGAACAAGAATCCATGTATTGCACCACAGCCATCTAGCCTCGATGGAATAAGAGTAATGTGCTCCTGTCCACTTTTAGACAGCTCTAATCACTCACAGATTTGTTCTGACTTCAGGCCTAAGTCTGACAGCAGCTTTCAGCCACCACACTTTTGGACCAAAAACAAGTTTAATCCCCCTATTATAAGACAACCATTCAACTATTTGAAGACAGAATTACACCCCCTCCCATGTCCACCCCTGTCTTTTCTTCCCTAAATTAGATATTCCCAGTTACTTCAACCAGACAGCATCATCTGAAGATCCTTCTTCGTCCTAGCCAATCCTCCCCTGAATAGTCTCCAAATTATTATCTTTGATGTTTTGCTAAGAGACTAATACAGTACTCAAAGTGTGGTCTAATCAAGCAAGACAGAACCCAACAAAATCAGCACTTACTTAGCCTTGTGACCTGTACTACCTATCAAAGGTCCTCATTTCCAGAAAAGGTAACCAGATAAGATCATGTAAATTGCCTTTCTGGCATTGTTTATTTTGTTCTGCATCAATTTATATAACTCTTCCTAAGTTTTTTTTTTCCCTGAATTCTTCATATTCACTCTCTGTTTCAGTATAATAATACTCCACCACATTTTTAGCCTCTCATTGACTGAGCTAATGGAATCCCCTATGTCTCAGAACTAAATGACCATCCATAGCAATGTCAAACTTGAGCCATCTTAGAGCCCTAAGGATTAATCAGAGATTCCAGCTTTTTCCCTTTATAGGATTTTTTTTTATCAATTTGCTCTCTTTATGGATATGATAGAAATTCATAAACACTCTGAAATTGTTATTAAAATATCAGATTCTGTCTCTCTTTCATACACACACACACACACACACACACAAAACTCTCTATCCCTTTCCCCATGTTGGAACTGAGGGTGAAGTAACTAGGTGGAGTACTGGAATTGGAATCAAGAAAACTCATCTTCATGAGTTCATGTCTGGCGTCAATTACATATTAGCTATGTGACCCTAAGCAAGTCACTTTACCCTATTTGCCCCAGTTCTTCATTTATAAAATGAACTGGACAAGGAAATGGCAAACCAACTTAGTATCTTAGCCAAGAAAACTCCAAATGGGGACACAACTAAAACAATTCATCAACGAGGGAGTTCCTGTCCCTTTAAGGATTCAGACTTTCCTCTATCCTACTTCCCTTTAGTCTCACTTCCCTATCCATAAACTCAGACACTAAGCACAACAAATAAACCCATAGTTTACATGCAGCATAAACATATAAGAATAAGTATCTAAAGAATTAGCTTTCCAGTTGCAGACTGCAGAAAAGGTTAGGGAGAAAATAGAATCAGATATATAGATTTGGGATCTATATAGATCTATAAAGAGTAATCTCTGTTTGCCTTGGTTTCCTCATCTGTAAAATGTAAAACCTTCCAGGGTTGTTGTGAAATCAAATGAGACAATAGTTGTAAAATATTTAACATAGTACCTGGTACATAAGTGCTATATAAATGTTAGCTTTCATCTTCATCATTATCATCATCATCTTGGGGCATTATTCCTTTGCTCAAAATCCTATCATGTTTTCTTATTTCATACAATAAGTAATAAAAAAAAATTTCATTTGCCTGGAATTCAAGGCCCTCTACAATCCCTTTCTACTATACTTTCCAAGAATGGTACAGTAGAAAGAATGTTAAATTAGAGCTAGAAACCCTGGTTTCACAACTTAGCTTATCCATTTACTATTTGTGTTACCTTTAGCAATTCAATGAATATCTCAATTTTCTCATTTATAAAGAAAAAAATGAGGGGGTGAGGGAAGATTCATGCATTACATTTATTTATACTATACACACACACACACACACACACACACTAATAATTCTATACATTGGATTATTTATACTACTAGCCATTTTAGATGTAGGCTCTGTACCTTTGTTCAAACTAGTTCTTATGACTAAAATGTCCTCCCCTTCCACTCACTCACACAATTTCTGCCCACTGTACCCTTATCTATTCTTTAAAGCCAAACTCTATACTACCCTTTTCATGAAACCTTCTTGACCCACCCTTTCAGTAATGATAACCCTTCCCATCCCTTGGACATAACTTAGTGTCAGGGGATGTTGAAAAATAATTAACAACTAGCTTCTAAGGGGAAAAAATATCCCTGATACACTTGGGAGTGCAAGGCAAAAAGTATTACATGACTTGCCCTGGATCACACAGCTAGTAAGTATCAAGTGTCTGAGACTGGATTTGAACTCAGATCCTCCTAACTCTAGGACTGGTGCTTTATTTACTGCACGTTCTAGCTGAACTCCAGATACACAAATTTTTAAGTTTGATCTGAATTAGTAACATTTTCTCCATCATTTCCTTTAATCTGGACAATCAACAAAACAAAAAATTAAGCCTTGGTTTATGTTCACATTGAAAATTTAACAATAAAATCTTACAAGCCAGAAGGAAGAGTTGGCTCTGGCATATTTATACTTAGAATCCTTTTTTTTTTTTTTTTGCACTATTCTTAAGCATTTAACATGTAAGAATTCTCATTCTAATGCATCTTCCTAAACTCCACTCCCAATTTGTACAATACTCTGAGAAGATATAGGTATTTAGTAAGTGTTTGTTGAATATGATTTAATGTAAGTAAGAGTGAATATTTACATAACTTTACCAAATACTTTCCAATCATTTTCTCATTTGATCCCCAACACAAACCTGTTAGGTCTCCCATTTAACAGTATAATAAATTGAAACACAAGAGTTAAATGACTTAGGGAAGAGTCATGTAACCAATAAGTATTAAAGATAGGATTCAAAATCTCAGGTCTTCTTGATTCCAAATCCAGAACACTATCAACTGTACCAAATAGTTGACAATTTAAAGTAAATAAATGTTCTTTATTTATCTCCTTACACTTTGGGGAACTTCAACTTTCTCTACCCCTTGTACCCTGAAGGTCATTGCATGCAATATTTATAAGCCAGAGGGTGATGAGATCATAGATTTAAAGCTCAAAGTCACTTTAAAGCATAGAAATTCATCTAACTTCCTCATTTTATAAGTAAGGAAACCAGCTAAGAAAGGATAAATGACTTTTTTTTGCATCAGTAGTTATCTAGTCCGTAATTATCTAAAGCAAAATTCAAACTTGAATCTAATGAATTTAAATCCAGCATTCCATCACTGTCCCACACCATCTTCAATGTGCATTCTTACCCAACTTCTGTTGTAGGTAAAGCACATTTGCATTTGTTTTGTTATTAGTAGATATAGAAAACAGCCATTCAGCTATATCATTTGTTGTAGATGTGTTAGTAACCATAGAATGTAGAAGTGAATTTATGGTTTAAATAGTCAGGGAATTTCCAGTGTAAAATCTCTCTCTCCACTATTGCAGAGTAGCAATTTATCTGTAATTTATAATCTTAGAGGTGCCCGTTGTTTGTACTTCATTTTTTAAGAGGATCAATGACATCTTCACATAGGGCGAAATAGTGAATGATGGTTGATGTCTTGACTTGCAAGTGAATTGAAAAATCATCACAGTCCAATGTCAGCACAAAAGTCAAGATAACTAGCAATGGTCTGGGATGCAGTGGATGACTTTGACATCTTTGATGTTTGAGCTCTAAACAGTCTGCAGTACCTAAATTCAGCCACCTTCATAGCCTTTGCAACATATTGTTCTCATTCGTCTATTCCACGAAGGGAAGTTTTCACATGGTTGGGACAGACATCCCCCTAAATCACTGATGGGTTTGAGAACTGTCAGTTAATCTTGACCTGGATTAGCACATCTGTTAAAAATGGTTTTACCAAAGTGTGGCTACTATACATGCTTCCTAGAGCTACATGTGAGAATTAGGTGATAAATGGATACCAAAGGTTGATAAATAACCCTGAAAATGGCTGGTTAAGCCTTCACAACAAAGGTATTAACTAATTCTCCCTGAACACTCCATACATCCCTAGAGGAGTCTAAGGGGATGGTGAGAGATTAGCGACTCCCCCACTCACTCTTACATCCCTTTTTATAATGCAGGTAAAGTACTTTATAAATCTTATGATATGCATGTGTGTGTGAGAGTGCATAAACAGCCATATGGCAGTCATTCTTATTCCTCAAGTTTCCTCAATTCCAAATCTAAATGAAATCATTCCCTTTAACTTTTTTTTAATTCCTGTTTCCCCACCACTTCATTGCTCTCTTCTAGACTGTATGTATTTTCCATTTCATCTTGAGGTCAATCTTTCCTCTGGGTTGCCTTGGATAAGCCAAACACTGCAATTATTCAAAAAAACAGCAGAGCTGAGGAGGAATAATTTAATTCTCAGAGAACTGAGATTTTGTTTATTGGGGGGGGAATAGGGAGAATAATATAGATAAATAGAAAGATAGATGCTTAGATAGATAGATAGAGATGATAAAGAGAGACAGATGTAGATAATAGAAAGGCAGATGGATAAAGTATTAAGCATTTACTATATACACAGAAAGTGCTAGGGATATAAATTCAAGTAAGTAATCAGTATTTGCCTTCAACAGACTTGCATTCTAATGGGGGACAACTACATATAAAGGGAAACTATAAAGAAGGAAAGAAAGAGAGTTGGGGCAAAAAAAAAAAAAAGAGGGCCATTGGAAGTGGTGAGCATTCAGAAGATTCTGGAGAAAGTTCAGGCATGATTGAATGGAAATGTAGCCTAGAGTTAGGAACACCCAATTTCAAATTCAGTTTCAGGCACTTAGTAGTTGTGTAATAATGGGCAAGTCACTTCACTATTATCTGCTACCATTTTTTCATCTGTAAAATGGGAATAATAATAAAACCTACCTCCCAGTGTGGTTGTAAGGATCAAATGGAATCATGTATATTACAAAGAGATTTTACAAATCTTAAAGCACTATATGAATACTTGTAATATTAATTTTTTTTTAAAAATGAGCTTACATTTTAATGAAATACATATGTACACATTTTTTTAATTATTGCATAAAAATAAAGTGAATAAATACAAATATAAGCAAAAGTGTTAAATAAATAAAAGGGCCTCCTAACTTTGAAAAGTGACTGCCACTTAACTTTCAATGTAACCTTGAACAATTCGTCAACTCTTTGGGTCCCAGTTCTCTCATTTGGAAAATGAGAGGATAGGACTAGGTGATGTCTAAATTCTTTCCAGCTCTAAGTCTATGTGATAATATGAGATTTGAGTGTAGCAAGTAACTAGCACAGTCAAGTTCTATTCAATTTATTTAAAATTATAGACTGCATAGAGACCCTGGATTTTTCTCTAAAAAAGGCTCCATGCCCCCCAGTTCTAAAGCCTTCCTGAGTCTCACCTATTCCTTTCAAGGACTATTTTTCCAGTTTTTGATCTCCTTTGCTGAAACAAGTTAAACCTTTCCTTGAAGTAGCCAGATCTGATGCTGCCAGGTTTTGCATTTGAAATCTAACTCCAAACAATATATCTGACCCTTCCTGACTTCCAAATCTGCCTCCATACTATCTACAACTGAGCATGTGTGCTTGGATAACTGAAGGCATCCACTATCTCCTTCCTTGCCACCCCCACCACCACTTTCATCAGTCCATATGAGAGGAAGCAGCTCCCTCTTCACACTCACATTCCAGGAGGCTTTTATCTTGATTGTCATTCTCTCCTGCCATTTGCAAGCCTCAGTAATGGCATCACACCATAAATCTTTCCTCCCCTAAAGGGTTCAAAGACATGCAATTTACCATCATTTCCCCCTTTCCTGGTCTTAAAGGGAAGTAGTACTATCACAAACTGACTTTCCTTTTCTCTGCCACAGGAGATATATTGGCCATTGTTTCACTTCAGACCTACTGTAATTTTCTGATGCAGATGAACTTTTCACAATAGTCCCTTTCTTTCAGCAAAATGCTGGTGAATATTTAACAAAATATTTTAAAAGTATATAGAAGTTTAATCTGTCTTATCTATATCTCAACTTTTTTAAGTCTAGACAACAAACAAAACAATGAATTAAGCCCTAATTTGTAATGTTTGCCAATTTCTGAAATTTAACAATCAGCTTTCTGCGCAGCTGAACTGGTTCCATACATTTCAGCTTTCTCTTTACTCAAATAGTCATTACTCTACGCCTTTCTTACTTTTCACATGGACCATCACAATAGTTTCCTAGTTGATCTTCTTGCTTCTTCTCATCTCTTCATTCACTCTCCCCTCCTCTCCTGCCAAATCTATATTCCTAATGCACAGATCTGGCCATGTTAGATCCTATCATTTTAAATCCATATGTTTATCACATGCAGAAATTGAGTTTACTTTGTATATATTGGTTTGCATATATTTTCCTCTATTAGATTGTAAGCTCCTTAAGGACAAGAATGAACTTTGGCCTCTTTTTGTATCCCCAGCACTTAGCACAATGCCTGGCACATAATTATTGTTCAGTGGCTTCAATTGTGTCTGACTCTCCATGAAGCCATTTGGGATTTTCTTGGCAAAGATACATGGAGTAGTTTGCCATTTCCCCCTCTGGCTCATTTTACAGATGAGGAAATTGAGGCAAACAGGGTTAGGTGACTTGCTCAGGTTCACACAGCTATTAAGTGTCTCAGGGAATATTTGAACTGAAGAAGATGCATCTTCTTGAGTCCAGGCTCAACACTCTATCATTGTGCTACCTTGTTGTCCCTAGCACATAATGGGGCTTAATAAATGTTAATTGATTGATTGAAGAAATGACTCATCTAATGCTGAGTGGCAATATTAAGTCACAGAGTCTTTAATGTTGAAAAGATCCAGAGAAGTTATTTGCACTAGTCTATGAATTACAATATAAATAATAGCTATTTATATAGCCCTTTAATTCACAAAGAGCTTTACATAGATCATCTTCACCACAAGCTCTTGAGAGAGATAACTTAGGTATTACAGACCCTCAAAGATGTTAAATAACTTGCCAAAGATCTTAATGCTCTGCATTAGGCATGATTTGAATCCAGGTCTTCCTAATAAGTTCAATATTTTGCTATCATACTGAACTACCTCCCATATGGAAATAGGACTATATTTAAGTTTTTCCACTTACCTAGCCAGTTCAGATTTCAAAGTACAAAGATGGAACCTCACACCCAGTGAGATTTTTTGGTGAAATAAAAAATGGATTCAGTGGAAAAAGATATTGAAAATGCTCTTGTCCAGTCTGTTTTGGTGCCATCCATGGTCCTGATATTTATTTTGACTGCAAGAGTTCAAATAATCCATTTAAAAGTAACAGAAAAACCAATAAGCTGATTTTAAATGGTTTCTGGGGTTTTATACAGAGGTAAGGGCTAACGGTTTAGCAATTTGTTTAAATAAGTAGAACCACTACCTCTAAATACAGGGAAGGTAAGTAGAACATGTAAGTAATTAGTAAATAAAATTTGTTTTAAGGTAATGGACTCATCAATCATTCTTTCTCTACCCACATGCTCCTTTCCTTCTTTCTGATGATAGAGGAAAGGGAGGATGGTGGAAAGACCTGGTCATCATCAACACAGAAAGTTAGTTTCTACTATTTTTACAGATGTAAGAATGGAAACTCCAGAAAGTGTAATATCCAAGTAAAGAGTTTCCACAGGAATCTTTGAAAAACCCATTCTTGGATCTCATGGCTAGTGGAGATATAAAAGGATTATGCCCATAGTGGAAACAGTAGACTTAGCCAGGTTAGAATCTCAGCTCTGTCCCTCAATAGTTGAGCTCTGTCCCCATAACCATTAGAGCCTGTATAAATAAAGGTCTATGTGCCACCTTTGAAAAGTAAGCAATCTATAGTTTATAAGCACAGATCAAACTCTGCTAGCCAAAGATATATATATATATATATATATAATATTTATAAATAAATATATAAATTTATTTGTAAATTTATATAATATATGAAGATATAAAGATACATTTGATATATTTAATAAATATAAATATATATAATATAAATATGATAAATAAATGAATATATAAATATATAAAGAAATAAATATAAAGAAATCATTATCAGAAAGAAGAAATCAATTATCAGAAGTTAAAATAAGTGAATAAGTTAGAAAGGATTATGGTAGAATTTCCCTAGCCTAGAAATGATTCTTAATAGCTAGCATTTACATAGTGCTTTAAGATTTGCAAAGTGCTTTAGAAATCTGATTTCATTTTGATCTTTATAATGAGGCTATAATTATCCTTATTTTACAAATGAGGGAACTGTGGTAGCCCACAGTGAAGCAACTTGCCAGGGACCACATAGCTAGTAAATGCCTGAAGCTGAATTGGAGCTTAGCTCCTCTTGATTGGAGGTCCACTAGGCCTTCTATTCTGCCACCTGAGTGCCTTCCTTTACTCAGTTTATCTGAATTTTTTAAAATAAAATTTTATTTTTTTCCTCAATTATATGTTAAAACATTTTTAACATTTTAAAAAAAGTTTTGAGTACCAAATTTTGTTTTTCCATCTATCCTTTCTTTCTCTTCTCCCTAAGACAGTAAACAATTTGGTATAACTTACACATGTGTAGTCATGTAAAATGTTTCAATATTAGTTTTTTTATATAGAAGAAACAGAAAAGAAGAAAGGAAGGAAGGAAGGAAGGAAGAAAGAAAGAAAGAAAGAAAGAAAGAAAGAAAGAAAGAAAGAAAG
>JAJPUD010003991.1:105533-122779 GCA_023553655.1 Myrmecobius fasciatus
AAAGAAAGAAAGAAAGAAAGAAAGAAAGAAAGAAAGAAAGAAAGAAAACTTTATACTTCAATTTGTATTCAGGCAATATCAGTTCTTTCCTGAAAGCAAATAGTATATTTCATCACGAATCCTTTGGGATTGTATTGGATCATTGTATTGCTTAAGGATGACTAAGTCATTCACAATTGTTCATCATTCAATATTGTTGTTACTGTATACACAATGTTCTCCTGGTTCTTCTCACTTCACTTTACATCAGTTCATATAAGTATTTCCAAGTTTTTTCTGAAATCATCCTGCTAATTATATCAGTATACTAGTTATTAATCTCTCTGGAGGAAGAAATCCATGTCTTATTCATGTCTAGATTTGACCTCAGTGATCATAAAATCATAAAATCTTAGAGTTTGAATGTATCTAAGTGGCCATTTCATCTAACACACTTTATAAGAAATTGCCACTGTAACAACTAAAATGTCATTAACCAGCCTTTACTTGAATATTTCTCTTGAGAATGATCCTATTTCTTAAGGCAATACATTGCAGTTTTGGGGGGAAGGAAGGAGTTGTGAGGGTTAAGTGACTTGCACAGGGTCACACTGTAAATAAGTGTCAAGTGTTTGAGGTTACATTTGAATTCAGGTTCTCTTGACTCCAGTGTCAATGATCTATCCAATGTATCACCTAGTTGCCTCTCATTGTGCCTTTGGATAGCTCATATTGCTTTTGTTTTTCCCATTATACCTAAATTTGTCTCCTTGCAACTTCTACCTATTGTGATAAGTCCCACTCTCTAGGTCTAACCTTTCTTCCATATTGCAACCTTTCAAATACTTGAAAACAGGTATGATATCTTCCATGTCTTTTTTCCTCCTGGATTTCCAGTTTCTTTAACTACTACTTGTATGATATGGGATCAAGACTGCCCATCATGGTTGCTTTTCTCTGGATGTTTTCCAACTTAGAAAGATGTTTATTAAATCATGGCATTCTGAACTGAAAAAAAATAGCCCAATTGTGGTCCATCAGAATCAAGTAAAGCATGATCACCATCTCCTGAATCCTAGAGGGTTTTCTTCACATTTAATAACTCACAAATATAATACTAAATTTTGGATACATTTTCCTCACAGGGTAGATAGTACAATTTAATATCATCATTTTAGAGATGAGGAAATGGAGACTTGAGAGGTTAAGTAATTTGCCTAGGCTCATAGAGCCAAGTAGGACCTGAAGTAGAATATTAGCCCAGTTCTCCTAAATTCAAGTCTAATATACCATACACTGTCCACTATATTATACTGACTTCCACTATCAAATTGGATTTTCTAAGAAACTCTGTTAAATGGACAGGACAGATACTAATCTCATTTGAAATACAATGAAAGAGAGATAAATTAAACTATTTGCCCAAGTACACGCAATTAACCAGTACCAGGTCAGGAACCAAATCCTAAGTTTCCTCAAACTATATCCTAAGTGATACAGCATTTTTCCCCACTGTTGTTGTTGTTGTTCAGTTATCTTTCAGTTGTGATAGAATCTTGATGACCTGATTTGTTTGTTTGGTTGGCTTTTTGGGGTTTTTTTTGGCAAAGATACCAAAGTGAGGTTTGCATTCTTTCTCTAGCTTTTTTACAGATGAGGAAACTGAGGGAAACGGGGTTAAGGGACTTGCCGAGGGTCACGCAGTAAAAAAGTGTCTGAGGCCAAATTTGAACTTCAGACTCAGCACTCTATCCACTACTCCAGTGAAACATCTTTACTACATCCTTTATAGGGAAGATCCTTACTCTGTATTTTTAGCACGTTAGGTTTATTTTCTGAGTTTAAATAAGAATAAATTTCTTCCTAAATGCCAAAGAGGGTCTTAGAATCCAGAAAGGTAAGAGTTAAGAGTCTGTACTTCTTTCTTTAAGTAATCAGGTCCGTAACCAAAAATCTGTTTCAAATAAAATAAAATCTGTCCTGCACCAGCTAGAGAATGACTGCCTCTAACATTTAGTACAGGGCTTGGAACATGATACCTGTATAATTGATGTTTATTGGCTGACTATTAAAAAAAATTTTCTAGCATAGATAACACTACCTGATTAACCTTGGTAAATTATCTTCAACTATTATTCCCATTCCCAAAGCTCTAATGTTTCTGC
Organism: Myrmecobius fasciatus; assembly: GCA_023553655.1. NCBI lineage: Eukaryota > Metazoa > Chordata > Mammalia > Dasyuromorphia > Myrmecobiidae > Myrmecobius > Myrmecobius fasciatus. The sequence goes on from JAJPUD010003991.1 coordinate 107,678, forward strand.
CTTCCCTAAAAATAGAGAAAAACTATGATTCCTTATATTCTCAGCCCAATGATGTAACTCCCTTTTATTTATATGTGATATAAATACAGTACCTCAGAGTCTGCTATAAGGGACAGCAAGAATAGGATATAGGATCTGCAATCAGGAAGATGTGAGTTCAAATCTGGCCTAAGACATTTATTAACTGTGACAAGCAAGCCACTTCATCTCTGTTTGCCTCAGCTTCCTCATCTACAAAATGGAAATAATAAAAGCACATATCTCCCAAGGTACTTGTGAGAATCAAATGAGATAATCAATATAAAATGCTTAGCAGGGCACCAGATATATTATTCTTGTGGTTGGTCACTCTTTTCAGCTGTTTCTAATTATTTGTGACCATTTGGGGTTTTCTTGGTAAAGATACTGGAATTGTCTACCACTTCCTTCCTCAGATCATTTTACAAATGAGGAAACTGAGGTAAACAAGATTAAATGATTGCCCAGAGTCACACAGCTAGCTAAGTGTCTTTGAATTCAGGTCTTTTTGACTCCAGGCCTGATATTCCATCCTCAATATATAATAAGCACCATAGAAACATTAGTTATCACTGATTGAAAATTTCTAGCTCTATCTGTTGAGGTCTCTTTTTACAGAATTTCAAAATGGAATTTTAAGGCATTTAAGCAAAAGATTTTGCTGAAGATTTTACTTTTCTCTTAAATTGGGTAGAAATTGTAATAGAAACATTTCCAAGTCTATGAACCACATGATAGGGGATTCCACAACCAGGGACAGGAACCTTAAAACAATAAAAGTAAAATGGTTCAGCCTTTAGAAATGTTGTAGTAATAACTTTCAGGGTACACAGCCTTGGAAATAATGTAGCAGGAACCACACATAGTGGTAGAGAGCTTCAAGGCACAACCTTGGAGAATGTGTGTAAAAGAAAGAGAGTTGGACCTGATATTTTTATTCCACTAAGCTATCCTCTAAGGATGTCTGGTCTGTCATCCACAAGTCTGGACTATTATCACATATCTGGACTCAAACAAAAAGAATTTCTTCATGCTTTTAGAAGAAAAGGGGTTGTTGTTAGCCCCCATTGCCAAATGTTCCATAAATTGTATGAGCCCCAATCCCATGATGTCCTTTACCCTGCTCTGTGCTTTTCTCCTCAACTCTGCCTCCAACAGTTTTCCCTATAAATTTGCCTACTTAACTCTGTGCTCTTTGCTATTTTCCTTTGTTGGAATTTAGCCCTCTTTAATTAGCATTACAATTATAATTACAACTTGACTTAGAAATTATCTAAGCTTCCAAATTCTTTTTTTAGTTTTTTTATTAAAGTGTTTTATTTTCAATACATATATATGTATAATTTTCAACATTCACTCTTGCAAAGCTTTGTGTTTCAATTTTTCCCTCCTTTTCCCCCATCTCCTCCCCTAGAAAGCAAGTAATTCAATATAAGTTAAACATGTGCAATTCTTCTATACATATTTCCTCCTTCTGGATGCAAATGGCATTCTTCATCATAAGACCATTGTAACTGGCCTGAATCACCTTGATGTTGAAAAGATCCACGTCCATCAGAATTCATTACTGTATAATCTTGCTGTTGCTGTGTACAATGATCTTGTGGTTCTACTTACTTAGCACCAGTTCACATAAATCTAGGATCTCTCCAGGCCTCTCTGAAATCATCCCTGCTGGTAGTTTTTTATAGAACAATAATATTTCATAACATTTATAAACCATAACTTATTCAATTATTTCCCAGCTGATGGGCGTCCACTCATTTTTCAGTTTCTTGCCACTACAAAAAGGGTTGCTACAAACTTTTTTTGCACATGTGGGTTCTTTTCCCTTTTTTATGATCTCTTTGGGATACAGACCCAGTAGAGACACTGCTGGATTAAAGAACATGCATAGTTTAATAGTCCTTTGGGTGTAATTCAAAAATTGCAATCCAGAATGGTTGAATCAGTTTACAACTCCACCAATAATGTATTAGTGTCCCAATTTTCCTACATCCCCTCCAACATTTGTCATTATCTTTTCTGTCATTTTAACCAATCTGAGAAGTGTACAGTGGTACCTCAGAGTTGTCTTAAGCATTTCTCAGATCAATAGTGATTTAAATAAGCTTCTAAATTCTTTTAAAATGCCCTTGACATTGGCCTGGAACCCTGATATATTTAAGGGACTTCTTACACCCCTGAACCTCAACAATAAAAAGTCCAAATCTAGACTAACAGGAACTGAGTTTGAGTCCTAGGTCGGCTGCATTTTACTTTTGTGACTTTGGGCAAAAAATTTTCTCTCTCAAGGTTTCAGTTTTCTTAGCTATAAGGAATCCAAATTTCAACAATTCTTAGGTTCCTTCCAGTACTAGAACTTTGATTTTACATCTTGACTCTCAGTTCAGTCTAGTTCATGGGTCTGCAACAAAGAGAAGAAGAAATGCAGAAGTGTGCATTCTAATTCCCACTTGCTATTTCCTCTTAAGGAAAGAGGCATGGATAGAACTTTTTGGTATGAGGAGCTTCTCTACAAATGCAGGTCAATACTTTCTCTGCAGTTTATAATCTAGAGTTGTCTAGAGCAAAGCTTCTTAAAATGTGGGTTATGAGCCAACATGGGGGTCATGTAACTGAACTTAGGGGATCATCAAAAATTTTGCAATAGTAAAAGTTTCAAAAATTCCTCCAAGATCTAATTCTTTATGTAAAAGTAAACAAGAACATGCATCTTATTAGTATGCAACTTTTTTCATCTTTAATAAATGGTAAAATTATTCACATACCAAAGAATTGTTTTTTGTTTTGTTTTGTTTTTCTTTTTGCTGAGGCAATTGGGGTTAAGTGACTTGCCCAGGGTCACACAGCTGGGGGATATTAAGTGTCTGAGACCAAATTTGAACTCAGGTCCTCCTGAATTCAGGGCTGGTGCTCTATCCACTGCGCCACCTAGCTGCCCCCAAAGAATTGTTTTAAAATAAATTTATGATTATCAGTAAATGTTTAATTTGTATAGTATTTTATTTATCTACACAATTTGGGGTCATGTAAAAATTTCTCAGTTGAAAAAGTGTCATCAGTAGAAAAAGTTTAAGAAGCCCTGATCTAGAGCTTTAAGAGATTGTGCCTCTACTTGGTTGGAGGCCAATTCTATATTTCTATCACATCCAGCTGCCTTTGGAATGATTTCATTTCTCCTAGATAAGATTCCCTTCAATTTCCTCTGGTCTTGAAAGGATTGAGTTATAAAGTGTTTTGTGGTCTTCCGTTATAGAAGATGTAAATAACAACCTAAGAGGATACTTAAGCCATCTGAGACTTATTTGGAGGGGAAACAAGGAAGGATGGAAAAAGGTGGGGGGAGTGTCAAAAAGGACATAATAATTCAGCTTCATATAGTTCTTTCTAGCCTTAAAGTGCTTTCTCCATAACTGTATGCAGTAGGTATTTTAAATATTATTATCCTCATTTTACAGATGATGAAACTAAGGTTCTAACTAGAGACTCTAATTTGGCCATGGCAGCAAGGTAGGATAATGGATAGAGCACTGGATCTGGTGTCAGGAATACTCATCTTCCTGAGGTTAAATCTGGCCTCAAACACATATTAGCTGTGTGACCCTGGGCAAGTGACTTAATCCTATTTACCTCAGTTTCCTCACCTGTAAAATTATCTAGAGAAAGAAATTATTCCTTTGACCTAACAATACTATTATACATGAATATCAAAAGAAATTCAGAAATTTTTTTTAAAAAAGCAAGATGACCAATATGTACAAAAAATATTCATAGCAGCTTTCTTCTCAGAGCAAAAAAAAAAATCAGAAATTGAGGGGATGCCCCTCAATTGGGAAATGGCTCAATAAACCGTAGTATGTGTTTGTGATGGAATATTATTGTTACATGGAAAATGATGAGCAAGATGTTCTCAGAAATTTAAAAAAAACCTAGAAAGCCCTCCACAAATTCAAGCAAAGTGAAATGTTCTGTATACAAAGTAACAGCAATGTTCTGGAATGACCAGCTGTAAATGACTTTGCTATTCTCTCAATAGTACAATCTAGTACAATAGAACAATCAATAGTACAAGCACTCGGAAGCACTTATGATGAAACATTCTATCCATACCCAAAGAAGGAACTTATTGTGTCTGAATACACAGACAGAAGCATTCTCTCTTTCACTCTGCATCTCTCTCTTTCTTTTGAACTTAATTTTTCTTGAGGGTTTTTATTTTCATTAGGGCGGAAGATTTATGTTTTCTTTCACAACTTAACTTTTATGGAAATGTTTTACATAACTTCACATGTGGTTTCTTGATCATGGGTGGGGACAAGGGAGAGAATCTAAAACTCAAAAACTTTAAAAACAAATATAAACAAAATTTTTGTTTTGAATATAACTGAGAGAAAATATTAAATATAGTAAATAAAATATTTTTAAAAAATAAAGAAAGAAATGGCAAATCATTCCAAAATATTTGCCAAAAAAATTCCAAATGTGGTCATGAAGAATTTAGCATGACTAAAATGACTTAACAAAAACAAATTTGACCAAGAGGATACAATAAGGTTATGAGATGGAATTCAAATCTAGGTCTTTCCTGACTTCAAGTCCATCTTATCTTTCTATGTCACTGAAGATAAAATAAGATAAGAAAAAGGAAAAAAACAAAATGTTATAAACAGGAGCAAGGGGGAAGATCAGAATTAAAGGTAAGATTGAGTGAAAAAGGAAAGATAAATAAAAAGGGCAAGGAAAGGAAGAAGGGTCTTATTAATGACTAATCCCCTCCAGGAACGGTTAGTTTCACTTCCAGGATATGGTATTTCCTGACCTTTCCCATATGTTTGGAAGCCCATTATTTGTGTCTGTATTTATCTGTTAATTGGCTATAATTGCACTGACAGAAGTGGGGAACTTACTAAGAAGAGCTCATTTATAATCCCTTTAACTTTGAGATAAAAGCAGCAATACCAAAGAAGGTAGCATAAATAGGCAGAAAAATTATGTGGAAGTATTTGTGAAAGTTCAGGGCTCAAATCCCAGAAATACAAGCTAAAACTGTGAGGATGGATGAATTCTCTAAGGAAAAGCATTTAGAGAGAGAAAAGTATCACTTTGAGCTCTATCTTAGGCAATGTGGAGACAAGAGAGAATGAAGAGAGAAAATAAAACATAGACTTCTATTATAAAAGTCAAGTATTTTAGAGCATTTTTAAGGATTTGGTTGTGTTTTGGTATCAAAATGACTGGGGTGGGTGGGTGGGTAGGAATATGTCTGGGGAAGTAGAGAAGCAGGAAGGGGGAAGAAATTATTATTTTCAGTCATTGCCCAACTCTTCAAGATCCCATCAGGGATCTTCTTAGAAAAATACTGGATTGGTTTGCCATTTCCTTCTCCGGCTCATTTTACAGATAAGAAAAGTGAGATAAACAGGGTTAACTGACTTGTCCAGGTCCCCACAGCTAGAAAATGTAGGAACTCAGATTTGAATTCAGGTCTTCCTGACTCCAGGTCAGTGTTCTACCTGAAGTGGTCAATTAGGGAAAGATTAAATGAGTTATGGTCTATAAATGTATTGGAATACAATTGCGTTATAAGAAATGATGAAGGGGGTGTTTTCAGAAAATCTGAAGATCTGTATGAACTGCTGCTAAGTGAAGTGAAAGATCCAAGAGAATAATTCAAATAGAAACAGCAATGTCGTAGCAATAATCCATTTTGAAAGATTTTGGAACTCTGATCAACACAATAACTAATTACCATTCCAAAGGACTCATGGTGCAACATTCTATCCAACTCGAGATAGAGAGCTGATGGACTCAAAGTATAATTTAAAACATATTTTCTTTCTTTCTTTTTCTTTATTTTTATATTGGAAATCACTAATGAAGGGATTTACTTTATATGATTTACCTGTTTGAGGCAAGTTTTGTTCTCCTGATACTTTCTCAATGGGTAGAAAAAGTGAAAAGCGGTGGGACGGGGAGAGAAATTGAAAATGAAAACAAAATAAAATTTAAATTAAAAAATGAATGTATTGGACTACAATCCAAGTGTTCTAGCATTTCACTGAATATAAAATAAGATGAGAAAAAGGGAAAAGATAAACTATTATAAAAGAAGGTGAGGTGGGGAAAAGATCAGAATTAAAGGTAAGATTGAGCGAAGAAAGATAAAAAGGACAAGGAAAGGAAAAACAGTATTATTAATAGCTAATCCCTATATAGAAACCTTCTTGTGGAACTTAAAAGAACTTTGCATTAGCATAATACAAATAAATATAACAAATCCAGCTGTCATCTATTGAGAATGACTTGGATTTACTATACTGTCTTAACATCTTCATGCCATGCTGCCATAAATATATCATTCTCCTCTTTCCTCTTCTTTCCCTTTCCTCCTTTATCCCTCTTGCTCTTGTAGCTAATCAGAACATTACTATCATTCTTACAAAAAGTAAGTCAATCAGTTGCCCAAAGATTCCATTCACCATCCTTATCACCAACCTGAATAAAATATTTCTATTAGCTCTGATTCCCCCATACATCTCATCCTATCCTTTAAATTCCATTAGAGCAGGCACCATCTTGTTTTTTATATTTATATATTCAGTGCTTTAGCATAGTGACTGCTACATACTAAGTACTTAATAAATGCTTTTCTTGTTTATTCTTCCTTTCTTCTTCCCTTTCCTGCAAGTAGCATGACATTTTTTTAAAAGCACATTTCTCACAACAAAATTTTGAAGTAGACCACAGAAACATGGGATCAAGGATTGGACCTCCAAAGGACCTCAGAGACCATCTAGTCCAACTCTTTCCTTTCACGGATGAGAAAACTGGAACTCAGAAACTTTAAATGGTATTACCAACATTATCAATCCCATTTTACAGATAAATTAACTAAAGTTCAGAATGATTAAAAAAACTTCTCCAAGATCACACAGCTAGTAAGAGAGGTATTAAACTCAAGGCTTCTGATTCCAAATCCTCACTACTTTCCACTAATATAGCCTAATGATATTTAGAGACTTCAGTTTACAAATTACATTGTCTATGGTGTCTCATTTGATCCTCACAGCAATCCTTTGCATTTTGGAAACACCAGAGAGGTAGGTAAACTCTGCTAAATCTATGATCCCTTGGAAATCTCCAGAGATAAGTCTCTATAAAGCATAAAAAGATCCTTAGAGCTAAGCTTCATATTCTCCAGTTCATAGAAGAGGAATTGAAGTATGTTGGATTTAACATATATTTTAACATGTATAACATATATTGGATTGTTTGCCATCTAGGGGAGGGGATGATGGGGGGAAGGAGGGGAAAATCTGAAACACAAGGCTATGCAAAGGTCAATATTGAAAAATTATCTGTGCATATGTTTTGAAAATGAAAAGCTTTTTTTAAAAAAATAAGAAATAAAAATAAATAAAACAAAAAAAAAAGAAGAAGAATTGAAGGAAGGTGAGAAGAACTGGATCTTAGGCCTAAGTGTAGCTGTTGACCAAAACAAAAAAAGCCTTGCATTACAAGAGTGAGAAGTGTGCAAAGACTTCAACAAGAATTTAGTAATCATCTACTATATGCTAGAAGCTCAAGAGCTACAAAAATTAGATAAAGCAAAATTACTGACCTGATGAGGTTCTGTTTACTTTGTTGATAATATTGTATTTTTGGAAGGATAGACTTAGAAGCTCAACATTGGTGCTTGAGTTATCAATCAGGTCATATAAGATCAGCTGAAAAAAAGAGATTCTATCTCAATATTCCCAGAATCCCAGCCACATTGAAGCATATGGACAGGCTCTATTTGGAGATATCAAGGACATCAAATGGAAGTTTCTCCCACTCCTTAGTTACTTAAATTTGTAGGTGCCCTCATAACTAATTCTTAGCATAGTCTGCATTGGGACTATAGGCAGGGATTCCCACCCTAGTGCCACAGACCTTTTCTGCTGACCTTCCAAGTTCTCTTTAGTGTCTCTGGGCTAAGAGGTCTGGGAGCCACCAGTACTGCCATGATTCAAAGGTCCATAAGCCAGTTCTAGCTTCAGTGGGGCTGGGGCTGGGTTCTGTACTGGCATAGCCTGCACCAACACTACACACTGGATTCCCACCCTGGTGCCACAGACCTTTTCTGAAGACCTTTTAAGCTATTTTCAGCTGAAAATTTGTTCTACTCACCTTTTTTCTGTTCTGACATTCTAAAATTTTTTTAGAGTCATTATTTAAAGGAATTTGGGGCAGTCTGAGGGAGAGCATAGTGAGTCCCTGCCTTTACTCCATCATCTTGGATCCAACTCCCAACTAATTTCTTTGTTGCAAAATTTCTGTAAAAGTTTATATTATTTCTAAAAGTAGAAGGATTTTTTTTAAATCAGTAATTTCTGGAAATGTTTCTTTCCTCCCTTCCCTATTCTCTCAGATGAAACCTCCCTTATGAAGAAAAACAGGTAAACAAAAATGCTCAATGAGTGACTGTATCTGAAAACATATTCTGCCCTAGGAATCTCCCTTCTTAGGGCAGCTATTGGATAGAGCACAAGGCCTAAAGTCAGAAGGAATTGAATTCAAATCTAGCCTCAAACACTTACAACTTATTAGCTGTGTGACACTGAACAAGTCATTTAATGCCAATTGTCTTGCCAAAAGGGGAAGGGATGTTCCTTCTTTTTGAAACAGAGGGACCACCTTAAGTCAGTGGACCTAAGTTCAAATCCTAAATCTGATGTTTGACTATATAACTTTGGGGAAATCACTTAAAGCAGATCAAGAAGGTCTTAGTAGGGTCCCTTTTGTGTCTCACTGAATCTCTGCTTCTATATGACTCTATAATGTGACCTGAAGTAAAAGAGTGTAAGTGCAACTAACTCAGGGCATTGAGCAAAACCACCAAAAAGGACCATAAAAAGCATTTCTGTGGCTGGAAGTTTTGTAGTTGATGACAAGGGGAAAAACACTGGCAGTTAGCTCTGCTAGACCTGTGCTGATTGTGGGCATTGTAAGCAGACAATAAGCACCTGTGAGACTCCTTCTATGTCAAAGTAGGGCAAGAGAGGTAAGACTGACAGAAGAAAGGAGACTGAAATGTATACATAATATAGTTATCTAAGGATAAAGTTGGATAAGAAATGGAAACTAAACACACAAGAAAAGCTGTTCTCCAGGCTCTATAAAAGTGTACTGAACAAAGTTGCAAGACTTTGGAGTGGTTCTAACTGATGACAAATGATGATAGGAAGACTCTACAGATTGTGTGACAGTTGGCTGAGACTAGAATGATAGTAACTTCCTATAGGGAGGCTGATGGCAGAGAAATCTTATTTTGCAAAAAAGAGGGTAGGTAGAAAATGGGTATGAGAACCTGGGAATGTGTTGTAGAAAAGGGGCACAGAATTCAGGTTATAAATTGACAGGATATCTTGGGAGACTCCAGTCATCCCTTATAACTGGTAAATCTTCTTTGTTCAAGAATCTTCAATTAGGCATACATATTTATGTATGTATACATGCATGCATGTATATATGTGTTTGTGTGTGTGCAAAAAAAAAGCCCCATTGGTATACTCTCTGATTATATTTATATTATATTATTATATTTATAAACATACAAATATATATATATATACATATATATTACACACATATATTCAGTGCTTTAGCATACTCAGCATATATATATATATACATATATATATATATATATATGTTATGGTCCAATAGTTTCTCAGTCATGTCTGACTATGTCCCCCTTTTTTCTGAGGCAATTGGGGTTAAGTGACTTGTCCAGGGTCACACAGCTAGGAAGAAAAGTGTTTGAAGACAAATTTGAACTCAGGTCCTCCTGACTTTAGGTCTGATGCTCTATCCACTGCACCACCTAGCTGCCCCCTGTGTCCTTTTTTTTTTCCTCCAGTTTTCTTGGCAAAAATACTAGAGTGATTTGCTATTTCCTTCTGTGGCTCATTTTACAGATGAGGAAACTGAGGCAAACAGGGTGATTTCCCCAAAGTCGCACAGTTGGTAAGTATCTGAGACCAGATTTGAACTCAGAAAGATGAGTTTTTCTAACTCTAGGCCTAGAACTTTGTCCACTGTATCATTCAACTGATCTTATAAATATTTGTATGTATCAATTCATATATATATATATATATATATACATGGGTATGTGTATGTATATATATTTGTATGCATATATATACACATATACATATATATATCCATTAAACAAGTATTTATCTAAAACTTATATATATATATATAGTACTGTATGCAATGAAATATTTTTTAAAATATACCTTCAAAAAGTGGCACTGTAGGCAAGTACATCATTTAAACTCAGAGCCATATCTAGTAATTCTTGCTCCTGCAACAAATTCAGTGATACAGGAAAGGTTTTAGGCATGAGAGACAATTGGGTATAGAGTTGAAAGGATACTGTGAATCACTAAACCTGGTTCAAATCTTAAATCTGATATTTGACTGTGATTTTGGGCAAATCACTTAAAGGAGGAAAGAAAGATTCAGAGACCTTCTAAGGCTCCTTCCAGTTCTGAGTCTATGCTTCTGAGGGCCTGTAAAGTGACATTCAGTATAGCCATGAGGTTATTAGAGGAATGAATGTGTCACAGTATGATAACTTATAATAATGACAAGATTTATATCTGATTCCTTACCATATTGGTGGGGGGAGAATGGAAGGAGGGATAGAATTTGGAACTCAACACTTTAAAAAAGTTTTAATTTTTTTTTTAATAATTAAAAGGACTAGAGCAGAGTGTGTCCTATTTTGTCTATGGGTTTCCTTTCTTTCCTGTAAAACATTGCCCTGTATAACAATCCTGAGCTTATTGCTGAAATGCTTCCATTTTCTTTCTTCTTCAAGGCCCTCTCTCCTTAAGGCTAAAGTTTGCCAGTATTTCAAGGTGATAATTCTCTAATCTAGTTAATTCATTATGCTAATTTGCCAAAGGGAGTGAGATAGGAGATTCTCAGGAACTAAGTTCTTAGACTACTTAAATATTTCAGTAAGAGTCTTCTAGAGGCAATTGCTTTTCTGTCTCTTCATTTTTTCCTTTAGTTATCCAAATAAAACATATATGTACATCTATATGTATATGGATTTAATTTATTTATATGAGTTTATACATTTATATATCCATATAGACCTATAGATATATGAAATGTTACAATAGAAGGAGCAGGGGACCTTGATTCAAATCTACCTGTGTGACCTGGAGCAAATCAAGCCACTTACCCTCCTTTGACCTCAGTTGCCTCATCTGCAAAATGATAAAATGAGATAAGGTGATCTCTGAAATCTCTTACAGTTGTAGATCTACAATATCATGATTCTGTTTGCATATATGTATCATTGGTGTTTCATTGACTAGTATCCAATTCTCCATGACCCCATTTGGGGTTTTACTGACAGAGATACTAGAGTGGATTGTCATTTCCATCTTCAAGTCATTTTACAGATGAGGAAACTGAGGCAAACAGGAGTAAGTGATTTACCTAGATTCACATAGCTACAAAGTGTCTGAGGATGGATTTGAACTTAGGTCCTCTAGACTCCAGGACTGACACTTTACCCACTGTACTACCTATATATACATTATAAATAGGGGTGTGTTGGTTAACACAGTTTGGGGGGAACATATGTATGACATGCTTTTAAGTTTAATGTGCATTATTAATACTTTCTCCATTACTTTCTTACTTCTAAATAATCAACAAAGAAATAAACCAGGTCATAGTTTGTGGCAAATTTAACAATGGGGTAATGATACAAACTGACTCCAACACATCCTTGATTTATGATGAAGTTCTTGAAAAAGTTATATTCCAACCATATTTTCTTTCTTTTTTTCTTTATTTTTTGCTGAGGCAATTGGGGTTAAGTGACTTACCCAGCATCACACAGCATTCCAACCATATTTTCAAAAAATGAATTGAGGGTAAAATAATGCCTCCTTCCCAAAAAAGCACTGAACTTTCATACCTGTTAGCCAAGATATTCCAATGCTAGTACTATATCTTTAAGGAGATTATTACTATCAGAAAAAGACCCAGGTATGCAAAAATAATCTTAGGTTCCTTATTTGAAATCAATCAATCAAACAATATTCGCAAAGACAATTACAATTATAATATGATTTGCAATGACAGAAAATATAAACTCAACAACTGAAGAACAGCTGAATAAACCATGGTGTAGGAATGCAATAGAACATTATTGGATGAAAAAGAATAATGAACAATATTATACAATGATTAATTCTGATGGATGTGGCTCTTTTCAACAATGAGATGATTCAGACCAGTAACAATGATCTTGTGATGAAGAGAGCCATCTACACCCAATGAGAGGACTGTGGGAACTGAATGTGGTTCACAACATAGCATTCTCACTCTTTTTGTTGTTGTTTGCTTGCATTTTATTTTCTTCATCATTTTTTTTCTGGTTTGATTTGATTTTTCTTGAACAGCAAGATAGTTGTATAAATATGTATGCATATATTGGATTTAACATTTATTTCTACCATGTTTAACATACATTAACATATATTGGACTACTTGCCATTTAGGGGAGGAGAATGAGAGAAGCAGGGGAAACTGGAACATAACGTTTTGCAAGGGCTGATGTTGCAGAATTATCCGTGCATATACTTTGAAAAATAAAAAGCTTTAATAAAAAAGAGAATAATGAATATTAAAAATTCAGAGGAACACAGGAAAATGTATATAAGATTATACCATAGTTAAAATAATAGAGCAAAAGAATATGCCGCAATGCAAAGTCATTAATAAGAGAAAGCTAAATTCTGGTCAAATATAATGATCGGTATTAGTTCTATACGATCCAAATAAAAAGACATATCCCTCTTTCTGGTAAGAAATGATAAAATTTTTCAAGAAATATATTCTATGAAGGGGTTTGTTTGAAAGATTATTGGAAAGTGTCTGATGTGCTGAAATAAATATATCAAGAAATTTTTCTAAAAAGTGAAAGACATGGCAAGTCTGATCAAAATAATGATCCAAGACAATTCCAAATGTCTAATGTTTAAAAAAAGTCTCCACCTTCAGAGAGATATCTGATGAGAGTACATTTTTCCTTTTATTTTTCTTGCTTTTTTTGCATTATGGCTCATACAGAAATATATTTCATATATATAATTTAAATAACGTTGATTGTTTCTTCAATGGATGGAGCAGGGTTTGCAAAGAGAGAGGGAATTTGGAACTTGAAATTTAAATTAAAAAATTAATTTACTAAAAGAATAAAATTATTCTACCCAATATTTGAGGAATAGTGTTGCAGGAATGTCAAGAATAGATTGGTATACATGCAATTTTTATTAAAATGGTCACCATTTTTGAAAGTCTGTGGTTTTCATTCCTAAGTGGGATGGGGACCAGACTGAATAATAATTCATCGATTTCTGAAAATGGTTGTTGAGGGCAACTAGGTGGTGCAATGGATAGAGCGCCAGCCCTAAAGTCAGGAGGACCTAAGTTCAAATCTGGTTTCAGACCCTTAACACTTCCTAGCTGTGTGACCATGGGCAAGTCACTTAACCCCAATTGCCTCAGGGGGGAAAAAGAATGTTGAAAACTATATTTACATGTATTTGGGAAAATACAGTTCTATTAGGGGGAAAAAATAAATCTTTGCAATGGAATAGAATTGAGCAAATACCAGGATCCAAGCCAAGCAAGAGTTAGACAGGAAAGAGCTAAGGAGAGTAAACTGTCTCTAGCTAAATGTCTCAAAGTTCCAGATAATAATTCTAAGACCTGTTGTGGACCATGAAAATGTATATTTTTTCACCTGCAATTGTAATGTCCATTCCTGCCCTGCCCCTTTTGCATGCTCCCCTGTAGTGCTTCATACTAGGTGCCCTAAATAGTTTAAGATGTTGGAAAAGGAGTGTTGATAGAGGAAACCCTGCAGTCTTCTTCCTGTAAGTGAGCAGAACTAGTGGTGACAAAAAACCAGATGAGGTTAACAACAAACCAAGCCTTGGGTATGCTGTGGAAAAAATAGTGAGGTTATGGGGTAGAGGAGAAGCATTTGCTTCTTACTCAAAAGAATGCTCACCTCTGTCCTCCGTTGCTTTGTAGCTGCTTTCATTCTTGCTTGTGTATTTTAAATGTCTATGGTCTGGAAAGAAAACCTGGACTATTTAGTGAGTGTTAGGGCAATTCTAAGAGAGGCAGGTGATTCTAAAGAAAAAAACCCAAGACACAGAACATGGCAAACCCAGATTCTAGTTCCAAAAATAACATTACCAACTAGCTGTGTGACCTTCAGTAAATTACAACCTCTCTGGCCCTCAATTCTTCACCTTTCAAAAGGAGGAAATGCTGCAAGTGGTTTCTAAGGTGCCTTCCATATTCTGAATTCTACAATCCCTTTAATTAGAACATTATTGAAGTAGTTAGAGAAGAAGCGTGCCATGGTAAATTTAAAGAATTTAAGAAAATTTAAATTTAAATTAAAGAAAAAATTTTTTTTAATTAAGAAAGGGGCAGCTAGGTTGCACAGTGGATAGAGCACCAGCTCTGAAGTCAGGAGGGCCCGAATTCAAATCTAGCCTCACATACTTAACACTGCCTAGCTGTGTGACCCTGGGCAAGTCACTTAACCCCGACTGCCTCAGCAAATAATAATAATAATAATATAATAAAGAAATATTGGCTTGGAGGCATACAGGTTTTCAAAGAATAAGGTTCTATGATTTTAAATATAAGGGAAGAAGGAAGAAAAGAAATTGCCTGAAAGAAAAAAATGGCAAAATGTTCTAGAAAAAACGCAATAAGACTTGCCTCCTCCCTCAGAGAAGAGAGGTAAAGTGGGGGGAGTATAAAACAAAATTGTGAATATTGTCAAAACTTGACAATTATCTTCTACCTTAGAGCAGAGAGTAGGGTGAGGATGCTAAGAAAGAATATTATAAACATCACCCAGCACAGATTTTGTATCAGATGTGTTTTTATAACTGTTTTTCTTTGTCACGAGGGAAGTTACAATTTGAAGAAAATAGGAATGGAAAATGCCAGGGAAAGAAAGAGAGAGAGAGA
>JAJPUD010003991.1:122879-146177 GCA_023553655.1 Myrmecobius fasciatus
AAAGAAAGAAAGAAAGAAAGAAAGAAAGAAAGAAAAGAAAGAAAGAAAGAAAGAAGAGAGGGAGGGAGTAATAAAAAAGGAAAGAGAGAGAAGAGAGGGAGGGAGCAAAGATATGAAGAACAGATCGTATTAGGCTTGGAAAGCAAGAAAACCTAAATGAGACTCCTACTTCAATTGTATAACTATGGTCAAGTCATTCAACCTCAGCCTCAATTTCCTCATCTGGAAAATGGAAATAATAACACCTATACTCATGGGGTTGTTGTGAGGACCAGATGAAAGGAATATGTAAAGTGCTTTGCAAAACCTAAAGTGCTTTATTTTTTTTATTATTCACTATCATCTTCTTTTGTTATCTTTAAGTACAAGCTAATAATTCTGGTAAAAATTCAGGGAAAATATAGTCAAGTATATGACTGAAAATAAATCATAAAGATAGATAGTGGAAGATGGCCACTCTAGTTTGTGAAGCCACATTTTGATTTGAAAGTAATAAGTGACAGGAATTAATTAATTAGTAAATGTTTGCAGATTGGTTAAGTCATTAACTGTGTAGAAAAAGATGATGAGCATTAGCTTTCATCACAGGATATTCTGGTCTGTGCTTTAGCTTTTTCCTGCAGTGCATGCCAAAAGCTTACTCTTCAGCACTCAGACCTTATCTGTAAAACATGAGAATGATGAGAATATTATGGGACAGAATCCTTAGCCCCAGAGAAGGTGGCGCTGTATGATCATGCAAGAATTCAATAAAAACTGTGAATAACCGAATTTTGTACTTTAGTTGTTTTGTTTTTTTTTTTAAACTAGGAATAGAAAGGAGAATTGAGAAATTGATGGCATTTACCTACAATGAGATAAATGAGATAAGTAACAGATATCACTTCCTCCCCACCCTGGCACCCCACCCTTTATAGATAAACTGACTTACCAAAATGACATTTATTCACAATATGGAAAAAAGAAAAGAGGATTCAGGAACAGTCTGTAGACAGTTCATAAAATTCACTTATCCAATTTCACACATCCATAAGAACTCACAAACTTCAAGTAGGGCTCTATCTAGCAGAGTTTCAATAAAAGGGCATAGTTATCTACCACCTGAAAAGGTTAGAGATAACCACCTTTACACACAAGAAAAAAAAAAGTATAACAAAGGCAAGGAGATTGTTTTGTCCCCAATACCACAATAGCCAGGCTACTCATCAGAAGCACATGGCACTGAGAGACATGTTTGTATGCAGTTTGAAAGGGAACATTGTTACAGAATCTCATCCTCCTGAATAGTAGAAAAAGGATGCTGAAGTTCCTAAGCAGTGTGATCTAAGAAGCTAGCATTCTCCATGAGAAGGGAGATTTAAAGAAAAGTTCCAGCTTTCAGAGTTATTCTGTAGATAACTTCAAATTCAATATTTCATGAGTCTAACAGTAAAGATTCTAAGCCATCTAAAAAAATAATATTCCTTAATGCATCCTGCTCCTCAGAGAAAGATCATCCACTTGATTCTTGAACAGCATTCTACTTGGAGAACAGAATCAGTGAGTTACTCAATGCAATTCTGAGGAGAAAGAATTTACTTCTTCAGCAGACTCCAAATAGAATGGTATTTCCAATTTTTCTGAGAAATGATAGAATGGTATTTCCAATTTCCCTAAGAAATAATAGAATGGTATTTCCAATTTCTTAGGGAAACTGTGAAGGAATATGTAAGAATAATCTTGTCTCCCAGGAAGAAGTGTGTGCTGGGGAAGTGGAGTGATACAGCAACCAGTCAAATTCAAAAATATCACTAACACACCATAACTAAAAAAATTAGAAGAAGCAGTCAGATAAAGGTAAGAAGAACATGAGTGCTAAGGACTACATAGCTCCTCACATAAAACATTGGGGAGAAATTGTTGTTTGTCCTTAATTTCCAAGAGAGCCAACGACATCATGGGATGATGTCTCTACTTCCGTATGAATTGAGTTTAAGTGAGGCAGAGATGCACAAAGTCAGTCTCACTCTTTCCTGAGTTATTGAAATCCAGTGACAAGAAGATGACTGGTGATAGCCTGTCATAATAGTGGCTGACCTTTGGGGGTCTTCGATGTCTGATCAAGCTCTAAGTGCCTGCTTCGGCCACCTTGATGGCCATTGGAACAAATTGTTTTCATCTGCCCATTCAGGGATGGGTGAGGACATATTCATATGCTTGGGCTGCCTTCAGCCAGGGTGTGGCCTCTACACAAGCTACAACTTCTTCAAGCCACAGGTGAGAGTTGGATAGACACCAAGGGCAGAGCATAAGCCCTGAAAAAGGCTCAGCAAGCTATCCCTCACACCAGAGATGCTAGAGCTCCCTAAACACCCCATCTACCCCAACAGGATAAAAAGTGGATGAAGTCCCAACAAATGGCACAAGGTCAAGGGAAGGAAACAAGCATGTATTAGGTATATAAATATAAATCTATGTTTTTAGTATATTGGTATTTATGTGCCAGGCACTGTATCAAGCACTTTATAAAGGGGCAGTTTTTCACAGGCGCATCTCTGGGGGACCCATTTCTCCAGAACAGGATTCAATTTTCTGCATAAGGGTCACTTCCTAAGGTATAACCTCTGTAATCAGCAGCTCTCCTTGTCTTTCTGGATACTGGTGTGGGGAAAACTCAAAGGAGTAGTGTTGCAAAGGATTATTCTTAAGGATTGCATTTTCAAGATTAAGTGCAAAGGTCTGATCACCAACAAATCCATACTTCCTCTCTCTGTTTTCCTTTTCCCTAGAAATCCCTGCAAACCAATCATAGCTTTTAAATATATGAATAGCCTACAGAATTTTCTTCAAAACATCTGATGCTATGAATTCTGATAATCAGAGCTCCCAAAATGGGCCTACATATGGATGGGAAACACCTTGTTGTAGGCATTTTTCTCTACCAAATCAAAATTGTCATTTTTTAAAAAATAAGCCACAAATAGTAAACACAGTAGGAGTATATATTCTCTATCTTTTAGTGAATTCTGTGATAAAGTGTACTATATAATATTACTTGAGAAAACTTATCTTTTCTCTACTAATACTGTCTTTTAGGATGCCTTTGATGAAAATGTAGATCATTCTCATAAACCATTTTTCTTAAAGGGAAAAATAGGAATATAAGTAGAAAATTATTGATATGCTCTTCCTTGGGGAAGGGTCTTTTAGAGGAGAGGTCAAAGACGCCTTTGATATCCACGGTCCTTCAAATATCTTTAAATCAATACCTTCCATTATTCATTTTTCATTCTCAGTAACTTGTCCCAGTGAGACATAATTTAGTTGCTTCATTTGCATACCATACCTTTCTCTCATTTTTATTCTTTTTTCTACCTTTGTACTTATTTTTGATCTTTGTTCTAACAAGTCCATGGTCTGACTAGATACAAACAGCTGATTCAGGAAATCAGTAATAAGGAAATCCATTTCCAATCTGTTAAGATTTTGGTAATATTTCTCAGGTCTCATCATGTCCGATTCTTACTACTTATTTTCTTAAAGAAAATATTCATGATGTAGAGGTCTTTCTTGTTCCTTGTTCCTTATAATACAATTCATGTTTTCCTATATATATTTTTTGCCACTTTCTTTCCATTTTTGTACTGATGTCACCAAGGATTGGACTGTGTCTTCAAGTATTTGAATGACTGTTTTGTGGAAAACAAATCATATTTGTTTTCATTAGCCCTAGTAGACAGAAATAGACATAATGGGGGAAAGCTACAAAGAACTAAATTTGGATTTTATGCGAGGTAAAATTTAGTAGCAGTTAAGGTCTATCCAAAAATGGAATGACCTTCTTGGGGAAGGTGGGGGGAAGAAGGAAATAAGCATTTATTAAGTGCTTAATAGTGATCTTAAAGCAGAGAAAAAGTGATTTTTTTTTAAAAAAAATTTAATAGTATATTTTTCCAAATACATGCAAAGATAGTTTTCAACATTCACCTTTGCAAAACCTTTGTGTTCCAAATTGTTATTCCTCTCATCCCCTCCCCATCCCCAAGACAACAAAAAATCCTATTGTTAAACATCTGCAAAATTAACTATAAGGTACATGTTCAGATGATTTTTGGTCAGGTAAGGGTTGGACTAGATTCCCTTTGAGATCCCTTTCATCTCTGAGAATCTCTGATTCTATGATATGCAAACAATTTTTAGTATACTAATGAGATGTTCATAGGATTTCTCTGTATTTCTTCATCTTCTGCAATAGATATTGGGATATAAAATGTTATTACATCTTATAAACATTTATCAAGAGCACTTTAATGCAGCACAATCCAGTGTCTCATGAAATGATTCTCCTTGTTACCTCTGGAGGACTAATAAAACTAACTTTGTCAATTCCTTCTTTACCTGGTGAAATGCCTTACTAAATCTCCCTCCTTATTCAAGTGATCCCATCACACCCCACATTGCCCCTTTTCCCTTATTTTAAATCTCTCCATTCCTACTGGTCCATTTTCAACAGCCTATAAACTTGTCTCCATTTCCCTATACCAAAAGAAACCCTCACTTGAAAAAAAACACTTCTGTCTCTGCTGTCATACTACTTCTCTTCTGCCCTTGTAATCTAAATTCTCTGAAAACACTGTCCTCAATGTCTCCCCTCTCTCTTTTCTTATTGTCTTCTTTACTCCTTACATGTAGCTTCTGATCTCATCATTCCACCAAAACAGCTCTCTCCAACATTGCTAATGATCTTTTAGTTGCTAGATCCAATGACCTTTTCTCAATTCTCATTCTCCTTTATCTCTCTGCAGCCTTTGACACTACTGATCAATCTCTTTTCCTGAATGCTTTCTTCTTTATGGGCTTTTGGCAAACCATTCTTCCCTTGTTTTTCATCTACTTATCTGATTGTTCCATCTCTATCTCCTTTGCTGGATACTACTCCATTTCATGCCTTCTAACCATAGGTGTCCCCTAGGTCTCCCTTTCTTCTCCCTCTATACTACCATATCTCAACTCTTGTAGATTTAATTACCATCTTTATGTTGATGATTCTCAAATCTACTTTTCCTGCCCCAGTCTCTCTATTGATGTCCAATTTTGCATGTCCGACTGCCTTTTAGACATTTTAAACTAATGTATAGCAGACATGTTAAATTCAATTTGTGCAAAATCAGTCATTATCTTTCCCCCACGCCCTTTAACCTACTTTTCCTATTACTACAGAAAGCAATATCATCCTCCCAGTCCACCAAACTCAGATATCATACTGTATTACTCACTATCATATCATCCTATATATTCAAGCTATTGCCTCTCTTCCCCTTAATTCTAGAGCTTTCCTTCTGTATAAAAATTTTCCTATTTATCCTATACATAGCTTATTTTTTTTTTTTTTTTTTTTGCTTTTTGCTGAGGCAATTGGGGTTAAGTGACTTGCCCAGGGTCACACAGCTAGGAAGTGTCTGAGACCAGATTTGAACTCAGGTCCTCCTGACTTCAGGGCTGGTGCTCTAACCACTGCGCCACCTAGCTGCCCCTACATAGCTTATTTTGTATTCACTTATACTGATATTGTTTTTCCCATTAGATTATAAGCTCCCTGAGGACAAGAACTATTTTTGGCCTCTTTTTTGTATCTCCAGTGCTCAGCAAAATTCCTGGCACATAGTAGATCTTTAATAAATGTTTATTGAATAGAACTAAATTTACCTCTTCAAGGAGAACCTGTAATCCAGCCTTCCATTTGATTGCAACTTCCTTATTCTTTCTGGTTTTGTTTATAGGAGGAATGTCAAGTTTGTTATGATTCAGTTATTCCAGGCATCTGTCTCCTTGTTGATCACTAGACCAGGGATTTCATTAGAGTACCTACAACCAAGATGGTTATAGATAGTCTGAAAACTATGTGATTCAGAGTTAACCTTTATTCCCTTTCTTAGTTTTCTACCATTGTCACTGATGAAGTAAGAGAGGATTATACAGGATTGAGGATCATTTTGTGTTGTTGTTGTTGATTTATTTGTGTGTGGGGGGGGTGCTTTTTATACATTACAATGGAAAATGAATTCATCACTGAATGGACATTCTATTATTGATGAGCCTTTTGTACTCAGCTGGCAAGGTTCTCAGAAAGCAAAATCCTTTTGTTGTCAAAACTACATGCAGAGCCTTGATAGCATGGTAAAAACATGTCAGAGTTTATAATCTGATAGCTTAACTTTTGAGAACCAAGACCCACCCTCATACCACAATGATAGATTCAAGTAGGATTGTTGATGTAATTGTTATGGACAGGTATTTACTGAAGGCTAAGTACTGGGAAGTGTGCTAGTTGTTATAAACAGTACACAGAACTGAGTGCTTTAATTTACTTTCATTGTGCTTACCTTAGTGGATCCAGTTCTCCCAGTGGTTGACTTTGGTAAGCTCCTTCAATACAATGCTATTACCTGAAATTTATTTTAATATAATTTATTGATACCTAATATTTTAGCTTACAATTATTTCTAGAAGAGGGTAAGTCTCCTTTAAGTCTAACTTTTCAATAAATGGTGCTTCACAAGAAATATAATGCTGTTCACAAAGAGTGTTTAATTTCACACACCCATGTCAATGTTCCCTAGAATTTGATCTGTTATGTGCAAAAGAAGAAAAAATTCTAGGAAAATTCATCTATGCAGGATTTAATGATGGCTTTTTTTTCTTCTAATTAGCCTTCTACATGAGAAGATGCTGCCTTGTTCTACATATTTATTGGCTGGACTGTAACAAAGCAATAAAAGAAACAATACGCCAAAAGTCAGCTCTAATTGAACATCAATCATTTTGGAAGAATCTCTAGTTCATTGGTAGACATATTTCATAGAAGGCTACCTCTTCCTTCAGTGGTCTATTGATTAATATTTGTTGGATGTCAAAGTGATAGCGAGCAGTTGTCTTTGTAGTATGACCAGAAACATGTGGATAGAACCCTCTCATTTAAAAGAACAAAAAAAAATAAGCATATAAAAAAATCTAACTCTTCACCAAACTATCTTACTGAGCAAATATCATTAGAGATTTATTCTTTTGAGTCTGTTAAAATTTTACATCTTCAAGAACTCCTTGTTAAGATGCAAATAACCCTGAAGGGAATTTAAAATGTTTCTATTATATTTATACACTTTAACATGCATTTAGTTTATCAGCTAGCTAAGAATTCCCTTAAAAGGAAAAGCAAGTCTGGAGAACTAGTATGCAGAAGAAATGAGTTCTGAAAAGGGAAGAAAGTAGAAAGTCCAACCGATAGCATCCCCTGAGAGGATAAAGCAGTGGGAAAACATAAGCAATCCAGGGACCAGCACAGAATACACCTCTGGAAGGGGAGGGGAGCACAGGAAAAAACAGATTTAACTGGTTTCATACTTTTGGATAGGACTAGCCCAAACACCTTGATAGATCACTCTTGCTAAATTAACACCCTAAATTTTAGTGGATAAACTGCCTAGTGAATTGAATAAACTGAAGGAAATGGAGAGAGAATTTGAGATTATATAAACCTATCACATGAAGGGGCGTTTCTCATCATTTATTTCACTTCCCAGAAGGATTCCCAGTAAAGATATGCTACTTTCCTGTAAAAGACGGGGTGTCAGAAATGCATGACCAAGATGGTAATTATTTGGGCTGTCAGCTCCCTGGAAGCTATGTGCCAAGTGCTAGAGGCTGTGACCAGGCTGGATTAAACAGGATTTTCCAGATATCTTGGCACAACCAGCTGTTCAAGATCTTCCCTCCAAATATTGGGTGTCTCTTCATAAACAACCCTCATTTTCTCTCATTTGGTTTTCTAGTGTCTTATAAATGGGGACATGATAGAAAATGATAGTCAAGCAAAAATTGTTGCCAAAACTCAAAACTCTCCTGAGCTAGGTTCTGGGAGGCTCTGCCACCAATAAGTGCCTTTGCATTTGGAAGGTGAAGCTGCAACTGTGGAAATGTAAATGTGCATTTAAGACATGTTATTTTGGCTTAGAAGCTCACACGTGTGGATTGCATGCCTCAAACAGGCCAGATTCAAGTCAGAAATTCAAATCACCTGTTTGGGCTTGCGCAGGCTTTTCTGAAGTTGGCAAGCCAGTCCTCCATAGAATTAATCTCCATAGAATTAAATCCCAAAAACAAGAGCCCTGGGCTTGGCCATGAGAGAGATCTGTATTTGAATCCTCCCTCTGACTCTTGCTAACTGTCACCCTAAACAAAGTCCTGTGTCTTTCTTAGCCTCCATTTTCTCATTTATAAAATGAGGCTGATGATAAAAGTTCCGTGATGTTGTATATAGAGTATTGCATGTGGAATCAGGAATATGTGGATTCAAATCCTACCTTAGATACTCACAACCTATAGGATCCAGATAATTGGCTCAATTTCTCCCTGCCTCAGTTTTCTCATCTGTAAAATGAGAATATTAGACACAGTGGCTTCTAAAGTAGCAGCTAGGTGGTGCAGATAATAAAGCCTTGGACCTAGAATCAGGAGGACCTGAATTTAAATATAGCTTCAGACTTCTAGCTATGTGACCCTGGACAAATCATTTAAACTTTGCCTCAGTTTCCTCAATTACAAAATGAGGATAATAATAGTATCTGCCTCCCATGATTGTTGTAAAGAGCAAATGAAATAATGTATGTAAAACTCTTAGTACAGTGCCAGGTATTGAATAAATACTCCTGTTGCCTTTAGTCCTGACCCCACTGAGTTGTTGTGAGGATCAAATAAGATAATGTACTGAAAAGCAATGCTATGTAAATGTCAACTATCATTATTGAA
The DNA here is from genome assembly GCA_023553655.1 of Myrmecobius fasciatus. Lineage (NCBI taxonomy): Eukaryota > Metazoa > Chordata > Mammalia > Dasyuromorphia > Myrmecobiidae > Myrmecobius > Myrmecobius fasciatus. Next base: position 131,664 of record JAJPUD010003991.1, read on the forward strand.
ATTCAACCCAGATTATTTCATCTATATGAAGCCTTTTTGGCCTATTCATTCTCATATTTATTAATTATATGATTCTAGGCAAGTCATTTAACCTTTGCCCACCTTAATTTCCTTATATGTGAAATCGGAATAATAACAGCACCAATTTCCCAGGGCGCTTTTGGAGGTAAAATGAGATACTACTTCTAAAATACCTTGCAAAGCTAGAAATGTTATATAAATTCTAGTTATTATTGTTATTTTTATTTTATTACTTTGATGCACAGTAATCTCTTTCAACTATGGCCCAATGTCATACTTGAACACAATATGTTATTTATTACTGCAACATCATGTTACAATGGAATGAGTGTTGGCTTCAGAACTGACAATTCCTGTGTTCAAATTCTACCTAGGATATTAACTTTATCTATAGATTCATGGGATTTAGTTTCCCTATCTGGAAAATGGAGGAGTGAGGTGGATTAGATGCCCCCTTTCTATCTTACCCCTAGAGCAGGGGATCTTAACCTTATTTTTTCATATCTGGATCCTTTGGACAGTATATTGAAGCCCCTTCTCAGAATTTAATTGCAAAAATTAAAATACATAGCATTATAAAAGAAACAATTTATGTTGAAATTTAGTTATCAAAATATTTTTTTAAAATTCATGGACCTAAGAGGTTAAGAATCCCTGCTTGAAGTTAGTATAGTACTAAGCACTTAATATAATAGGCTTAATAAATATTTGTTGATTGATTGGCAGGTCTACAATTCTCTTTTTCAAGAAATTAAATAAACTATCAGGAAAATGATTTTTCCCCTCTATGGGCTCTATCCTTACATGGTGATATAAATTCCCCAAATACTTCTCCAGGTGCACTAAGAATATTCCAGATAGTAGTAAATTTGGCCTATTTGCTGAGCTCCTGTTTTCTTCTAACCCTTCCCTCTTCTAGTTTGACTACTTGAGCTTGAACTGAAGGAGGTAGCCAAAAGACTTAGTTTTCATTAGGGTGGTGTGGCTTGATAATACATTTAAAAAGAAAATGGCTTGGGGAGGAATAATCTTAAGTTTTCCTGCAGCTAACCCAATGAGACTTGGCCATTCTCCTTGGCAGGGTAATCAAGGACAAAGCTGTGTGGGAAGTGGAAATCTTTTCAAAGGTGCTGGACCAGAAATTCGCTCTGATTGAGTCCACACTCAGCTAACCTCTCCCTTCAGCACCTCTGAAGTCACAGGTTTTGGCATAGTTGATCAATCAGGAATTCAATTCTATTAAATTATTCAGTGCAAGACAGACATGGAAGAGTGTCTGCTAACCTGGTCTTGGAATAATGAAGATCTATATTTGCTTTTTTATACAACTTAACTAGATGTATCTGAACAAGGCTGTTCTCTAAGATTATAAGTTGCAGAACTGGGTACCAATCAACATTAGTTTGGGGAGTTTCCTTACTGAGATTTCTCTGCATCAATGAAAACCAAGGTGGAGCCCTTCTACCTCCTCCCTCCAAAAAAGAAAAGAGAAAAAGAAAGAAAAGGAAGAAAGAAAATTAATACAAGCCCTAAGACCTAGAGAATACAAAGAGTAAAATATTCTTTGTATTCTCTAGTATTCTTTGTATAACCTCCACAGCTTCTCCAGGAGCTTTTAAGTTCTGAGGGAAGATATGAGAAATAAATAAAATATGTGAGTGCATGATGGGCAACTTATGATGCAGTGGATGAGTATTGGGTTTGGAATTGGAAAGACCTGAGTTCAAGTCTACTCTTAGATATTTACTAGCTATGGGACCCTGAACAAGTCACTGCAACTGTTTGCCTCAGTTTCCCTAATTGTAAAATGAGGATTTTATGTGGGTAAAATCCTCCTCAGGGGTGCTGTGAGGATCAAATGAGATAATATTTGTAAAAAGTGCTTAGCACAGTGCCTGGCACTAAGTACTAAATAAATGTGTATTCCTTTCTCTTCTCCTCCCTCCCCAACCCCAGTGGAATGAACTGTATAAATAAACTAGGGAATAAGGAGGGAGATTACACATTCATCTAGAAGGATCAGAAGAAAGTTTTATGGAAGATTTAATGCCTTAAGTGGATCTTGAAGGATGGGAAGAAATTGGAAATATGACAAGGAGAGAATCCATTCTAGAAACTGAGAATGGCACAATGGTGCAAAGGAATGCAGAGGACAGAGTTGAAAAGGCAAGAGAAGAACATCTCCTACTTTAGTATGATTGGAATGTAGGACAAAATGAAATGAAGCTAGACAGGTAGGTTGGAACCAAATAGCAGAAGGCTTTTAATGCCAGACTAAGAAGTTTGCGTTTTTTTCCTATGGATATTAGGAAGTCATTGAAGTGTTCTGAATATAGGGATCATATGATCTGGGCTAAATACCAGGAATGATGAGAATGAGGATGATGACAACAATGATATACACATATGTAGTACTTCAAGACTTTCTATGCTTTATTTTCATTATTTAATTTAAGCTTCACATTAATCCCTTTGATGTAGGTACTACAGGCATTACTATCCCATTTTACAGATGAAGAAACTGAGACTAAGAAAGGTTTTTTTTTTTTTTTCCCAAAGTCACACAGCTAGTTTTTGCCAGGGGTGAGATTAGGTCTCAAGTCTTCCTGATACCATATCCAGTACTTATAGGGCAGCTGTGGAAATTATAGAGGTTAGAAGCAGAAAAATTAAACAGGAGATTATTACCATAGTACAGAAAAAAAGAATAAATTAATTAGAATGTTTGAAAATAGGATACAGATATGAAAAATACTAGGACTCAGCAATTGATTGACTGTGATTCAGGAGGAAAAGGAAAAGAGAAATGTGATCCTAAGTTTGAGCCATGAGGAGAGCAAGTGAATTTGGAAGGTGGAAAGATGATGAAGTCTTTTGCAAAAATAAAGGAATATGGAAGAAAGGAAGAGGGAAACTATGTGTTGGTTGAGGCAGGGGGCTGTTGTTTTTAGAGGAGATGGAGTTCAGTTTTTGACTTATTGAGTTTGAAATGTCAGTAGGACATCCAGATGGATTCATCTAGTAGACAGAGTATAAGAACCAGATCTCAAAAGACTTAGGAATAGACATAGATTTTTGAGTCATCTGCATAAAAAGAAAGAGAAAGGGAGGAAAGGAGGGAGTTAAGAAGAAAAGGAGGGAAGGAGAGAAGAAAAGAAGAAGGAAAGGAGAGAAGGAAGGAATAAGGGAACAAGAGAAGGAAGGAGGGAACTAGAAAAGGAGGGAAGGAGAGAGGAACCTTGAGAAGGGAGCAAGCAATTGAATCAAATGTGCAAAATAAAACCAAATTCTTAATTCCAAGACCCCAGATTTTCTTTTTTAGTCTGTCTTAATTTTCTTCAAACACAAATGATTTCAGACTGTAATTGTCACATTACTAGGAAGAACAAGACTGAATATGAATTCCAGAAGCAGTGAACCTCTTTCAGAAAACATTGGAGAAGAGTATGACATCATATCTCTTTTTTGAGGTTAGCCTTATTAATTCTTATTTTTAATGCAATAAGTGCATTTTATACCTCTGCAGATTGAAACTGGCCAGTAAAGATTACTAACTTCTTTGCTCCTGGATGATATTTAACTTGATGAGCCCATAGAAGCAGAAGAGTAATAAGAGTCAGGAAAGACCAATTGTTAAATTTTCATTGTAAGCATTTATACCTCTAAAATTGACAAATGCTACAAATCAGGGCTTGATTTATTGTTTTGTTAATTTCTAGACTTAAGAAAATAATAGAGAAAACATTATTGGTACAGATTAAATTTAAAAGTGACTCCTGCATACTTTTCCCTCAGAAAGCCAGTTGTTAAACATTTACCAGCATATCACTATATGAAAGTCATGCCAGTTCTCATTGTAGCACATTATTTACATTCTTTTAGTTCACCCACAGGATTAGGAAATCAAGGAATCATTTTCAATTTAGGTTCCTAGTACATAGCTTATCTCTGATTCTAGTCTCTTTTCTACACTACATTTCCCTTTTTTAGTTCTTCTATTCTGGCAATATAGACCCTTATTGAATCTTCTTTGGTGGTCCCATTCAAAGAATTTGGGGTATCCCACTTAACTTTAACCTAGCAAGTCCAATTACTTTCTGTATTTCCATTTCTCACCATTTCTTGTGTGCAGTGGCTGTAGATGAATTTCATCTCTTTATCATTTAGTTTAATCTCCAAGATTTTTATTTCTTCGACAACTTTGTTAAAGTTATCTAGCAGCAGTAGCTAGTAGTATCAATTAACCAGAAGTACAAGTTATTTTATGCATACAGACTCTTAATTGGCTTTCCTTGGTCATAATTCTATTGTCCAGTTTCATTTGCTTTGTGGTTCCAGTACTTTCTGTTTATATTATTGATGTCCATTGGCTATATTGTTCTCTTGGTTCTGTTTTCTTGATTGTATCAGTTCAAATGAGTCTTCCCATGTTTCTCTGTATTCATCATACTCATTGTTTCTTACAGTACAATAATATTTCATTTTATTCATGCAGAGCATCTTGTTTAATCATTTCCTAATCCATGGCATTTGCTTTTCAACTTTTTAAGAACCAACTATATGTCACATACTATGCTACTCCTCTAACCCCCCTACCCTGCCCCCACTGATTTCCTCTTTGAGTTTTCTGTTTTTCTGAAAAGGCAGAGTACTTTGTCCTTGAAAGTTTAGATTCTGTCTTTTGTATTGCTCACTATCTACAGACATCCCACTCAGGAAGTTGCCCACCTTTCTCCCTGCTCAGTAAGGGAAATTATTGTATTGGGGAGAGGGGTGCCCTTATCTCCTTCCTCTAAGACCACTAGGTACAAGTGATTGGGATCAGAGCTGGCCCCACCTCTAACTTGTAGACCTCTGTTATCTCCAGTCCCTTGCAAACCTTTTGTTATTTCAAAGAGATGGATCAGCAACTTTCTGTATAAACAGTTGCCAGAGCCTGACTGTTGGAAAAAAAAAATAAAGGCAAGGGCTTTGCTTGCATCCAGGACTGGGAAATGGAAGCAGCCCTATAGCTAGAGTGAAATAAGTAGACCACCTGGCTAGGTGATCATGGGCAAGTTACAATCACTCCAAGCCTCAGTTTCCTCATCTATAAAATGGAAACACTAATAAGTGTACTACCTGTTTCACAAGACTGATGGATGGAAAGTACTAACCTAATTATAACCTATTATTAGAGTACCAGCAATATAGCAATAAAGCTATCTTCAAAACAATAATAACACCTGCCATCTCTGTGGCGCCTCATTGAAAAGAGCCTTAACATTAGGCTCTCATTTCTGTAATCTTGTTCCTTGTCATGATTTTTTTGAGAAGACTAAGTTAAATAGATTTAAGTTTACAGACCAGAAAACTGAAGCCTGGGGAGGGAAAATAAATTTTCTAGACATTAATAGAAGTGAATCAGCATCAGTCTTGGTTCCTTCTTGGGTATCCACCCATGTTTTTCATCTTCTCTCTAGAATGAAACTTGCAACCGGAAAAAAAATATATATATGACTACTTTTCTGCAGCTCCATTCAATCCATTTGCCTAATTTTTGCATAGATCTACAAATATTATGAAGTCATCTTTACTATTCTTAAGTACTAAGGCTTAAAAATAATATTTTCAGTGTCATTTCTTGATTTCCTTTTCTCTATCAAAATAACACATTTAGAGTGCACTTTAAGGTGGGGGCTTATGAGTATGCATGTACTGTCAAACATGTTGGCTTGTTCTGTTAAACTGTTTTGGGTTGCAGCTGTTCTATCTTTGTTACAAGAGAAGATTCACTAGCCAAGGGACTTAAAGGAGAGGAGTATGTTCAGTAATAAATGCAAGATAAAAGAAAAAAATCATAGATAAAAAGACAATGTGGCATGAAAACCAAAAAATCTTAAAAAATAATTTGCACTTTTCAGTTCACAATTTCTTTCCCCATAACAATCCCATGGGATAAGGAGAGAAAATGAGATCCCTATTTTACAAATAAGGAAAATGAAGCACAAAGAAGTTGACTTTTTAAGAGCAGAAAATACCACTTAAGGACCAATAACAAATGTTGGAAGGAGATGAACTTTAGTCTCCTAATATTTAACTGGTACTTTACTTTGTACTTGATACAATGAGGTTCCTTCTAAAAATGTAGGTTCCTCTAAGGTTCCTTCTGGTCATTTAGTTGGCACAGGGTATAGAGTGCTAGATCTGGAATCAGGAAGACTTATTTTTTTCAGTTCAAATCTGGCCTCAGATACTTCCTAACTATGTGACCCTGGGCATCATTTAGCCCTGTTTACCTCAGTTTCCTCATCTGCAAAATGATCTGGAGAAGGAAATGGAAGATCATTCTTTGCCAAGAAAACCCCCAATGGGTTACAAAGAGTCAGAAAACCTAAACTAATCTATCTATTTAGTGCTATACCAATCAAACTCCCAAGAGATTATTTAACTGACCTAGGAAAAAAAACAACAAAATTCATCTGGAAAAACCAAAGGTCAAGAATTTCAAAGGAATTAATGAAAAAAATGCAAATGAGGGTGGCCTAGCTGTACCAGATCTAAAACTATATTATAAAGCAGTGGTCACCATTTGGTACTGGATAAGAAATAGAGTAGTGGATCAGTGGAATATGTTAGGTTCACAGGACAAAATACTCAATGACAATAGTAATCTAGTGTTTGATAAACCCAAAGACCCCAGTTTTTGGGATAAAAACTCACTATTTGACAAAAACTGCTGGGATAATTGGAAACTAGTATGGAAGAAATTAGGCATTGACCCACACCTAACACCATATACCAAGATAAAGTCAAAATAGATTTATGATCTAGCCATAAAGAATGATATTATAAACAAATTAGAACAATGTAGGATGGTTTATCTCTCAGACTTGTGGAGGGGGAAGAAATTTGTGACCAAAGATGAACTAGAGGTCATCATTAATCACAAAATAGATAAGTTTGACTATATCAAGTTAAAAAGTTTTTGTACAAACAAAATGAATTCAGACAAGATTAGAAGGGTAGCAGTAAACTGGGAAAATATTTTTACATCCAAAGGTTCTGATAAAGGCCTCATTTCTAAAATATATAGAGAATTGACTCAAATATATAAGAATTCAAGCCATTCTCCAATTGATAAATGGTCAAAAGATATGAACAGACAATTTTCAGATGAAGAAATTGAAACTATTTCTAGTCACATGAAAAGGTGCTCCAAGTCACTATTGATCAGAGAAATGCAAATTAAGACAACTCTGAGATACCACTACACACCTGTCAGATTGGCTAAAATGACAGGAAATGATAACAATAACTGTCGGAGGGGATGTGGGAAAACTGGGACACTGATACATTGTTGGTGGAACTGTGAATGAATCCAACCATTCTGGAGAGTAATTTGAAACTATGCTCAAAAAGTTATCAAACTGTGCATACCATTTGACCCAGCAGTGTTTCTACTGGGCCTATATCCCAAAGAGATTTTAAAGGAAGGAAAGGGCCCCACATGTGCAACAATGTTTGTGGCAGCCCTTTTTGTAGTGGCTAGAAACTGGAAATTGAAAGGATGTCCATCAATTGGAGAATGGCTGAATAAATTATGGTATATGAATGTTATGGAATATTATTGTTCTGTAAGAAACGACCAACAGGAGGATTTCAGAGAGGCCTGGAGAGACTTGCATGAACTGATGCTGAGTGAAATCAGCAGAACCAGGAGAACATTATACACAGCAACAAGACTATACGATGATCAATTTTGATGGACATGGTTCTCTTCAAAATGATGTGATTCAAACCAGTTCCTATTGTTCAGTGATGAAGATAGTCATACACATCCAGAGAGAGGCCTGTGGAACTGAGTGTGAACCACAACACAGCATTTTAATGCTTTCTATGAATATTTCCATGCATTTTTGTTTTCCTTCTTAGGTTGTTTTTTTCTTCTTCTCTTTCTAGATCTGATGTTTCTTGTGCAGTAAGATAACTGTATAGATATGTATACATGTATTGTATTTGTCATATAATTTATCCTATTTAGCATGTATTAGATTACCTGTCATCTAGGGGTGGGGGGTGGGGGGAAGGAGGGGAAAAGCTTGGGAAAAAAAAGTTTTTGCAAAGGTCAATGTAGAAAAATCACTCATATGTTTTGTAAATAAAAAGCTTTATTTAAAAAAAAAGAGTCAGAAAAGACTAGAAGGATTGAACAAACAAAAATGTCCCTCCCAGCTCCGATATTAAGATCCTTTGACTTCAATTCTAGTTCTGTTTCTTTTCACATTCACTGTGGCCAGTGTGACCCAGTGGAAAGAACAATGAATCTGGAATCAAGAGACTTGGATTCCACTATCTATATGAACTTGGCCAAGTTCCTTAACATCCCTGAAAGTAATTTTCCTCACTTGCAAAAATGAGGGAGTTGACTACAAGACCTCTGAGGTCTCTTCCAATTCTAAAATCTATGACTCTTTGATCCCAATTCACACAGTTCTTTAGAATATTCAGAGCTTGGAGACTGCATGTAAATCAACACATGCTATGTTCCCTTTATTTTTCTTTTTTCTTCTGTTTTTTTTTCTCTCAGGGTTTTTCCCTTTTGTTCTGATTTTTCTCTCCCAATATGCTTCATAAAGAAATGTGTATCTAAAAAATGTATAATCAGAAAAAAGAAAAATAAAATAAAATGGAAAAAATTAATTAATTTTTTTTAAAAAGAATATTTATAACTCTTTCATCTCAATGACTCTGGAAGGAAGAGGGTACAAAATCCCCATAACACAGAAGAGGAAAATAAAGTTCAGTGACAATCGGTGACTTCCCATGGTCATATGACTATTGAGAAAGCTGGCATTCTAGCTGCTCAATAACAGAAACATGGAATAAATGCTTTGTTCTTGGATTTCACTTATATTCCATTTTTATCTCGTAATGTCCAATAAGAAAGCATACTTCTGACTCTTTGCCTGAAAGATACTTTGATTACTTTGGGTCTTTAAGGCTGAGCTACTGTCCTGTTAGCATATATAAGAAGTTGTTTTGCTGGACCAGTATCTGTAATTGAAATCAGTTCTTTAACTCTGCTTCCTATGGTTGCTTTTGATTAAGAAGATGCCCTATAAACTAAATAAGTGATTCACTGAATAAAAGAGATGATGCTTTGTAATGCACATGTTTTTGCAAAAACCACTGGCTTGACTCTCAGTCCTAGAGGACCAGGAGTGGGTCCTTATTAGAAATAAGGACAAGAACTTCCAGAAGAAGAAAGGAATGAAGGAGAAAGGGAGTAAAGCAGAAGGGAAGGAGGAATGTAAGAAGGGAAAGAAAGAAGAGAGGAGAGAAGGAGAGGGAGAAGTAAAAGGAGAGAAAAAGAAGAGAAAGTGGGGAGAAAAGGGGAGAGAGAAAGAAAAAGAAGAAGGAAGGGCCTAGTCACTGTGATCACACTCCTACACCAGGAACAAATTTTCATGTAATCTTCAGAGGGGCACTGAGTCTCAACTAAAGGAATGCATTTGGCCTAACTCTATTCAGTCCTTGAAATACCTGCTGGTCTCTTGCTACATCCCAAATAGCAATGGCTTAATAGCTAAAAGATGTATATAAAGCTGAATGTATATAGCCTGAACATCCATTATCTCATTTAATCCTCACAACTACCCGTGAGGTACTTGCTATTATCATCTACATTTAAAGGCTAAGAAAATTAAAATGACTTATCCAGGGCCACACAGTTAAGTATCTAGGACAGGATGTGAAATTAGTTCTTCCTGACTCCAGATTAAAAATTTTGGTAATTGAGCCAACTACCCACCTTATACCTAAGCTGTGAATTAGGAAAAACTCAAGACTTTTTTCTCCTTTGCTCCTAACTCTTGAAATTCCTGCAGTTTGGTATTTCAGCATTAGAATTAGAAAAAATGCATTAATGACCCTAAGATTACCCTGCTGGGGCCTCTCCTCCCAACTCAGTCTCCTGTAGGATGCAGTTAGGGAAGCAGTCATGGAAGGTCTGTCCTTCCTATTAGTTGTGTGACTTGTTGAGGGGAGACGGCCAGTTTCTGTATATACAAAATACAAATGATATTATCTGCCTCACCAGGTAACACTCAAATGAGAACATTTGTAAAGTACTTTGCACATTTTAAAGTGCTACATAAATAGCTCTAATCATCAGGAATATTTCCAGCTGGATGCAGATCAAGATTCTTTGTACTTCTGGTAGAATCAGTTCTTAACTCATGTTGGAACAGTGACATATAGCATTCTTATGAATTTTTTTTTTCAATTTTTAAGCACTTTTATTTAAAGTTTTGAGTTCTAAATACTATCCTTCCCTCTCTCCCTTCTCTCCTCCCTCCTTGAAATGGTAAGTTAGTTATATGAGCTTTTCATTGGCAAATTGACAAATTTTTGAACCAGAATAATTGTGCAAGGCCATGATTCATATTATTCTATATATTTATAATACATGGTCATCTTGACTTTTCACAACCTAATAGAGAACAGAATAGGGACACTTAAAAGAATAAGTATGTCATCATTCTGCACATATTCCCCCATGAATGGGAAGCACAACTTATTTATATTTATATGGATATATTTTAGGGTAGCTAGGTGACACAATAAATGGCATGACAGTCCTGAATTTAGGCAGACATGAGTTTAAACTAGCTGTGGCCCTGGATAAATCATTTAATTCCTATTTTCTTATCTACAAAATTGTGGTAATAATAGCACCTACCTTCTAGAGTTATCGTGAGGATCAAATGAGATAATATTTGTAAAGTGCTCAGAATAGTGCCTGGCACATAAAAGGCACTATATGTTAGATATTACTATTATTTTTATATTTTCTCATCTTTTATGATTCTTGCCCATGTTTTCCCATAGAATCTCAACATAGAATACCTTTAATGGAATAGTAGTCTGTGTCTCTGTCATTCTATTTCAAGGGTACTAGAGCTTCTTTCAAGCTGTTCATCTGTTAGTCCCTCCCTCTTGCTACATGACTGGTCTGCTTCCAATTCTTCAGGAATATTCCCTTCTAATTGTACATATTTAAACTGTATCAAATTGCTTGCTTTCTTAAAGAGGGGGGGCATAAGAGAGGGCAGGGGGAAAAAGTCTTACAAAAATGAATGTTAAGAACTATCTTTAAATGTATTTGGAAAAATAAAAAATTATTGAGGAAAAAAAGGACTATTCCCTTCTATCCAAAGACAGCATTGAATGGAGAAAGACAACTAACTTCACAGCCAGGAGGACATGAGTTCAAAGCTTGTCAGATGCTTCCCAAACCAGTCATGTTTTCAATTCCCACTCGGCTGCATTGGTCTGGACTTTGCCCCCAGGAATCTCATCATTCTACATGATGACTTCAGTCATGGAGTAATCCACACCTTGGATTCCTGGAATCTACACCTTGTCAGTACTCTTTGCTCCTGGTGCTTCTCCTACTGATTGGAGAGAATGAACATGAAGAGCCCTCTCATAACCTCCATTTAAGGAAGGCACCCAGGCCAACCCATTTCTTCATCTCTCACCCAGCAGCACTCCTCCGGACTTTGCCCTGTAGTCCCATTACCAGGTATCCTTCCTTACCTTCACTTTCATCTTCATCTTATGTGTAGGCTTCCCCCATTAGATTTTGAAGTCTTTGAGGGCAGGGACTGTCTTTTTTTCCCCTCCTTTTTGGTGTTTCAGAGCTTGACAAATAGTCAAATTTTTGACAAATAGTAGGCACTTAGTAAATGTTTATTGACTGACTAAAAATATGCCAGGCTTCCCTTCTGCCCTCTGGGGCACCCTAGATTCTTTAGAGATTGTGTATATCAAGATACCCAATAATTTAGAATTATATTAAGAATATTTATGTCAAAAAGATTGCTTTTTGTGCCCAGGAGCAGCTGGAGATTGTTGAAAACACTGCCCAGTTTTCCAAATGCAATCTGTCCTGTTCTCATCCTCCTATTCAATTCTATGACCCATCGCATCATCCATTTGTAGCTATTATCCCAGAGATGAGTACTGATGAATGAACTCAATGTGCTGTTCACCCAACTGCAAGTTATAGTCTGAGTAATATGTATTTTCACCCATTTATCATTTAGGCCTACTTCTTCTGAGTACTATTGATTTTCATTAAAGAGTCCTCAATCTGGATAGCTTTATTTTCTAGAAAACTGGGGATAATTCATGATAAGAGTAGTAAGTAACTCAGCTCCATGTCTTGCTTATCCCTCTTCTTTCCCCATCCTCACCAACTCAACCTCAAAATCTTCATCCTTAAATCCTGGGATAAACAAACTCCTTGGCACAAAAGCATGTCATTGTCACTTCCCATCAGAACCATCATAGGCTATGACACATTTGGACAAGGGCCTGAGGTCCATAAATTTTAAGAGTAGCCACTCCATTGCCCACTTGCCAGCTCCCATTATGTGTTATCTTCCCCATTAAAATGTAACCTTTTTGAATATAGCAATTGTCTTGCTAGCTTGTATTTCTATCCCCAGTGCCTAACATATCATAAGCACTAACAAATGTTCTATTCATCCATCCATCCACCTATCTATCCATCTATTATTTATTTATCTTAAATTTAGTATCTCAGGGAGACAGCAAGTGAAGAGGTAGTGAATAGATTTTTAAAAATTTAATGTTTATATACATATACTCAGACAAAGCAAGGCAGATGGTACTATCCCTTTTTTCTCTTTCCTCAAGCTGCATTTTTCTATTTCAATAATTATAGCTCATGTGTATATAGCACTTCCCATTTTATAATGCTTTCTTTGCAGGCCTACAATGTACGGCAGATATTATTATCCTCATTTTGCAAATGAAGAAACTGAGATTTAGAGAGGTTAAAGTGACTTGGCTAGGGCCACATAGCTAGCAAGTGGTATGATGTTAAAAAAAAGTTTGAGAGACAAAGTTTCTGGATAATTCATCATTTTGTTAGTAATGCTAGCATTTTATTAATAAAAGGAATGGTCATTCGGCTCTCTTTGAGCAAAGATCATTCATGATGGTGGGCTCACAATTTATATATCCTTGGAAAAGAGGGTGTATCTGTTGGTGGAAATAAACTCTGATTGATTAAGAAGTAATGAAAGAATAAATATTATAATGAGAGGTGGGCTGATTTCAATGAGTGTTTTGAGGTAAGTTATACTGAGCGTCCAAATCTTGGTCAAAGAGATTTATGAATATTTATATTACCTGTCTGACAAAGGGAGAATCCATATTTTCCTAGACTTGTCTGAGTAAATACAATGAATAAGAATCTACCCATTTGCCTAAAGTAAGGATCATCTCCAAGCATCTTGATCTATATTTCAGGTAGCTTTCAGAGGGGAGAATGAGGCTGATGACTTCACACAATCCTCCCTATCTTAAATCTAATTCATTTGCAAGTAATGGTATAACTTTCTTTATGTCATGGTGTTCTTCAAGAACAAAAGACAAACATGTTCTTGAGTAATAATTGGCCCATTGGGGACCCAATTGACCAGTTCCAATTGGGCAACACAGCTCCTTCTTTCCTTCCTTCCTCTTTCCTTCCTTCCTTCTTTCCTTTTTTCCTCCTTCTTTCCTTTCTTCCTTCTTCTTACTCCACTGATCCCATTAGTTCAGTTAAATACTATTTACAAATAGTAAAAGGCTCATATATTGTTAGCTACCTACAGAAACCCTTGATGGATCCACCCATAGCCCTAATACTGAGCTCAGACACCCAGACTCAGATCTGTGATCTAGAGGCTTTAGGTAGAAGAAGGGGATATGATGGTAAAGACTAGATATTTGTATGAGAAGATCTTTGACAACAGGTTTGAGAAAAATGAGAAATTCTGGGAAATAAAGGGGTTTCCCAGCTCTCCTTCACTTAAATCTAATTCACTTACATATTATGGCATCACCTCTCTGATGTCATGGTCCTTTTCAAGAATGAAAGATAAACAACAATATATTCACTTTTATATTTCAGATAGTAAACTTGTATTAGAGGTATTTGATATAAAGATTTTTTCCCTTGTTGACTATTTTCATTCATTTCTTAGATGTCCTGATTTTGTTTATTAAAAAAAAGTTTTTAATGTCAAATAATCAAAATAATCTATTTTTTGCAATTTGTTCTATCCCTTATTGGGTTAAGAATTCATCCTTAATCATAGCTGTGAAAATATGATGTGCTTCTCTTCTATTTTTTGTGATATAATCTTTGGTACTCAGATCACATATCCATTTTTAATTTATAATAGCATTTGGTATAAGTATTATTCTAAGTTTGACCATGCTGTCTAGTTTTCCCGGTACTTCTTATCAAACAGGTAATTTATGATTTGGGGTTAATCAAACTATAGTTTATTGAGTTCCATTATTATTCTCTCTTGTCTAGCATGTTCCATTGGTATACTTTTCTATTTTTTAACTAAAACTAAGTGGGTTTTGATGATTCTGTTTTATAATCTTGTTTGAGGCCTACAAGAACCATTCCCCCTTCATTAC
>JAJPUD010003991.1:146187-172908 GCA_023553655.1 Myrmecobius fasciatus
AAACTAAAATACTTGAGCACAGAACTAGTGCATGAGGCTCAAGCTGCAAAGTAGTCAGAGAAGTGCCACCAGAAGCCATAGTCTGAGTAATATTTATATACATATATAATATTGTATATTATGATATATAGCATTGCATATTATATATATATATTATATAGATATTTATATTCAAAATGTACATATGTGTATATAGAGAGAGATAGTACTGCAGCAGGAGGGAAACACAGAGATCATATACTCTGATCTCTTTCTTTATCAGAAGGGGAAACTGAGATACAGAGAGGTCAAAGGGCATGCAGTTAACTAGTGGCCAAACCAAGTCTTCTGGGTCCCAGTTTAATCTCTCTTTTTGTTATATCAAAGACTTCTTTTCAATATTGAGTTGAACAATATGAGATATGGGAAATAGATAGTAAAAAAAATCATACCACTTTAATCAAATTTCACTAGAGGAAAAAGTGGGGGTTTTTTTCAGTTTACCTGTTTTGCCTACTCACATATTTCTTTGAATGAAAGGAGGTTTATTAAGTGCAGATCTGGAAAGAGAATATGGCAAACAATGTGGTTTCGATGGGCATATGTCCAGATTGGCAGGAAGTGGTCAAAGGCCTAGATCAGTCTTAGCTTAAGGTAATAAAAAGGAGGGAAATTCCTATACAGTACATTCTGCCACTGATAGGTTGAGCTGTCAGTCAGCATTGAATCACTTTTAGAATTCTTTCTGGCCTGAGGCTGCTTGACCTCTGGATCTGCTGGTGTGAAGTGGAAGGCAAAAAGTATTTGCTTAGATGATTTCAGAGAGGCCTGGAGAGACTTACATGAACTGATGCTGAGTGAAATGAGCAGAACCAGGAGATCATTATACACAGCAACAACAGTACTATATGACGATCAATTCTGATGGACATGGCTCTCTTCAACAATGAAATGTTTCAAACCACCTCCAATTGTTCACTGAAGAAAGCCATATACACCCAGAGAGAGGGATGCGAAATGTGGACCACAACATAACATTCTCATACTCCTTGATTGATGTTTGCTTACATTGTGTTTCCTTTATCTGATATATCGTTCGTGTAGATAAGATTTTTCTTGCACACCAATGATAAGTTTGGAAATATGTATACATATATTCGATTTGCCAATATTTTAACATAATTAACATGTAGTGGATATCCTGCCATCTAGGGGAGGGGTGGGGAGTTGGGGGGAAAATTTGTAACGGAAAGCTATGTAAGGGTTATTGTTGAAGAATTACCCACACATATGTTATGCAAATAAAATAAAAATTAAAAAAAAAATCAGCAAATGATACAAAAAAAAAGTATTTGCTTTTCCTAACCTTCTCACAGCCATCATCTACATTCTCAAATATATTACAATTATTTCAAGGATTGCCACAAAATCCCTGCATGCCCCTCTTTTTTTAGCTATGCTCCCTGACCATGACGATCTCTGTTTCTTTGTCATTGTCACAAACATCACCCACTTTTTGCTGCCTTGCCTAGGACACTGTCTGAGCTGACCTTGGGAATGCATGGGATGGAGAGGAGGGTGAAGGAAATATTTGGTCCAGTTCTGGTCTGATAGATATGGTTTGTGTTTTTGGAAACTACTAACGAGACCAAATTTCTTTTGTGATTTTCACTGGAATTTTTGAAACATTTTAGTATCTGTTATCAATAAAAAATATTAGTGATTTGTACATAAGCTTCTTATGAGAGACACAGCTTGGACTCTCTAATTTATTCATTAATATGCACCTCTCAGGCCTTTCACTAGATCCTTTATTCCTCTTAAGTCCCAGTCAGGTACATCTCTTGTATTCACCTAGAGTAATTTAATTAGAGCAATCATTCCAGCATTTCATTCTGTGACAAAAGAGAAATCAACTCACTTAAAAATTTATGACAGATTTTTTTCTGTTTTTTTTTTAAGAGAAATGTGGGACTACAACCCTCAAAGTCTTTTATTTTCAATCAAGAGAAAACTTTACCACTGGAATTACACATGTTCAATTAGTCTTCAGGACATATTTTCATGGACAGTAAAATCACTTTGCTCTTCTTGTTGTTTTTTTGTTTGTTTGTTTTGTTTTGGGTTTTTCTTGCTTTTTGCTGAGGCAATTGAGGTTAAGTGACTTGCCCAGGGTCACAGCTAGGAAATGTTAAGTGTCTGAGACCAGATTGGAACTCAGGTCTTCCTGACTTCAGGGCTGGTGTTCTATCCACTGTGCCACCTAGCTGCCCCGCTCTTCTTGTTTTTAAGACACAGGTAGAAACTTCCCCCAGTGCGATTCTGGGCTGGGTGGTGGGGGAGAGGAGGAGGCACATTTAAGTAGCTAAAGGAGTAAAGCAGTAATATATAATGGATGGATATTCAGAGGTTAAGAATCACAACTAAACTATAGAAATCAGAAGAGAGGACAGAGTATGTCTCTGGAATGGAGCCCATTTGCTTATTAATCATTAGATTTTTGCTAAGGCCTGCGCTGTGTTTGTTTTCTGTTCCCAACACCAGGAGATAAGAAACATGGAACCTTCAAGAATCTGACAATTTAGATGGAGGAAACAAAGTTAAAACAAATGATACAATTATTTCCATACTTTCCGGCAGTCTGTCAATAAGCATTTATTGAATGCCTACTGTGGGCCAGGCACTGGGCTAATTGATAAGATGCTATTGCAACTCCTCTCTAATTTAATAATTGGTCTTCAACTGCTCAACTCAAAAAATTCATCCTCCCTGCAGAAAGTCTTGCAATAAACCTCCTAAATTTAGTTGGCTGATCCTCAGACAGAAGACATATATTCTAACACCAGGTATATACTGGTGAAAAACCTTCAACATCATGGAGAATCTGCCAGTGCTTCCACTCTGCTCAAATAGCCTTCCAAAATCCATTGCATACTACCTGCAGGAGGAAGCACCGAATAGAACTTAGTATCATAGGATCATAGATCTAGGAGTGAAGGATGCCTGGAAGCATCAAGTCCAGTTCCTCATTTTGTTTTATATTTATTACTCAAAAAGATCAAATAACTTGCCCAGGGTCAGTTAGTCAGCAAGCATTTATTAAGAACCAACTCTGTGCTAGGCACTATGCTAAACACTAAGATTACAATTACAAGCAAAAAGATAGTTTCTGCCCTCAAGGAGCTTATATTCCAATGGAAGAAGTACTATAGAATGTATAATAAAAGAAATCTGAAAAGGGAAAAGGGGAAATAACAGTTGAGCCTGTGCACAAATCAACATGTCAAATGGAGGTTCTTAGAGAAGCCATCAAATCAAAAGGCAAGGACTGAAGCTAGCATCTGAGGAAAGATTTGAACTCAAATGTTCCTGATTCCAAAGTCAACCTTCTAGTTACCATACCAAGCTGCATTCCATGCAAATGAACCAATTAGAAAATATTACAAGAAAGAATGTGACTAAGTGATAAATGATATGGAAACGCTTAAACCTAATAGTAGTTATTGTTGTTCTTCCTTCATTTTCCAAGAGGATCAGAGATATCACAAGTAATAATATCTTCACTTGCACATGAATTGAATTTAAGTGAGGCAAAGTTGCCCAAAGCCATGAGCCTCATCCTTTCTTCCAGAGTCACTGAAGTAAAGCGGCAAGACAAAAGTCAAGACAATAGGCAATGACTTGGATGCAGTGGATGACCTTGGTACTCCACAGCCTCTCTTCTGCCATTTTCATGGTCATAGGAACAAACTGTTCTCATCCATCCATTTTGTTAGGCGAAGTCTTCATATGCTTGGGTAGAAAAAACCCTAACTGATTGACAGGTTTAAAGCCTTCAACCTCCTTTAGCCCATCTGCTGAAAAAGTTACAGGCAAGATTTGGTAAGAGAAAAGAGAAAGATTGTAAATGGTCAATGGAGGAGACATAGGGAAAAGTTTCATGACTTGAGCTAGGTTATGAAGAATAGGAAAAGTAGAACTGGAAAGCAAAAGGAAAGAGGAAATGGGTCCCCCAACCTTGGGAACAGTGTGTATCCAGTTATTGTGTCCTTATCTGACTTGAACAAAGGAGAAATGATCTTAGAAGCACCATATTGCTGTAGGATAGAATGGAACCAGTCCTTTTCCTAGAACTGTGTTTGTTTTTGAAAAGCACATATTAATTTAGCATAATGGTAGCAAAATTTTCCCATTTATGTCCCCTTACAAACCTCTTTTCGTTTACTTTTTTGCTTTGTAGTTATTCTTTTTTAAAGTTTTGCATCACTATCACTCCCCAATCCTTTACCCTCTACCAGTGGAAACCCTTCCTTTTAATAGATCAGCATATACTTTTTTTTAAAATATAATAATTTAGTATGACATTCATTTATTATTTAATTTTGTATTATTAACACTTTTTTTTTTTGCTGAGGCAATTGAGGTTAAGTGACTTGCCCAGGGTCACACAGCTAGGACGTATTAAGTGTCTGAGACCAGATTTGAACTCAGGTCCTCCTGACTTCAGGGCTGGTGCTCTATCCACTGCACCACCTAGCTGCCCCTCAGCATATACTTTTTAAAATAGTATTTTATTTTTCCAAATACACATATAATTGTCAAAATTCATTTTTGCAAAATTTTTGTGTTCCTAATTTTGCTCCTTCCCTTCCTTCCCTCCTCCTCAAGGCAGTAAACAATCTGATATAGGTTAAATATGTACAATTCTTTTAAGCATATTTCCATGTTTGTCATGTTGTCCAAGAAAAATCAGATCAAAAGGGAAAAAATACAAGGAAAAAAAAAGAAAACAAACAACAACAAAAAGGTAAAAATACTATACTTCAATGCACATTCAGTCTACATAATTCTCTCTCTGGATGTAGATGGCATTTTTCATCCCAAGTCTATTCAGTGTATAGTTTTAAAAAGAGACTTTTAGTAATTTTCAATAATAAGCATATCTATATAGAGCAATCTTTACATACAGGTAGTCTAAATCTGTTATTAATCTAAAGCTAAGATGTCATCATATTTTTTCTTTTTTTCCTCCCCCAGTTGGTTCAACCTAATGTGACAGGCCCCCAAGATACCTAAAGCTGAAGGGAAAGGATAATGAATAATTTGGGGGGATGGAAAGATAAACTATCTATTCCTGTATTTCTTCAGTCTTGCCTGTTGAAAAGGTCTTTTTGCTAACCCTACTGGATTGTATCTACATAGTTCTCGTCACAGGTCAACATTTCAAAGCAAGAAAAGGGTATAATGTAAGTTCCCCTACATGGGGTGGAGCATATTGGAGGGAAACTACCAGACAAACTTATTTCCCAAGCATTCCTTATAGATTTCTGAGTTAGCTTCCTGTAAGCATCTCAGATTTAAATCTTCCTCTTTCACTTTGGTTCCTGCTTCCATGTCAATTCTCAGACTCTTGACACTCCCCAGAAGTCTTAAATCAAAATCACCTGGTTAATGGTTGAGTCACAATTTAAACCTCACCCATCTTTCTCCAGGAGTTTTTGATTAGGTTCATTGACTAATTGCTTGAATCACCATTCATGTCTAGTTTGAATTCCCCTTAGACTATTGATATTGTCTGTGCTGATCAGAATAAGGCTCAGATCCAACAGGATTGTAAAGAAGCAAGAGAATCACAATAGAAATCACAAGAAACTAGACACTGAAAACACAGAGGAAAGAAACAGAGATAGCTGACTCATCAGGGCTTTGCTGGGAACCTGATGATTGGAAGAGAAACTTTGCTTTGCTGATTAATGGGGAAAAGACTAGGTTGGCTGAGAAAACTCTTCAATTGTTATGGCAATTGGTATTGAGTCCTGCTGCTGTGAAAGGACTAAGTATGAGGAGATGGTGGATGAGGTACAAAGGAGCATAGAAATTTTTTTTTTTCCTGAGGAAATTAGCATTAAGTGACTTGCCCAGAGTCACACAGCAAGGAAGTGTTAAGTGTCTGAGGAGAGAACTCAGATCCTCTTGGCTCCAGAGCTCTTACTCTATCCACTGTGTCATCCAGCTGCCCCATTAGCACAGACATTTCAAGAATCACAAGTCCAATAATTTAGTATGCACGGATATGCATGGTAGCTTAATGATTTAAGGGAACTGCTTGTCACTGATCAAGTAAAATGTTGATTTTTCTTGACACTTCCTAGTTGCCTGTATTATTTTCTAATTTTGCCCTTTTATGGTGATTACTTATAAACTTACTATATTGACTGGAAGTAGAAAGGAGGGAGGTGGTCAAGACAATACAATTTTAACACAAGCGGGAGGAAAAAATATTTCTCCCCACTGCATTTGACATCTCCTTTCTCCATCCTGTTTCATACATTTGTAGTCAGATAAACCCATGGTAAATGGTTCTCTAGTTGTTGTTTTTTTAATGTTGTTGTTCAGGTGTTTTTCAGTCATGTCTCACTCTTTCTGACCCCATTTTAATTTTTTTTTGGCAGAGACACTGAAGTGATTTGCCATTTCCTTCACCAGTTTGTTTTACAGATGAGAAAAATGAGGTAAACAGGATTAAGTGACTTGTGTAGGGTCACACAACTAATAAGTATCTGAGACTGAATTTGAACTCAAGAAAAAATAACCTTCCTGATTCCAGTTCCAAGACTATATCCACTGTTTCACCTTTCACGTGGCATAGAAATGGAGATAGACAGTTTAAGAATTAAATCTCCCACGTGTCATCCTTTTGGTTGCAGTCAAGAGGGACAAAAATTTCTTTCTCCTCCATGAGCCTCTTCCCACTGGTTTACAAGAAGGCAAAAAAGGAAACAGACATATACATGCAGAGTGGCTTCCCACCTGCATTTGGTTGCCATCTTGCTCCATTATCCTCTATACATACATCTTGGCAAGCAGAGGAAGATCCTGGCCAACAGGGATGCACCCATATGGAGCCCCTTTTCTCCACCCATCTGCATGGGCACTTCTATACAGAAGTGCCTTCCAGGTCAAAAACCATGAGACCTTGAAGAAATCTGGATAATGCTCTTATCAGCTTTGGGGGCAGAGACTTTCCATGGCAACAACTCTAGGACAGGGTCAATCTGCACCAAAACATCAGCTTAGTGAGTGTCCAGGAAACAACAGATTCTTATGAACTCCTTATCAGTCCATGGTGGCATTTCCTGCAGTAGCCTGTGATGAAAACATAATATTGATTAAGAGAAACAAAGTCTCTTTCCAAATCTTTCCTGACATTTTCTGTTAGAGCAATTTAAAAAATATACTCAAATACATAGATAAAAAATGTAAATATTGTACATGAAACTATAAATTTTATCTTTTAAAATTTGTTTTTAAAAACATGCTAATAGACTCAGAAAGGACTTCAGAAGTCATCTAGTTCAACCACCTCATTTTTTGTTGTTCAGTCATTTCAATTTTGTCTGATTCTTCTTGATCCCATCTGGGGTTTTCTTGACAGAGATACTGGAATGGTTTGCCATTTCCTTTTCCAGCTCATTTGACATTTGAAGAAACTGAGGCAAATAGGGTTAAGTGACTTGCTGAGGGTCACACAGCTAGTAAGCAATTGAGGCAGTATTTGAACTCAGGTCTTCCAGGCTCCAGGCTTAGTATTCTTTCTATCTACTAAAACATCCATCTGTCTTCATTTTATAGATGAAAAATCTGAGGCCCAGGAACTTAAGGAATTTAAATCTGAGCCAGGAATTTGGCATAATGAAAAATAACAATAATAATTAGCATTTTATATAACTTTAACTTTACAAATATTAACTCATTTTATCCTTACAACAACTCTGGGAGGTAGGTACCATTATGATCTCCAGCCTCAACAAAGAAAACTGAGACAACCACAGCTTGTCTTGCCCAGGGTCATATACTTAATGAGTATCTAAGGATGAATTTGAATTCTGCTCTCCCTGACAGGGACAACTAAGTGGCACAATGTATAGGATGCCAGCCCTGGAGTCAGGAGGACCTAAATTCAAATACTTCCTCAATTACTTACCAGCTGTGTGCCTTTGGCAAGTCACATCACCCTATTTGCCTCAGTTTCCTTATCTGTTAAATGAGCTGGAGGAGGAAATGACCAACCAAGCATCCATTTTGTTCCTCAATCTTTTCTACCACAATAAGTGCTGCTGGGGATATTTTGCTTTCTATTCTCCCCATGATCTTCTATCCCTATGAACTACTTCTCTCCTTCCTCTGCAGTTTGATGTTTAAACATCAACCTTCGCTTCCTATACTAAGGAAAGATAATGATTTCCTTTACTGAAGATAAAAATCCAAAGCGCAAGGAAACTATAATGGAAAAAAACAGATTGTGAATCAAGAATTCATACTTCTGAAATTAAATAGTGGTTGTGTGACCTACAAGTACTGATGAAAGCTGTCTGGACCTCATTTTCCTTATGTTCAAAACTGAGAAGCTTTAGACTATATAATCACTAATGTTTCTTCTAGCTTTAAAATTCTATTATTTTGTTACCTAATCTTTATGACATCTTCTTTCCACAAATTCCAAGTCCAAGAAATTCTCCCTTATTCAGGAGGTTTTTTGATGTGTTGATTCCAGTACACCTGAAAGTAATTTTCTCGAGGTTAACTCTACAACTCCACTCTAGAATCCTGTTTTTGTTGGGTTTTTTTTCTGATCTTGCTTTTAAGAGAAACCTATCTCTGATGAAACACATGGCTATCAACAAAGTGACCACCTGATAAAGAGATAATTATACCAACTAGTGTTGGTAAGTTCTGCTGATAGCAATCACCAAAATAGGTAATAATGTACTTTGTTTGTCTAGATGTCTGCCTTCTTTCAGAACAAATCAGATTGAAATGAAGAGTTTATTATTAAAGGGGAGTGGAGGAGGATACAGCACTTTAGTAGAATACATAATATTATAGGTAGGCCCTGAAATTATGTTCAGGCTCAGTAGCCAAAGAACATAATTTTAAAAAACCAAGACAAAAAAATCAAAACAGAAAAACACCATAGAAGAAGACCTAAATTATAGGTGATATGGTCATCTATGAAACAAAAATTATTCATTAATATCTTTTTATCTATCTCATAGAGCTGTTTCTAAACTCAAATGGCATCATGTTAGTTTAATTACTTTGCAAACTTTAAAATGTTATATAACTGCTAGTAGAGAGTGGGCCTTTCAATAAGAAAGACCCAAGTTCAAATCCTACATCTGATCCACAATGGGGAATGTTAGTTACACCTCTCAGCATCCTAGACAAATCTCTTAGATTTATAAAAATTGCAGAGCAGGTGCTAATATTCATTGATAGAGGGAATTTTTAAAATGGAATTAAATGAATGAAATCATAGATCCAATCTCCTTCACAGCAGGGAGAGACACACAAGGAGGTAGGCAGACAGACAGATGGATAGATAGATGGACAGATAGATAAAATGAATGAATGTCTATTATAATTCTCTTCCATATCTGTTTATTTCTCTAGGCAGACAATTCTCAGGCACTCATATTATCCCAATGATTCCCAGGAATGACATGCTCTAAGAAATTAACTAAGAGAATGAATTGGGGAATGGTGGTGACTAAAGCTGGGGCAGAAAAATACAAACCATTTGAAAACCTACATTAATCTATATCAAAATTTCTTTTAAAAATATTTATTTATTTGTGAGGCAACTGGGGCTAAGTGACTTGCCCAGAGTCACACAGCTAGTAAGCATTAAGTCTCTGAGGCTGGATTTGAACTCAGGTCCTCCATGAGTCTATCCATTGTGCCATCCAGCTATCCCTCAAAGCTTCTTAAATTGTGAGTTGGGACCCCATAAAGGGTTTCATAACTAAATTTGGAGGTCACAAAAAATGGCAACAGAAAAAGCTATCAAATATTACATCAAGATTTAATTCTTTATGTAAATAAGTACATCTGCCTCAGTAGGCAGATTTGCTTTTGCCTTTAATAAATGGTAAAATTATATATATATATATATATCAATATCAAAGAATTGTTTTAAAATAAATTTCTTTATGATTTATTATCAGTAAATGTGATTTATATACCTATATATCCAGGGTTGGGTAAAAATTTCTTGGGTGAAAAGAGGTCTCAAGTGGAAAAGTTTAAGAAATTCTAATCTATAAGAAGTAGCCCAATGTTTGTAATGATCAGGTGCTCAGCTGAATCAAGAGAAAATGCTAAAGTACTTTTTTATTACTACCAATCAATAAATTAAACATTTGTTAAGTCCCTACTATGTGAAGGTTACTGTGCTAAGTACTGGGGATACCAATAAACAAACAAAAACAAAGACAGAACCTGTCCTCCAGGAGCTTGCAATTTAATGGGGGAGAAAACATGCAGACAAATAAATGCAAAGCAAGATATATACAGGGTAAGTAGAAAATAATTAATAGAGAGAAGGCACTGGAATTAAAAGGGGTTGGGGAAGGCTTCCAGTATGGACTGGAATTTTAATTGAGACTTAAAGGAAGCCAGAGAATCAGTAAGTAGTTAAAGTGAAGGAAGGAGAGCATTCTAGATTTAGGAGATAGAATGCTGGAGAACTAAGAGATGGTACATCTTATATGGAACACTAAGGAGGCCAGTGTTACTGGTTCAAAGAATAAAAGAGTATAACTCCTTTAGATCAATCAACCAATTTATTTTGCATTTATTGAATTTAAACTATGCAGCTAGATGGTTCAGTGGATACAGCACTAGGCTTAAAATTAGGAAAATTCATCTTATCCTTGCATTCTAGGGATCTATACTGAACTGTATGTACTCTGCCTTCAAAAATGATATCATTCATTATCCACTCTTAAATCACCCCAGTGGGAAGTGGAGATTGACTAGGAATTTCCCCTTTGAGTTTTACATTTTATATCTCACCCAGAGAAGCTCACCTCTTTGCCTGTTCTATCATGCAGGGATTCTGTGACCAGTGTCCTGGTCCAGAACTCCAACCAATAAAATATTCTGTCCTTTCAAACAATCCTTGCAAAAGTTGATAGCTTTAAATAGAATACAAACAATCTAATATGAATATGTATAAGTAACAGTTATATCACATATCTTATTTTTGGAAGTTCCAATCCTTTTCTACCAAAGACCTCTGATTTTTGTGAGATTCCATGGAACTACTTCCTTTTGTCATATTCTCATTGACTTCCCTTCCCATCCAAGCAAGTACAGTACATGAAAGTTTACAAAAGTTTTTACCTGACATCACTTATTTTACCCTTACAATACTTACCTTTGAGGTAAGTATATTTATGTGCCAGACTTGTGATTTCATCAGCATAGGGAATTCCCCAAGAGGAAACTCCCTCTTATAAGGCAGCTCTGCACCTGCTCAGCAGTTTTTAATTTTGGAGGGCTGCCTGGGGCACTGCCTCACAAAAAGTCAGGCAGTCAGTATTTCTCAAAAGTAAGATTTGGATTTGAGATCAATTTACTTGCTACTAGCCAGATCTGCCTCTACTTATTAAACCTATTTTATAGCATGAAATTATTATATTATACTAAGGGTATTATTCACCCCTTATATTTTTTTGCTTAGGATCACACAGCTCAAAGGTGTCAAAGTTGACTCAGGTCTCATTTTATTCCAAGTATAACACTCTTTCCACAATGCCTCATTGTTCCCCATCTTCCAGGACATTTTTTCCATACTTTTCTTATTTTCCTCATTCTCCTGAATAGGAATGGATACAAACACATATACAAAAATTATAGCCAACTTCATAGAGGTCCTCAGAATATACTCTAAAAATAAATATTGTCACTTACTCAAAAACCACTACCAGTTCATATTCATCTATACTTTGCTAATTTGGAGTAATGAAAAAAGGCCAATGAAATTATTTTTAATCCATATAAAAGTTTTACAAAGAAATAGAGTTTTCTGATTTTCAAGCATTCCTAGGAGCTTAACATAACTTCTGCTGTCCAAAGAGAAGGAAATATTTTAATGAACAAATAAGACTCATTTGTCTTATTAGCAATATTGTGTCAACTTATTTAGTTAAAAGACTAAAATGTTCCCCAAAAATTCTCCTTAAAAAGATAAAAATTTCTCTCAAAATCTTTATATTAATCATTGTTCTTAGAAAGTTCTAAGGTGTCATAAAATAAAATGAATACTGACTCTAGAGTAAGGAGTTCAGGCTGTTACCGTTGTAACCCTGACCAAATCACTTAATACCCCTTAGCCTCAGTTTCCCTCTGTAAAATGAGGGAATTAGGCTATTTGGCATCTGAAGTCTCTTCCAGATCTATCTACCTTTACAGATAATATAAAAGAATCCTTTGGAGAAGATTTCCTGATCATTCTTATTATTATGGGGGATAGAGAATATTTGAAAAGAAAGATATCTGTTTTTAAGTATTTAAGATGCTATCCAATATTCTGCTTGGTCTCAGAGGGCAGAACTAGGAAGCAGCAGGTGGAATTTGCAAAGCAAATTTAGACTTGATTTAAGGACTTTTTCCTAAAAATGGAATTATTCCAAAGTGGAATGGACTGTTTTAGAAAGTATTGAGTTCTCCTGTGCTGAATGTCTTCAAGCAAAGACTGGATGACCATTGATAAGGAATATTATAAAGGAAAATCTCAGTATGGTGTGAGTTTAACTAGATGGCCTCTGCAATCCTCTCTGATTCTGAGATTCTGTGAGCTCTTTTGGAAGTTCTGGTTGACCACTGGACCAGCCTGGGACTTTCTCATCCTTACACACCAGGTCTATAATATGCCCTATAACTGCCAGGAAATTAAGCTGACCTTCCAACATCCTCCAGACCAAGACTGAAATTTAAGACTGAGTCAAGCCTCTTAAAGTAGCCATTGCATTGAGATCTATCTAGTCTACTAAAATAAGCAGAAGAGGGAAGGAAAGATAGAAGGAGATGTTATTGGCCATTTACTTTCTTTACATTCCTAGTACATTACTGCTGTCTAACATTGTTCGATTGGTTTTATGGCTGTTACTATAACCATAGTAGACCACTGAAAATAAGGGATGAGAAGAGAATTGAAGGCAACCAAAAGGTTATTTTCTTTTAACTAAACCCAATGCTAAGCAGGAAATAACATCTTCTTTTAAATGGCAGCTGACCTACCTACAGAACTATTTGTGTTTCAGGTAACATTGTTCCGTATGATTTCTCCCTTTTGAATAACACTGGTTTAATGAGGGTGAAACTCAGAACTGTAGGGACTGAAAGGGGCAAAGTGTTAAACAATCTTTTGAAATCTTAATTTCCTTTAGCCCTTATTATTCATGCCCCTCAACAATGGCTTACTGTTCCATGCCATCTCCATCTGCCAAAAAAGAATCACGTCACCACTAAATCTCAGGAGAAATCTTACAGAGCTTGAATTACTTATAACCTGGCAATAGCTGAGGCATCATAGAATACCAGGACTGAAATGAACCTGAAAAGATCCAACCCCTTCCTCCAAATAGAAAGTTGTAGAAGCCAATTTATCTTGGTCACTAATGAACAACCGTTCTTATTAGTATTGCAAATGAGACAGGATGGGATGAAAAGCCATCATGTTTTTATGGAAAGGCTTGAAAATAACACACACACAAACACACACACACAAAAACCAAATAATCACAGAAGACTGTTAATAAAATATCTTACCTTTCTTGTTTAATCCATGGAATCTTATTTCTTAACAAGAAAGCATATAATTCTTGGATTTTCAAACATATAGTTATTTTCTATGTTTCATTGTCAATAATAGTATTTCTAGAGTTTAATTTATAATGTAGGTATATTCTGGGTTGATGGCATTCCAACTTATAGCTAAGTCAAAATAAGTTGTTTTTAATTTAACAGGAAAGAAAATATAAAGTAAGAACTAGGGCATTCTGATCAAAGAACAGGAGAAAATGAAGAGATGAGAATAAATGGATGAGCATTTAGAAGTCTACTGTTAAGGGAGCTGTCTGGAATGCCATTCATCCTGTTTCCAGGTAAAAGAAAACAGAAAATGGTGTGAGGAATCAATAAGTAATTGTTTTCTGTTTTCTCAATTGCCAGATCTACTCAAGAGAAGGCCTATCTAGTGCTATGGGGAAACCACAGTATATTGAGACAGAAAATAGCAGTTTCTCAGATAGAAAGAGGGGAAGGCCCTGAGCCAGAAATTCCAGGACTTAGATGCCTGGATAGAGGGAAAACAATTCCTAAGCTATAAACAGGTACATTTTAAAATGTTTCTACACCTAAAACTAATAACTCTGAAATGTCACCTATAGACAGCTAATAATTGTTGTGAACTCAAGATGAGGTTTTCTTATCAAAGATACTGAAGTGGCTTGTCATTTCCTTCTCCAGCTAGTTTTACAAATAAGGCAACTGAGGCAAACAGAGCTAAGTAACTTGCCCAGAATCACTTAATTAGTAACTGAGGTCTGAACTCAGGTCTCCCTAACTCTGGGCCTGAACTCCATTCACTGTGCCACCTAGCTGCCACAACACATGTATAAACTTTATTCATAAGAATATTTGGGATAGATTGGAAAATGGGTATACAGATGAATAGTCATCGGTGCTCTCTCAGTTGATTTGTTTTGGTAGTAAAAAGCAAAAAGTTTGTTTGATTTTCCCTATATCTTTGGTATGCCTTTGAAGAAGAGCTTATCAATCAATTCAACAGTCTCAAAATTATGTCATCTCCACTGGGTCTACTGAGTGTAATCCAACAATTTTCTTCAGTGGTATTTCTACTTTTCCATATAGTATATTTGAACCTAGGATGTCTAAACATTTTGTCTTTGTGATCCTTGATGGTAACATTTGCTTGCTTTTTTAAATTTTTATGGATCTTTTCCATTTTTAAGAATATTTTTTGCTATTGTGAACTTGATAAACATCCATATACAAAGAACAGAAAATGAAGATTGTATATGAAATTTGTCTTTACAAATCTCTATTATTTGTGTGTTTTGAGGATATAATATATTTGTTGTGTTAGTTTCAAAGCTATCCTGCTTGTCTCTCTCTGTCCTTCTGAGCTCCCTTCTACTCTATTGGTAATTTATTTTTTAAATAGCTAAATGATGTTAAAAATAAATAGCTAAATATTTCTTTTTTCTTCCTTTTCTTTTTTTTTGGGGGGGGAGGAGAATACTATTATCACTAGTTCCTCTTTCCCCTAACCCTCTCCTCTCAAATTTAAAAAAACTTCTATTTTCTAACAAATAAGCATAATCAATAAAAAACTCCTTTCTTTTAACAAATAAGCACAATCAATCAAAACAAATGCCCACAGAATAAACTATTTCCCAAAATGGTTTCTGTACCTATAGTCTATCACTTCTCTGTCAGGATGTGGTAATATACTTCAATGTCAGTCCTATAGAGGTGTAGGTAGTCATTGTAATGATAGTTACTACATTTTTGAAAATTGTTTTTCTTTATAATGTTATAGTCATTCTATAAGCTGTTCTCCTGGTTCTGCTTATTTATTTCTGCATTTGTTCATATGTCTTCTCAACTTTCTCCGAATTCATCCCTAAACTCATTTTTATGGTGCAGTATTATTCACTCACATTCACATACCATAACTTTTCAGCTGTTTCCCCAAACTCTTAGTTTGGGATTCATTGCTACAACAAAAACTGCTGCTAAATTTTGCTACAAATGGAGCCTTTCCCTCTCTCTTTGATCTCTTTGGGAAATATGAGTAGAAATGACATCACTGAGTCAAAGAGTATACAGTTAGTGACTTTGGGGAAATAGTTCTAAATCGTCTTCCAGGATGTCTGGTAATTCACAACTCAACCAACATTGCAGTACTGGCTTTATCCTCTCATAACTCTTCCACAATTGTAACTTCCTTTTTGCTGCCTTTGCAAGGGGTGTTTGTGTAAGTGAGTGTGTGTGTGTGTGTGTGTGTGTGTGTGTGTGTGTGTATTTACTACCTGGGCTTCTGCCACTGATTTGTACATACTCTGGTGCATCTGTGCAGATTTCATATGAGCTCAGAGTGCTTTGGTCTTCTGGGTCCTGAAGTGTTTCAGATTAGATTGTTCATCATGGATGATGAGATTATTCCATCCCTAAACCAAGAGTAGACAAGACACATCACTGGCAGTTCCCATCATCATCCTCTCCATAGTGAGAGTCCTGAGGGTTTCTTACCTCATCCAAGCACTCTAGCACTTCTTTCCCATCTCCTTCCTGCAGAGCACTCCAAGCTTCTGGTGGTCCTGGAGCATTTCTAATCTGATTGCTGGCAGCTTCCAATTTATTTACATGTAATAATCCTGGTTTTCCTTATAGAGGGATCCTACAGTTTCTAGCTATTTTTGTGCCATTTTAGGTTTCAAAGGGGCATTTATTTTTCTAAATTCTACTCAGACTAACTTTTCATCTTATTTATCCAGAACAAACTATTCAATCATCTGTTTAAACACCAAAGAACTGTAATATGTGCATTAATATAGAGACTAATTACAGGGATAGAATCACAGACATTTTGATTGTGGATATAAATATTGAGGATAGGAAAGAAATAATGGGATAGAACTGCATCTCCAAGGGTATAACCCATAGAAAAGAATACCCACATGAGAAATCTTTGCTCTAGAAACTGTCTACACTTCAACTTCTAAATAATTTCAAGGTTTCAAAAGAGAAGGCATCAGGAAAATAACACCTTGTGATTATTAAAACATCTAAAGAATTAATTTCAGTCCTTTGCTACATCCATCACTACAGAGTTTTTCAGCTAATTAACACAGCCAAATAGTTTAACCATTCTCCTTCCTCTGGCCCAGGCAGTGTAAACAAAACATTTAGTCTAAATGCATTTACTACTCCATTTACATAGCTATCTGTTAAGTTTACCTGGCATATACCAGAGATAGAAATCTTTCCACTCTCAGAAGCTATATCAGACATTAGAAAAACCCTTTAGTTGATCTACCTTAAAAATGGTTTTGAGAGATTTGAGAGTATTTCTCCTAACCATTCATAATTAAAAAACATGATTTGAGGAAAATACCCAGAGCATCTTCAAAGAGAAAAATGATTAAAATCATCTTCTACTGCCCATTTCTACTGCCACAGCCCAAAGGAGCAGCAGCTGGTATAATGGATCAGGAGTTAGAATTCAAATCATATATGAAGTGTCAAATAGATACTTACTATCTGTGTGTTCCTGGGCAAATCTGTAAAATGAGGGGCTTCACTAGAAAGATCCCTTCCAGATCTAAATCTAGGATCCTTTAAGGATTCTTTTGCTAGGACTCTGTGACAAAAACTTTGTTCTCTTACTCCTGTTTTGTATCCTTAGAAACCTTCCTCCCATCTTTTTTAGTGACAATGACACTCAGACAAAAAAAAACTGATAAATAGAAGTATATATAGAATAATTATATATGTGTATGTCTGTATA
Source organism: Myrmecobius fasciatus (assembly GCA_023553655.1). Lineage (NCBI taxonomy): Eukaryota > Metazoa > Chordata > Mammalia > Dasyuromorphia > Myrmecobiidae > Myrmecobius > Myrmecobius fasciatus. The sequence goes on from JAJPUD010003991.1 coordinate 163,550, forward strand.
TATATATTTACATATATACATATATATGCATATGTGTGTGCCCATTTGTGTCTAAAGGTAGCCATCTCTAGGACAGAGTGAAGAGAGGGTAGAAAAAAGGAGAAAAAAAGAAATTTACATTATAATTTTACTGTATATTTATTTGAAAAGAATAGCACGTTGTGCAGAGTAGATTTGCAGTTTCATATACAATCATTTTTATTATACTATAATATGGAAATGCTTGTTTTATTAGATAAATATGTATTAATGTAATAAAAAAAATAAAAGGGGAAAAGACAGTAGAGAAGTTAGTAGTCTCTGTCCTCTGTCCTCAACAAAGCTGAGTAATAAGAAGCCAAGAACTCTTTCTTCCTTCACTGCCTCCCTTTTTCTCCTTCCCCCACCCCCCAATGGGCTGGTGGTAATAGTCTAGGACCGTGAAACAAATTTCATACTTGGAAACTACTCTCCCATTGTGCTTAATTCTAAGAGGTTTCCAGGTTACAACCCACCTCATCCATTCTTTTCTGATTCCTCTAGTGCCAGACCATTGCTGGGGAGTTTTGGACATGTCCAGAAGGGTTGGCCAGCCTCTCCTCCAGGCACTGACTGTTTCTCTATTTTCTGGCAACACATGGCTCAAGGCACCACTTGTTTAAGTAGCACATCTGGTACAGCAGTTGACATAGGGACAAATTTAGAAACAAAAAGTAAAAATAGCTTATCCATTGCATATTCATGTATATAAATTGAATAAGAGAAATGTTTGTTAAAGAGGGTTGGAAGGAAGAGGAAATAAAGATTTGTTAACTAAAAAAGAAAAATTGTAAAATGAAAAGAAAAATGTTTATTAGTTTATAAAACATAGTCAAGATAAACAATGCAAAGACAAACAAAGCAAGAAAAACAACAAAAAAACTGACCTTGTAAGCATAAAAATAGTCAACCCTCTCCTCTTGCTTCATTTTATAACTGTACTTTGCTTTTCCCCTGCTTTGTTTAAAGCAGGAGAGAGTGAGAGAGAAGACTGTGCCAGTCTCTCCAGTCTCTTGATTTTCTTCAGATCTCTTCTTTAACTTCTTGAGTTGCTTTGAGCTCACAAAATTTATTCTGGGGCTATGTGAATGGGCATCTGAAAGCACCACCCTAACCAATTGTTTGAGTCAGTGTTTCCTTGTAGTCACAGAAAAGATACATCTCAATCGATTCTTGTGGTAAACTTTAGTTTTCGGTTTTGGTTTGTAATGACTTCTCTTCAAATTTTCTAATTTCTCAACAGTGACCTACTAAAATACCCAACTTTTTTCACTACGTGTTAACTACAGAATTTTCAAAGTACATGAAGATTGGCTAGACTAAAAAACATACATTCAGATTAGCAAAAGATGCAGAGACAATGTACTAGACTTGGAATCAAAAACTTCTGTCTCAAATATTTACCTATTTGACCCTGGGAGAGTGATTTAACCTGTCTGGGCATCAAGGTCTCCAGCTGTAAAATGGAGACAACAATAACACTTACTTCACACTGTCATTGTTAGATCAAATGAAATCATACATTCAAAGCATCATGAAAATCTTATAAATTTGAGCTAATTCCTGATTCACAATCAACAATCCAGCCAGTAACATTTACTATGTGCTTTATTGTTTAATACTGTTCAATTCTTTGTAACACCATGTGAGTTTAAGAAGGGTTTTATTTTGGGGGGGAGGATGAGGAAGGGGAGAGATGTTGCTTGTTTGTTTTTTGCAAAGATACTGGAGGGGTTTGCCATTTTTTTCTCCTGTGGATTAAGGCAAACAAATTAAATGACTTGCTCATGGTCACACAACTAGTGTCTGAGGACATATTTGAATTCAGATTTTCCTGACTCCAGAACCAGCACTCTATCCACTGAGCCAGCTATTTGCCTTTTCATGTGCTTATAATTTTTGTTGTTGTTCAGTCATTTTACAGTCATGTCCAATTCTTTATGACCTCATTTGGGGTTGTCTTGGCAAAGATCCTGGAGAGGTTTGCCATTTTCTTCTCCAGTTCACTTTACAGATAAGGAAACTGAGGTGAACAGGGTGAAGTGATTTTGCCCAGAGTCACACAACTAGTAAGCATCTGAGGCCAGATTTGAATTTAGAAACATGAGTCTTCCTAATTTCTGGCTTGCATTCTATCCACCGTGCTATCTCTATGCTAAATGCTAGAAATTTTTAAAAAGTAGATGAAAAAACTCCAGTTCCTGCCCTTAAAGAGAATACATTCTAATGAGATGGATAACAATTTGAAAAAATAGGCACATACCATATACATGCAGAATAGATAAAAGTTAATTGAAATGAAGATAAATGAAGAGGGGAAGACTTTAGTACCTAGGGGAAGTTCTCCTGCAGAAGGCAGAATTTGAGCATAGTCTTAAGGAAAAATATAGATTCTAAGGAGAAAGGACATTCTATGCAAAAGGGAAAGTGGTATAAAAACACAGAAACAAGACCAGTGCCAAATTTCAAGAAACGGCTGGGTTTTACAGTATATAAAGAGGAAAGCTGAATTAAACTAAAAAGGCAGGAAGGGGAGCAGGTTATAAAGAGTTTTAAATACTAAAAGATTTTACATTTGATCCTGTAAGTAACAGGGAACCAATGTAGTTTATTGATAAGAGAAGTGAAATGAAATCATGAGGAAAATCACATTGGTAACTTTGTAAAGGACAGATAGAAATAAGGAAACAGGGCAAGATCATTATTTGGGAGGCTATGTATTGTAATATAAAAAATGAGGTAAATCTGGATAAGACAAATTCTTCCACCCCAAGTAAATATTCCCAATGGATCTTTCTCTGCTTCTTAATCAAGATCTAACTCCTCTGATCTCTTAGAATTTTGAGAGAGTCCTGGTAAGTAAAAACTGAAAACTAAAAGTTGTTTATTTCTTTCCATTTATATTGTGAGTCAGTGAAGTAGTAGAAAATGCTACAGTTTTATTCTGAAGAATAGAAGGACATTGGTTTGGCAAATATTCTTGCTTACTATCCCAGAATCAACTTGCTACCCCAAACCTGAAAAGTTCTATAGAGCCCCAGAAGAGTTGGAGTAAGTATTTCCTTTCTAATGCCATTGGCTTGAGCACCCACTGGTTATACTCTTTACTGTTTTTCACCAGTAGTATCTCAATTCCATTTAGCCAATTGATATCAATTAGCTTTTTCAAAGGAATATTTATTTTTGAAAACATAGTGAGAACAAATATATAAACATTTTCCTATTCCCAACACTTTGAGTGCATATTCTCATCTTGATCTCTGGGGAAAGTACACTGAGACTTTCCACAGTTTCTACAAAGCACTGATAACCATCAAATTCATATCAAATGTGGTATCACAGCTGAATGATCTGAGCTAAGTAATAAAGGTCCTTCCTTAATTCTTGGGAAATTGATTCTAGGCTAGCTGCAAATCCTGACTTGGACTCTTTCTGTATTATATTCCTAACTCCCAGACTCCCAGACTTCCAGAATCCCAGAGATTCTCTCTCCTGGTCTTTTGAAATTCCCAAGGTGAGAATTTCTCTATTAATCTCTTTTACCTAAAATGAAAAAACAGAAACTGAGGCAGTCAAGAAACTAATATCATAAAACCACAGGTCCATTCTCAGAGAGAAAGGGTCCAAGGCCTCTCCCCTTAAAACAGTGTCTTTTACCAGACACCATCTTTGAAGTTATCAAACCCAGAGAGAGATCCAACCAAACTGTCGTTAAACTAAACTCTTTAGAAGGTACTCCCATTTCAGTTATAAAACTGTAGTCAATTAAAGAGATTGTCATTTGTTAAATGATTTGCAAATAGGAACCAGACCAGAACCATTTACAGATCTTTACATGCTACAAAGCACTTCCATTGTGCACCATCATGATTATCCTGGAAGCAGGTTCCTTACCCTCTTCCACATAAGGAATGGTCTCCGCCGAACTCATTGATGCATTCTGTACAATCTTGTAGGAACTGAACTCAGTGGACAATTCTCAGTTTAATGGTAAAGGAGAGTGGAAAGTCCTATAATATCTGCTTCAGTTCTACAAGTTGACTTGAAAGCTATAAAGTAGCCTATCTGCTCATGCATTCTTTCCAGAATGACTTAAAAAGTGATGAAACTCTAAGGCAATGATCTCCATCTCCAATTTTCAGAATTATTTCCTTTTTACAGTACTCATCTATTTATACCACTAGATTCTGATTATTTCTCTTCAAAGATGTATGATTTCAATGACATTTGTTTGAACTTAAACAAGGAAGTCCTGAATAGGTCATAGATCCACCATGAAGTGGAAGATGTATATATTGTTATATATGTGTGTGTGTGTGTGTGTGTGTGTGTGTGTGTGTGTGTGTATGTCTTTGGATATACCCAAAAGTTCTTTTAATCTCTGCTCTCTTGGAAATCTCCCTCTGAAGAGTTCTTCAAGAGTGGGGACTGTCTTTTGCCTTTTTTTTTTAGTATCCCCAATGTTTACCACAATGCCTGAAAAAAATAGTAAGTCCATAATAAATGCTTACTGGCTAATTGAACAATAAATTTGTTCAAGCTTTAATCTTTGTAGCCTACTAAGATTTAAATAATTGAGTATTGCTAATGTTTTCCCATTACCCAATGTTTTGTAGAAGTTGAATAGAATTTGTTGATGGATTGAAATGATTTTAACTTTTAAATTATTGCTCTACCCTGGTGGCAATATCATTCTTGTGAAAGGTCTCTTCACTGGGGGAATATGGAGTGCTAATTTCCTATTTTTTTGCAGGTCTACATTTTAAGTCTCCAAAAGAAAAGTTTAATAGAGCTGTTAATTTGATAACAACGTGACTGAAATAAAGAGCTTTAGCATGTCAATATAGACTACTGAAACTTTGTAAATCATCTCAGGCCTGGTAAATGCTTTCTGGGTAACTTGGGGATGCGGTTGGATAGAGAGGTACCAATCAGAGTTTAAGAAGACTCATTTTTCTGAGTTCAAATCTGGCCTCAGGCAATTACTAGTTGTGTGATGCTGAAAAAGTCACTTAACCCGTTTTGCCTCGGTTTCCTCATCTGTAAAATGAGCTGGAGAGAGAAAAGACAAACTACTAATTATTTTTACCAAGAAAATGCCAAATGGAATCATGAAGAGTCAGACACAACTGAAAATAACTGACCAACAATAATTTTTTGTAGAGGCAGCAATGTGTAAAAGACAAAGAATTGATTTTAAAATCAGGAATCTGACTGAGTTTAAGCCCTGCCTCTAAAACATTCTTACTGAATAATAACAACAATAACAACATTTATATATCACTTTAAGGTTTTCAAAGTACTGTTATCTCATTTTGTCCTTGAAACAACCCTGTGAGATAGGGCCTCTTACTGTGCCTATTTTACAAATGAGGAAACTGAGGCTTGATTTGTCCAGGGTCACATAGCAAATTTCTGTGATGGATTTGAACTTCATATCAAGAATTCTTACCCACTGCATCATCTATTATAGGCAGTCACATAATCTCTTGGTGCTCTAAGCAGAAGTCTCTAAGACTATAATTTATAAAAGTTTTATTGATCTGAATTGTATAGTAGGTTGAAAAAACAAAGCTGAATAAAATTATGTATAGTACTTGGGTGCCTAATGAGTGTGTTGCTTGAAAGAAATTAGATGGCATTTCCCTGCACAATGTAGAAAATTCTACATCATACCTGAAATTTTGCTTTATATGTTGCATAATTTAGTGAAATTTCTCAACAGCACAGGAAATTATGTTCCATCTGAATCAAATTGATTTACCTCAATCTTACATCATAGAAACCACATTTAAATATAAATATAAATGCCTTAAATATGTATATATATAGAAATACACATATATGGCAGAGCTCAATCATTTGCTGAGTAGTTTCATTAAAAAGCAAGCCTGCCCTAGGCTTTTTACTCTAATCACTATGGAGCACCAAGCATGTCCCCTATGTTGAAACTCATTAGAAAAATTTTCTCAAAGAGCCTATTTTCATAGAGAATTGGTCTCTTAGAAAAGAAAGCTCTGACTGAGATTTTACAAAGAAGTAAAGGAATAAATTGTCATATTCAGACTGGGTGGTTCCAAATCTTTAGATATTTCTTTGATGGATCTGTAATCTCATTTATATGGATGATGCTGTCCCTGTAGGTAACACATCCACAGTTGTCTATTTGATGCTTCTGTTATCATTTCAGAAATTGTATACGAGAGATCCCCCCAATATAAAGTGACCCTCTTCTAGCTTTGCTGACATTTCAAGGATATTCCTAGCACACAAAATTGCCGAATGGTTATTCCTCATAGTTACTATATGGCCAACTACCTCCTCCCTTTCCCCGCCATATTCTTTTTCTCTTTTCTGGTCAGATATCTCTGATGAAATCCTTTACATACAATTCTTCTCTATTTTGTGGTACAGTCTGCTGACACATGCCCTGTGTCTCTCTTTTGCCCTTTGGATGACCTTTAATTTTATTCTTCAGAGACAGATATTTCATGTCTTATAGTAATTGAGCATGTATAAATAATTTTAGGTTTTTTTATTTTCATTCTAGCCTGCAATTTTATTGTAACTACTGATGTGGAAGCTACCTGTACCAATATTGATCAGAAACTAGAATACTGAAATTGATCAGTACAAATCTTCAAATCTAGAGCATCTAGAGGACTTTATGGGCAACTAGGTAGCACAGCAGGTAGGGTGCCAGATCTGAAATTAGGAAGATCTGAGTTCAAATTTGACCTCAGAAACTTATTAGCTGTGTGACTAGGGGCAAGCCACTTACCTTTGTTTTCCTTAGTTTCCTCATTTATAAAATGAGTTGGAGAAGGAAACAGCAAACCCCTCCAGTATCTCTGACAAGAAAACCTCAAATAGGGTCATGAAGAGTCAGATATGTCTAAAACAGCTGAATAACAATTAAATCCTTTATATCTTTCAGTTAGTTGTGATTCTAAAGACATCTTCTGTTGTTAAAAAAAAAAAACACCATTCAGCTTTATAGAAAAGATCTAAGAAAACTGGCTCTGCTTATTCAGAAATGTACATATTGAAGTTCCTCCATTTATAAGTTTGGCAGCATTACTACTAAGAGCTAAACTTTACCCCTGTGGTTTTGGAAACAAAACTTAATAATTTAAAATAATGAGATCAATTCTTTTCTTTGGAGACAAGGATTAGGCTACAGAGTGAATAATGAATCCTTGGTCTTCTTCATCTGTCTTCATTTTTTTCACTCTTGCTTCTTTCCACTATAATCTTAAGTGGCCCTCTGCCTGCCTATACTAATGCTTAGAGGCAGATTGTGGGGACAAACTTACTTTAGAGATTCAGATGTAGTATTCTCTCTTTCCATTAATGCCCATTTGAATTTGTGCTTCCCAAATGACATTAAGCAGATCTTTTCAACCCCTGAGGGGCCAAAACTGTGGTTGATGGTTTGGCCAAGATCTCTAATTTTCCTTCTAGCCCTATAGTGGAAAGAGCATGTTTTTTTAAAGTCAAAGGAATTAGATTCAGACCTGACACCTCCAATGTTTAACTTGTCACTTTGGGTAAATCACTTAATATATCTGGGCCTCAGTTTCCCCAACTGTAAAATGAGGAAGTAGATCCTCTAATCAATTCTGGTTAACAGAAGATTCCTCTGAAGTCCCATCCAGCCCTAGACTGACCATCCTAGGATTCTAAATAGTTCTTCACTTAGTGAACCCAAGTAGGTATAACCATCTTCTTTGGAGATTCTAAAGGAAAACAAGATGGCAGGTAAATTGTGCTTCCTACATTACTTTAGTCCTCAGTAGCTAATTTCCCTTCACTGAATGTTTGAGTATGTTGTGGAGATATAAATATACATATGTATATTATGTATGTATATTATGTATATATATGTGTGTACATATATATTATTTCTATGTATATGTGCATTATTATATATGTATATTATATACATGTATGATTTATACATACATAGAATGTGTGTATTATAGATAAAATATACCTATCAATAGGCAACTAAAAGAACTATAATTAGAGTCAAGAGGAGGACTTAAATTAGAATCTGACCTCAGACATTTCACTCTTACTTATCTGCCTCAGTTTCCTCATCTATAAAATTAGAATAATAACAGCATCCATCTCTCAGTATTGTTGTGAGGAACAAATAAGGTCAAAAATATGTATGTGAAGTACATGTATATAATTGTTTTTTGTCCTTTATTTTCAAAGCAGAACAATGACATCTTGACTTGCTGATGAATTGAATTTAAGTGAGACAGAGTTGTAAAAAGTCATCAGCTTCAATCTCTCTTCCAGAATCATTACAGTCCAATGGAAAGACAAAAGTCAAGATGCTAGGCAATGGCCCACAAGCTCTAAGCCCTCCTTTAGCCACCTTCATGGCCACTGGAAGAAATTGTTCTCATCTGCTTGGAGTAGACATCCTCCTAACTCACTGATGAGTTTCAGGCCTATAGTTTATCCTCAAGCTGGTTTATCTTGTCTACTGGAACAGCATATCGGGTTATAGCCACTGCACATGTTACAGCTTCTTGGAGCCACAGGTAAGTTGTGTTACCAAAAATGGATGAGCAGCCTTCACAGAAGAAATGCTAGTCTTTATTTGTGACTATATGTAAAGTGATTTACAAATCTTAAAGTTCTCTATAAAAGCAGTTGTTATTATTTATATTATTATTTTATGTAATCCTATGTTTATCCAATCTGTGATCTCCTTAGTATTGCTATATTCTTCATTGGTATAGATTAAATTTTTCCAGGTCTTCTCATTCCACTTGATTCTATAAATTTTCCATAGAGATCCCATCTATTATGCCATAGAGTTTCCTCTAATTTTTAAAAATATTTTTAGAAGCTAGCTCCTTTAGGAGTATGTCAGTTAGTAAAGATTGGATAAGAACCATAAATGATGAATATTTTCAAATAATCTAAGAACTGAGAAATTCTTAGTATCATAATTCAGCAGCCTAGAAAAATGGAAGGGTTCTGGATCTGGATTTAAAGATCTTGGGTTCACATCTTGTCTCTTCTACTATAGTCTTGGGAAAATCATTTAACCTCTCTAGGCCTCAGTTCCTTATCAGTAAAAATGAGAGAATTGGACTAGATAAACACAAAAGTACAATCATACTATGACATGTTTTCTCTTAGTCTGCCACCATCACTGGAGAAATAGAAGAAATGACATTTTAAATTTTTTAGCTTTTTTCATAGATTAGAAAGGAAGGAAGGAAGGAAGAAATGAAGGAAAAAGGGAAGGAAGGAAGGAAGGACAGAGGAAGGAGGGAAGGAAGGAAGGAGGGAAGGAGGGAAGAATGAAGGAAGGA
>JAJPUD010003991.1:172918-205136 GCA_023553655.1 Myrmecobius fasciatus
AGGAAGGAAGGAAGGAAGGAAGGAAGGAAGGAAGGAAGGAAGGAAGGGAAAGAAAGAAAAAAAGAAAGAAAAAAGAAAAGAAGAAAGAAAGAAAGAAAACAATCTCCTAGTAGCCAAAATTTTGGACTAAATAGTTAATTGAAAAGTGTTTATTAAGTATTTACTACATATTAAGCATTATGCTAAGCTCTGGGGAATACAAATATAGGCAAGTCCAAAGACAACCCTTTGTCTTCTAAGAGCTGACATTCTATTAGAGGAAAATGATGCATATTATGCACAAAAAGTCAAATATGGATTAGAAGCCCAGAATCTGTAAGTTTGGTAAAAATTCACCTATCAAACCTTATGGTGCCAAGGGTTTTAGTGTACATTCTACATGGGAAGAGAGAGAGGAAACTGGAAGGCAGGCAGCAGAGTTTAGAGATGGACAAGAGTCTTATATGATAGTGATTGAGCATTCCCATAATTAGCAAGAGGGACACCGAGGTGGCACAGTAGATACACTGTAGATTGTACATTGTAGATACAGTAGATTTCAGTGGCAGACCTGAAATCAGAAAGAATCAGCCTTCTAAGCTCAAATCTGGCCTTAGACACTTACTATGCTGATCCTGGGCAAATGACTTCACCTAATTTGCTTCAGTTTCCTCATTTGGAAAATGATCTAGAGACAGAAATAGGAAACTATTTTAGTAAGTTTGTCAAGAAAACCCCAAATAGGGGCAGCTAGGTAGAGTAGTGGATAGAGCACCAGCCCTGAAGTCAGGAGGACCTGAGTTCAAATCTGGTCTCAGACACTTAACACTTCCTAGCTGTGTGACCCTGGACAAGTCACTTAACCCCAATTGCCTCAGCTAAAAAAAGAAAGAAAGAAAAAGAAAACCCCAAATAGAAACACAAAGAGTCAGACACAACAGAACAATAGTAAAAAATAATTAGTAAGCTGCTCCTCAGGCAACAATAAAACATTGCTAATTTCACTTGTAATCAAAGATGAGTTGAACATGACTGAAATGATTCAACCACAGTTGCAAGACTATCACTCAATCAATAAACATTTATTATATGCCAGGCACTGTGCTAAGTGCTGGGGTTACAAAAAATGTCAAAAATAATCCCTGCACTCAAAGAGGAGACTATATATAAAGATATAGATAGATAGATAAATAGATAGATAGATAGATAGATAGATAGATAGATAGATAGATAGACAGATATAGATATACACACATACATAGAGACAGACAAACACAGAGACAGAGACCGACAGAGACAGAGAGACAAAGAGACAGAGAAAGAGACAGAGATAGAGAGCAACTCAGAAAGAGACAGAGAGAGAGAGACAGAGACAGAGACATAGGGAGGGAGGGAGGGAAGGAGCACAAGAGCGAGCTCAACAGACAAAATAAATAGGAAACAATTAAGAGGGAAAGCACTAGAATTAAGAGGGGTTGGGAAAAGCTTGCTTTGGAAACTAGGATTTTAAGTGAGATTTAAAGGAAGCTAGGGAGGTTAGTAATTAGAGATGAGGAGACAGAACATTCCAGGTATGAGGGACAACCAAAGAAAATAGATGATCATGTCAAATGAGACTGTAGGAATAGGAATTTGTAGAAATTATATAATCATATTTAAGTTAAATGATTATAATAGCTAATTGTTGAGTAAGTAAGTAGTTTTTTCCCTGGTGTTCTTCCAAATAATTTTATATTCAGAGAACAGTAGATCAAGGGGGAAGTCAAATGTTAGGCTAGAGGCAGAGGACAGAAAGAAAATAACAAAATATAAATGCAAGGAGAAACAAGTTGTAGAAGAGATATGCATCTCAAATAGAAATCAAAAGCTTTCAGCTGGACTCAGTCTAGACTAGGATCAAAATCAGAGTGCAATCAGAGGGAGAAAGTAGATTTTTGAGAAAACTAGAAGAGTGGACCCTGGATAACAGATTGGTCTCTAGTCAAAAAAGAGTCAACCAGACTTATGGGATTTAGTATAACTAGATGAAGCTGTATTCTTGATTCGTTTAAGTCTCTGCCTTTATGAGTAGATTCCTACTTGGATAGGGTTTACAAAATTAGAAAAAATATTCGATGCAACAATCAGTTGAAGGAATTGGAAATTTTTTTTCTACATAGAAGACTTAGGAGAAATATAATAGCCATTTTCAAGTATTTGAAAGGATGTCTGTCATTTGGAAGAAAATTTGATTTTTTTTCCCTGCTAGGCCCCAACTACCAGAATTAAGAACAATGGGCAAGAGTTACAGTGAGGCAGATTGAGTTTCCACATAAAGAAAAGCTTCCTAACATTTAAAACAGACTTGAAGTGAGACAAGCTAGCAATTAGACAGCTCTTTAAAGCTCTGTAAAACACTCCACATATTTTATCTCATTTAATCATCACAACAATTCTATAAGGTAGTTACAATTATGATCATCCCCATTTTACAGATGAGAAACTGAGGCAAATAGGGTTAAGTCCCTTGCCCAGGGTCACACAACTACTAAGTATCTGAGTCCAAATTTGAACTTCTGACTCCAAGTCCAATTCCCTATCTGCTGGATTACCTATTTTGTAGTTTCCCTGCAACAAAGGTTTTTAAACTGGGATTAGTTGTTTACTGTCAGGAATGTTGTAGATGGAATTCCTACTCAGATACAGGCTAAACTAAATTACTTCTGAAGTCTCCTCTAATTCTGGGATTCTTTGATTCTGCATTTATCTTTTCCATCATAGAAAAGACATAATTGAGGATTTATAACAAGGAAAAGGACAGAAAATAAGTGGGCAACCAAATTCTTGTTGGCAAAGGCAATGCTGGAAAGCCTTCATCAAAAGGAGTGATTTTCAAAAGAATGACAGAGGTTGATTCATCTGCATCTCTATTTGGTATATATGTTTTCACACTTTCAAAACCATCTTCAAATCAAGAAATAGGCTTCCTACTATGGAAAAGGCAGTGAGCTAGGTACTAGGGGAGTTTAACGGAAGGAAAAGACAGAGTTTCTTGTCCTCAATTATTTTTTATTCTGATCTGTGATTTCATTTGTTTAGAGCACTCCTAGGGAGAAAATTCCCTTTACCAATGCATTCTAGAGATTTAAACAATGCACAATCTTAGAAAATTCCTTGGGGCAGTATGAGATTAAGAAAGTTACTGCAAAAATAAAAATAATAATAGCACCTGCTTCACCGAATTAACTCGAGTAGCTAAATAGTACAGTGAATAGAACAAAAATTCAAATCTTTAGACACTTTCTAGCTGTGTGATTTTAGGCAAGTCATTTAACTCTGTTTGCCCCAGTTTCCTCATATGTAAAATGAATTGGTGAAGGAAATGACAAATTACTCTATGGTCACAAAGAATTGATAATGACTGAATAACAACAAAGACAGGGTTGTGAGGATCAAAGATTGACATACAAGTATGTGTATATGTATGTGTATGTATAGTGCTTTGCTAACCTTAAAACTGATATATAAACATTAGTTGGGGTTTTTTTAAAAATTATTCATTAGGACTTTTTTGCATATGTTATCAAGCCTTGCCAAGGATCACTCAAAAGAAAAATAAAAAGTATCTCATCCGCAATTTGGAACTATGCTCAAAAAGTTATCAAACTGTGCATACCATTTGACCCAGCAGTGTTTCTACTGGGCCTATATCTCAAAGAGATTTTAAAGGAAGGAAAGGGACCCACCTGTGCAAAATGTTTGTGGCAGCTCTTTTTGTAGTGGCAAGAAACTGGAAACTGAATGGATGCCCATCAATTGGAGAATAAATTATGGTATATGAATGTTATGGAATATTATTGTTCTGTGAGAAACGGCCAGCAGGATGATTTTAGAGAGCCCTGGAGAGACTTGCATGAACTGATGCTGAGTGAAATCAGCAGAACCAGGAGAACATTATACACAGCAACAAGACTATACGATGATCAATTCTGATGGACATAGCTCTCTTCAACAATGATGTGATTCAAACCAGTTCCTATTGTTCAGCGATGAAGGTAGTCATATACAACCAGAAAGAGGCCTGTGGGAACTGAGTGTGGACCACAACACAACATTTTAACACTTTCTGTGAATGTTCCATGCATTTTGTTTTCCTTCTTAGGTTGTTTTTTTTTTCTCTCTTTCTAGATCTGATGTTTCTTGTGCAGTAAGATAACTTTATAGTATGTTTACATATATTGGATTTGTCATATAATTTCTCATATTTAGCATGTATTAGATTACCTGTCATCTAGGTGGGGGTGGGGGGAAAGGAGGGGAAAAGCTTGGGGAAAAAAGTTTTTTTTTTCCCAAAGGTCAATGTAGAAAAATCACTCAAATGGTTTGTAAATAAAAAGCTTTTAATAAAAAAAAAAAAGTGTCTCATCCAGTCTGCTAAAGGTCAACTCTTGTACTTAATCCTGACCTAGAAGTGGCTCTGAATTCTCAAAAGCTATGACAAAGGCCCACAAGGCCTTCCAAAATTGAAAGTTTTTATAAGGTTTTATGTTTCTCACATGAAAGGGAAGTCTAGGCCAGAAAGACTCAGCTCAAGAAGGTTTGTCACTAAGATATTTTTGTTTTGGGTTTTGTTTTTTTTCACTTTGGCCTTTTTACCACAAGAACTAATGATAGGTCAAGAGAGGTTGAACTACTTAAGTCTCATAGTTCTTTTTTTTTTCAATTCTAATAATTATTTTTAGATTATAAAAATACATTTTTGAGCAATACACATACTTTAAAGCTATCTTTCCAAAAGATGTTAATGCCTCTGAGCAAAATACAGGCTTTAAAGATTTCTCTCCCGTGCATATATTAAAATTATACAATATTCTAGAATAAATATAACCATAAAGATACTTTCTTCAATAATCCTGTATTGACCAATATCAGATGAAGCCTAAAATGGAAGTATAATCAACAAAGATGTCTACCATTGTTACAGAAATTTTCTTTTCCAGAGAGGATTTCTAGAGATGGAGAGTACTAGATTATCTCGTTTGTGGATGGCAGTGTGTTGATTGTATCAAGCCCAAGAATACTATGGGGCTTCTTCAGTTAAGTACAAAACTATTTTTAAAAAGAAAATTTTAGAAAACCTATATGATTTCTTAAAACTAAGAAATCACATAGAAAAAACAAAACTTGTGAAAAATGCTTATTTGTTTTCAGACCAAGCCATATAGTTTGGATGGGCAACCCATTGTCTTAGTATGCAGTTATACATACATACATACATACATACATACATACATACATATATATATATATATATATATCTTCTTAGATAGGCAGTGCTTTCAATAATCCCAAATTATTCTCTAATGGAAAAAATCCATTTTTTGCATCAATATTCTCTTGTTGATGCTGACTAGTTATGAATCATAGGAATCAACAATATACAAAAATCAAAATTACAGATAATTCAGAAGATAATAGAGAAATGTAGAACAGACATTAATGGGATGCAGCATATCTCCAACAATATTTTGTGGAAAATAATGTAAAATATATTATGTAAGATGAATAACATGATAAGAAAAGTGCTTGGCCCTAATACATACTGAGGGATAATGGATATCTAAATGATAAATAGATTTCTTTGGAGAGTTAAAAGAAGTTAAGTTTATTGGGTAGGTGCTCTGTGGGGAATTAACATGAGGATATGAATCACAGATTAAAAAGATGCAGGTGTAATGATGAAAAAGACCTAAATTAGTGAGTTTGTGACTCCAAAAAATTATTGAAGTATTGATATTCTCAGTGAGAAATCATGGTATCTTTACTTTTTGCTTCTGTTTGGGATTGTTGACTTTATTTTGTTTAGTCTGCTAAATTAGCATTGTTCTGCAAATAGAAATATGCAATGCACTGAATTGATGCTAAGTGAAATGAGCAGAACCAGGAGATCATTATACACAGCAACAACAACACTATATGGTGATCAATTCTGATGGAGATGGTTATCCTCAACAATGAGATGTTTCAAACCAGTTCCAATTGTTCAGTGATGAAGAAAGCCATATACAGCCAGGGAGAGGCCTGTGGGATCTGAGTGTGGACCATATCATAGCATTTTCATGCTCTATGTTGATGTTTGCTTGCATTTTGTTTTCCTTCTCAGGTTTTTTTTTCTTGTAGATTCAATTTTTCTTGTACAGCAAGATAACTATAAATATGCATACATATATTCAATTTGTCATGTATTTTAACATAATTAACATGTATTAGCCATCTAGGGGAGGGAGTGGGATGAAGGAGGGAAAAATTTGTAAGAGAAGGCTTTGCAAAGGTCAATGTTGAAAAATTAGCCATGCATATGTTTTGCAAATAAAAAGCTTTAATAAAAAAAATTAAAAAACAAAAAATTTGATGAAGTATCAGGGCAAAAGATTCCATATAAATACCATGCATTGTTCATGGCCATAACAATAATGTAGCTTACCAAAATTGAATACCATTTTTTGCTTCTGATTCTTGTCCTGTACTTGAAAATATTTTGATCCATCTTGGCAACAAAACACTTCATGTACTTCATACAATTTAAATATTGATCGCTGAGTTATTTGAACTTTTTTCATCAACAGAATAGTTTACTTACTTCAATGGCTGCACATCATTGGAGCACAAGTTCATGGAATTTTCATCATTCCAAAGACACCAAATTATTTCTTTTTTTCCTATCTGAAATCAAATGATCCCTTTTTCATTTTTTCATATTTTCTGCCTTCAATGAAAGAACATATTCCAGTCCTATTATCACTGATTGCTCTTGTTACCTTCATACCCTTTCTTCTTTAGAGCCAATATTAGTATGATACTTGTGAAAAAGTTGTCAAAATATATATGATATAAACACTTTCCTTATTCCAAAGAACATCAGCAAAGTTCATTGCTAATTTCCCACTTAAAACAAGATTGTAATTTTTATCTGCTTTTAGGACTAGTTCAACCTGATAAAGTTCAAACCAAATAAAATAACCCCAGATAATTGCTCCACACTATATTTTATAACCAGTTCTAATAAAAGTTTACCATTTAAGAATCAGTCACTATCAAAACATTCATACATCTATTTATCAAAGCAGTAATATTCCTCCAAAGGAGTATATGAGAGGAAATTTTTATTCAGTTGAATCTAGAAGAGGCTTCAATTATAGTAAACTTATTTGATTTATCTAGATAACTGTTATCTGCAAAACAGGTATGAAAATATTAATTCAAACATTTCTCTCCTAACTGCTAATAAGAGTCTGTTCTTTATCTGAAGTTTCCCAATACATTCCTCTCCTGGGATGACAAATATATACACTCAAAAGGAGAATACCAAAACACACTGTTTTTTATGCTGTAACTTCCAAGGTACTGTAACTTCTGAGAAGCATAATAATTTGTTCCATAAATAATTAATTTGAATATTTTCTCATCAAAAAATAATTCAAAGAACTTCACTGGATTTAGTTTCTCACTTTTGAGATTCAAAATTCCAGAACTCAGTGCTGACCAGCTGGGAAATTTGGACTTAATAGTTACTTTGATCCATAATAGTAGTTATTTTCTGCTTTTTTCTAGCAGGGTGTGATTCAACTTCATCTTCTTCATCAACATCAGAATCACCAGAGAATGTGAGACCTTGTAGCAACTCACTCTTGCTTTCTCTTGTTTTTCCCTATCTTTCCCTGTGATGATGTTAGAAATATGCTACAAAAATAAAAAGGACTCAAGAGTGTATAGAGTAAGTTGGTTTATTTATGGTTCTTGCAAGAAATGGTTGATGTGGGGCAGCTAGGTGGGGCAGTGGGTAGAGCACCAGCCCTGAAGTCAGGAGAACCCGAGTTCAAATCTGGTCTCAGACACTTGGCACTTCCCAGCTTTGGGCAAGTCACTTAACCCCAATTGCCTCAGAAAAAAAAGAAAAGAAAAGAAAAAAGAAAGAAAGAAAAAGAAAAAAATGATTGATCCACAAAGGGGCAGTCCATGGATAGCTTGGCGCTCATAGACCTAGGAATGAGTCTTTTATTTTCTATCCTGAAGTGCAAGGCCCCTCCCTTATTGCCCCAGTTGACTGGGAATGATGAAAGTAATAGGCTTCTTAGTCCTCCCATTGCATGTTCATCCTTGATATATTCCCCCACTCCTTCAAAATACAACCCATCTTCAAAAATGAGGAAAACTCCTCCTTCGGGCAGAAGTTAATATTAACTCATTAAGCATGCACACTTAGTGCTTGCAGTTACCTTTCACTTATTGTTTGGGGATGATTTTTATCACTTTATCAGTTCAGCAGCTCAATATCTTGTTCTGTTCAACGAACTGGGTTAGCTGATGGGACCTGTATAGAAATACAACTCTATAAGTTTCTCACAATGTCATCTGCAGCATAGTCCATTGATGAGATGTATGTTCCAGATCCCAAGTTTATGGTCTTTAAGAGCATTCAAAAAAATCTTTTTTTCCAGCTTGTACAGAAGGGCCAATAAGGAACTGAGGTGAATAATTTCTTCTGAGTGCACTAGAGACTTCTTCCTGTGGGTATATTTCTTTAGAAATTTCTTTCTTTGGAAGTAACATTCCATATTTAATCATCATCTCTGAAGTTAGCAAGTCAAAGTTCCTAAAAGTTTTCAGTAACCCATTCTTGTATCTGTTCTTCTGAGTTGGGTCAAAACATTGCTACTCTTCTGAAACAAGTAACTGGTCTCCTCAGTCTTCATTGATATCTTGGATTGAGTAGAATTAAAACCTGATACAATTGTCTACTCTCTGAGGAGTTCCCCCAGTGATGAGAAAAACTTACAAAACAAGAATAGCATTCTCTTGTAGGGGTAGAAATTCTGAGATTGACACTTCACTAGCGGCATTATGACTCCTTGGATGTTCCTTGATACTCTGTCTCCTGTGAGAAATCACTCTGCTGTCCAGGTTGATTTGATTGTTACTCCAGTTCCTCCAAAAGAGTGACTATTTCCTCTCCGTTTTGTAAAAAACATGTCTTCACCCAAGCCTGAAACTCGTGGGGCAGGGTAGTCAAAAATTACTCCTGCACCAACTCCATAATCTGTTCCTTTGTATATAGCTCAGTCCTCAGCCACTAATAGCAAGTATCCATAGTTGGCTCAAAACCTCTAGGCGGGGCTGGTGTTTGGGGGTAACAAAACTGTCTGAAACTGACAAAAGACCTCCTGGGTAAGGCAGTTGTTTTCTGATTGGCTGGATTCCTATTCCTAAGTATGGTTTTCTTTCGCTTTCAAAACATCCTTCTGCTCCTCTGGAACTGGGACAGAAAATCCTTATGACATCTTGAGATTCAATATCATAAATCCTTCAAAGGGTATCATGGTTCGTTCATTGAAGAAGCTTTCTAATGTGTATTTCAAGTCAAATCAAAAAGAATTTTTTAAGTGCTTTCAAGACCAGAAGACCTAGGATAAATCCTGGTTGTATCACACTGGGCAAATCCTTTACTCGACAACCTTCCAATCAACTCTTTGTGGCTGGAAGTTGCAAAAAACAACTGCCCATTTGTGTAAGTGGAGGGAATTTCCTTGCTGGGAGTTTCTCACACAGATTGACTCACAGGTGAAGACCACCAGCAATAAAAAGTGACCATCTTAGGGCTAATTGCTGGAGGATGACAGACAGTGGAGTAGAGAGCCTCAAGACAAGTGGAAGACAGACTCTGAAGAAGTTTGCAGTCTACATTTGAAAAACACGCATACCCGCGGGAGACTCATACTGAGGAAGAGAAGCGGGGCATGTTTCTGGTGATCTGGAGTGAAGTTTCCTTAGAAAAGTTATCGGAGGAACCCTATCTTCCCCTTTCCCTAGCAGCAAGAAGGGGGAAGAGGAAAGGAGGGAACTCCGTATGTGTGCATATGTGTGTGAGAGATCAGCCAGGCTAGGCCGCAATACCGGGGAACTTGAAGAGGTTTCACAGAATCAAGAGTGGAGCAGCTACTTCGTACGGGAGAGATAACATCACTGTGTGTCTGGTGGTGTGGTGTGGTGACAGGGAGGGGGGGGGGGGGGGGGGGGAGAGGGAGAGAGGGAGGGGGGGAGAGAGAGAGAGGGGGGAGAGAGAGAGAGAGAGAGAGAGTCTGTAAATCCTTCTGTTCTGCACAGTTTCTTTAGACAACGGGAGGAGTGAGGGGCGGTACAGTGCTGCCCAGAGAGGAGGAGAGAAAAGGAGGCGGTGGCATGGCGTGGAGGCAGCTATGCACCGCGCCCCGCGCCTCCCTGCCCCCGCCGCGGTAAGTGAGCCGGGCAGCCAAGCACTAGGACCATGGCCATGGGCACCTTGGGGAAGGCGAGAGAAACTCCGCGGTAAGTGTGAGGCCTCGGGTTAGCCGGATTGAGGAGGGGGAGACACCCCTTTCCAGCCCTCCTGCTACATCCTCAGACAGTCCTCCCGCCGCGTGCTTAAGTGCATCCAAGCCTGCCACTTAACTTTCTTGCTTAGGGCCCCCTTGCCTGCTCCCTGTAATCTGGGGCTACGATCAGCCCTCCATTCTCTTTCCCCCCCCGCTTCGCTGTCACTTACTCTTACCCGAGCTTTGGGAAAGATGCTGCGTGAGGGTGGTGGGCACAAGGGGTGGGCATGACATTTGTCCTAAAGCCCTGGGAGTTGGGGAGACTAGGGCACAGAGAGCACGCGAAAAGCGAAAAAGCGTCTTGAACTCCCGCTGCCCCACTCAGGCATGGATGGAGAAGGGGGAGCCTTTTGGGGAGGCGGGATGGAGGCAGAAAATAAAACTTAGTCGAAATCCCCTTTACTTTTTCTGCAAGGGTCAAGATCATAGCCAAGGACTACTGCGCGAATCTTTGATCTTGCCCATCCCCTCCCCGCGCCGTCCTTTGCTCCTCTTGTCCTTCCTTCTTTCCCCGGGCACTTCGGGAACTAATTGAGCTCCCTTCCCCGCTCCCACCCAGTCCAGTGTGGACTGCACCTGCCGCACTCGGAAGGTCCAAATATCGCCATCTGGCGGTAACTCCCGAATAAGAGCGACTTGGAACCGGGGCCCAGAAACCTACCCCTGAATAAAAATCTTTTAGAACCTCTGGGGTTCATCCTGCAGTGCTTAAGACCCTAGCCCCTTCACTCAAAAAGATTGTGATCTGATGAAGGGAGATAGAGAAATGTAGGCGGAAACCTGTCAGCCTTTACCTATCAACTAACAGCTACTCAACTTGTGAAAAGGTTTTAAAGCCTGGGAGGATGAAAAGATGAAGGTGAGTAAGTGAATATGTATGTGAAGGTGACCTGACTTGGAGACTGGGTGAGGACTGGTGACACATGAGATAAACCCCTATAGTGCAGACAACTTAAGCTGCTGTAGGTATCATTCTTACCAATAGCCCTCCAGCTCTGGGACACTGATCCTGGGAGTATAAAGAGTAAAACAATCCCTGAGAGAAGGATTAGAAGGTCTTCACTAGCCATTGAAAATAAAATTGTTGGCATTTTTCAATTTTCTCCCATCTTTCTAGCCCATCTCCGGGATTCCTGGGCTGTAGTTCAGATTGAAAGGTATTCCATCCAAACTAACCCCATTCCAGAGAATTGATCTAAGAGTATTGATTCAGAACTGGAAGGAACCATAGAGACTATTAAGCCTAACCCTTCCTTTAATAGATAAGGGTTGGGGAAAGTTAATGACTAGTCTATGATTACTTACGTAGGAAATCAGTAAATTGAGTAAATGTAGGAGTTTTATTCCAAATTCAGAAGTGTGAACTGGCTGGCCAACAAATTGTTAATTTTTAGTGTGAGCATTTATACTTGGGAGCTTGATTTACTGTTTTATTGGTCCTCTCCAGCTAAGGAAGTGATGAAGAAAATGTTAATGCAGGTTAAACTTAAAAGTGTGTCCTCCAAGAGAGTAGTTTGTTAAAATTTGAGGAATGTACCACACTTTCCAAATTGTTTTTAAACTATATTGATATCTTGGGAAGGAAAGGAGGCAAGACATTCTAAGTGCCAGTATAATTTATATTTTACTCTTTGTGTGTTGAGAAACTCTTTGCCTATATTTAGTAGGTTAACAGCACAGTGCTTTACATGGAACCATTTAAAAACATTCTGTAAATTATTATAAAAGTATTGTTATCTACAGTCACATCATAGAAAGGGAACATAGAGAAACAGAAAAATCCAGGGATTTGTCATGATGCCATAAACGGGGTGAGTCAGTGACAAGAGAACCCATGTTTCTTGATTCATAGTGAAAGGAACTCATTACTTGTCAATTTTCCCAGATTTGTTTTCTTCCTCTTGGTCCCTAATTGAGTTTTGTAATTGGGGTTTATTATTTCTTTTGTTGTACCTCATGCTCAAGACTTGGTTTCTTTAGCTTCTGCAGATCTGTATGTATTTGCCTGACGTTTTCCCTCTATATCACTTTTCATCTATCACCTTCAAAAAGTATTGGATTTGAAATCAGAGTACCACTTAAGTTCAAATCCTAGTTAAGCAACTTGTAATTTGTAGTTAAGTGACTTAATCTTTCTGGGCCTAAGTTTCCTTATTTGTAAAATGACAGGTTGGATTCAGTACTTTCTAAGGCCTGTCTTCCAGCTCTAAATTGATAACTAAAAAATGACTGAAGATCTTCTCCCTCCTTAGATACTTCCTTTGAGTTCCTAGTTTTTTCTCCTTGGATGCTTCCCAATCCTTGGGCCTATATGCCTTTTCTGATTTTCTTCCATTTATGACTTTTGAGAATATTGCCAGATTGAGATTGTGAGGCCATAAAATGGAATCTTAATTAGAGCTCTCTATTTTCCTATGTTTCCACATGGAAAACAGGATAAGAATTAAGGAAAACTATTGCTTCTTCTATTACTTTGGTTGAGTGGGCCTGCTTTTTTCTCATTGTTCTAAAGATGTGGGAGGAATAAACATTACATCCAACTCTTAGTTATCTGGAGATGAGATGGCATAGAAATGAGATGGCATAGAGAAAAAATAGCAGATTCTTACAGATAATCCAAAGTGATAGCAAATACAGCCACATTTCTTTTCTTTTACCTTAATAGAAGTGAGTTAAAACAGGGAATTCCCAAATCATTTCTACTTAGCTTTGTGATGTACTGTGTGATTCTATCTGGATCCTTGTCAATTTCCCATCTGAATTATGTTCTATTAAGGCAAATGTTCTGTTCTTTTCTTGAGAATTCTTTGATAGTGAGGTGGTAGCTTAGGCATCTGTTGGGTGTCATGAAAACCACAATCCAGGATGATAAATTTTCATTGTGTAATTCACAGGTAATAGGGTTATGGAGCCAACCATACTCAATTGAAGGCCGACCCCAATTAGCCTCATTACTATTTACTTTCTCATCACCCTAGATTGTAGTGTAATCCATAGATATTTTTGTATATTTTCTCCATTAATTGGCAAGATTTCAACTTTTTTTCATCCATTAGTTATCTCAGAAACTCCCATCCTTGTTAATGATATATTATGTAATAAACTTGAGAAAACTCCCTATAAAGTCACTTTTATCTCTATCTCAAAACTCATAATCTCCTAGAATTAACACAATATTAAAGTCACTGTCTATATAATTTACTAACAATGTAATCAATAAGAACACAAAAACATAAAAATTATTTACACTATTTTATCTGTGAGAAAGTTTGAAGTCAGAATCACCTCCTGGAAACACAGGTCAGTAGTCAATTCACTCAGCATACCAAGTCAAGTCAAGTCTCTTCTTAAGAACGCTTTTTTCTCTCTTCACAAGATAAAGGTTGAGACAATTCTGTGAAGAAAGAAGTATTCTCCATTCTGTTCTTTGTCTTCTCTAGCTTCTCTCCAGCCAAGATAGGAAAACAACTTCTTCAGCTTGCATTAAGCCATCACTCTCAATCATCACCCTCCAGACTTATTCCCTATAAAATTCTCTTTATAATATTTCTTTGTAAAGTAACAGCCAAGAAATGCCTCCCAGACAAGTTTTTCCTTATTGTCTTTTTGTTATTATCATCTCACTTCACCTCAAACCATCTTCATTAGCTCTCTTCTCACCAACTATCACTATCATGAATTGCTAATCAAATATGTAGAAACTAAGACTTAATGGGGAGAAATCCTGTATCTTTTAAATGGTATAGTAGATAAAGTATTGGGCCTGGAGACAAGAAGTTTTCCCCAAGACCAGATGGATTTACGTGTGAATTCTACCAAACATTTAAAGAACAATTAACTCCAATATTATATAAACTATTTGAAAAAATAGGGAATGAAGGACTCCTACCAAATTCCTTTTATGACACAGACATGGTACTGATACCTAAACCAGGTAAAGCAAAAACAGAGAGACAAGAAGGTTTGAATTCAAATCCCACTGACTATCTGTGTGATACAGAGCAAGAAATTCAAGAATTTCTGGGCCTCTTTTGTAAAATGAAAGGGTTGAATGATTGTCTTTCAGCTCTAATTAGATGTGATTCTACTTTTTTTTTCACCATTCTGCAAAACATTTGGCATAGAATGAGGGTGTGCTAAATGAGTAATGATCCCCAGAATTAACCATAATTCTTAGCTTTCTCTCCCAGCCAACCTTCTACCAAGAGTTGCTCACAAGACAAAAAGTAATTTGACTTGCATTTTTTCTTTCCTTCACTCAACAAGGAATTGTTCTACAATGAAATATCCAAAAAGAAGCAGGTGAAAAACAGGTAGGACCAATTGGAAATAGATAGTTCTGGATGATCAAAAATTGATTCTAATTTCCCCAAAGACCATTGTTTCATACATGTAATCTGAGCAGTTTTTGTCTTCTCTCGTATTATTTTGAAAATTGAAGGATCCATAGGACTCAATGAGTTGAATTCTTTAACCGATATATAAAGAAACCCAGAGCAGAGAAGCAGAATGCCTCATCTGAAATTATATAACCCATTAGTATAAAGGCTGAGATTAGAACTCTGTCTGTTTGAATTACAGTCCTGTGCTCAGGTGATTTTAGATTCATTCAAATCTCTGAATTGGAAAATTCCTTATCACTTCTGACTCTTGCCATCAATCCCTTCAAACAATATCCCTGAAAGGGAACTTATAACCTCTCCTTGAAAAATCTCTAATCTATGTTTGTTTCATCTGCTATCAGAATCTTCTGGTCAAGGAGAGCACCTTAAGGGGACTTCATATCCTATCTATGTGAGATCCTACAGAGGAAAGGAGGAGATAAAACAAGAGTTTCAACTCTTAGCAGCCCACCCACTTTAACTAGCTGCCCAGGTACTTAGTGAGTTGGCTAGAATGAAATTTCTTACATTATTATTTCACATTCCTTTATGCCAAATCCTTAGAGAAAACAGCACTTGAAAAAATTGATCTAGTGAATGACCTCTTTCAAAAGAAACAGCAATGAGAAACAAATGGAAAAAAATAGGTTAGGTCACTCTTTTTCTTGAATATCTATTCTCGTTCCTATTTCTCCCTGCTACTTCACAATCAGCAGTTTCTTATTTCTCTCCTTTTAGCCCCTGTTTCCTTTCCATTGTATTAAATAGGTGGATAAAGAACACTTCAGTCAACTCTTAGTTATCTAGGCCCATGGAGAGGATGGGATGAGACACTATGAGATGGAATGGGATGAGATAGTGATAAGAGCAATATTTGACACCTACAATTAATACAATCATGTCACCGATGCAATTAGTTTTTATTTCTTCCACACTAATAGAAGTAAGCTGAGGCTCTGGGATTTCCCACTTCTATTAAACTTTGAAATGCAGAGTTTAATTTTTATCCCTATCTCTTCCACCACTGCCCCCTTTCTCTGGCAGATTTATCTTCTTAATCATATTCTACTTATAGTAATATTATATTATACTAAAAAATTCCTTGATGATGGAGAAGTAGCCAGACATCTTCTACATGTCAAGAGGAAGTCAGTTCAGGAAAGATTTTCTTTTAAAAAAATTTTTAATAATAGCTTTTAATTTTCTTTTTAAAAAATAGCTTTTTTATTTTCAAAATACATGCAAAGATAGTTTTCAACATTCATCCTTGCAAAACTTTGTGTTCCAAATTTTTCTCCCTCCCATTTCCCCACTCCCTTCCCCTAGAGAGCAAGTATTCTAGTATGTATTAAACATGTGCAATTCTTGTATACATATTTCCACATTTATCATACTGCACAAGAAAAATTAGATCAAAAAGAAAAAAAATGAAAAAAAAAAGAAAAAAGAAAACAAACTACAACAAAAAGGTGAAAATACTATGTTGTGATCCACACTCAGTCCCCACAGAACTCTCTCTGGGAGCAGAGGGCTGTCTCCATCACAAGATTGGGTCAATTTGGAATTGACCCAAATCGCCTTATTGTTGGAAAGATCCAAATTCATCAGAGTTGACCATCACATAATCTTGTTGTTACTATGTACAATGTTCTCTTAATTCTACTCACTTCACTTAGCATCAGTTCATGCAAGTCCCTCAAGGCCTTTCTAAAATCATCCTCTGATCGTTTCTTATAGAACAATAATATTCCATTACATTCATATACTATAATTTATTTAGCCATTCCCCAACTGATGGATACCCACTCAGTTCAGGAGAGATTTCAAGCTGGGAGTGGACCCATAAAAGGAACAGTTATAAACCTGACTGAATACCTCAATACTAATATTCCTTTGCTAAAATCTTTCACACTTTCATATTGCAAAAGCAAAGCTGGAAAAAAAATTCATAATAATGCCTTGTATACTGA
This sequence comes from Myrmecobius fasciatus, assembly GCA_023553655.1. NCBI lineage: Eukaryota > Metazoa > Chordata > Mammalia > Dasyuromorphia > Myrmecobiidae > Myrmecobius > Myrmecobius fasciatus. Next base: position 189,638 of record JAJPUD010003991.1, read on the forward strand.
GGGTGTTAAGTAAATAATTTTTAATTTTTACTTGACTGAATAGATTCTAGCTTGAGCCACTCTCAATAACGTAAGTTCTGGGTTGTGTTAGAACCAGGTTCAACCAACTTTTGAGAGCTATTTGTTAAATTTTCAGCGTGAGCATTTACATCTTGTTAGTCATGTACAACTCTTCATGTTTCCATTTCAAGATTTCTTGGCAAAGATACTGAAGTGGTTTGCCATTTCCTTTTTCAGTTCATTTTATAGATAAGGAAACTGAGGCAAGAAGGGTGATGTGCCTTGCCTAAGACCACATAGCTAGTAAGTTTCTGAGACCAGATTTGAACTCAGGAAGATGAGTCTTCCTGATTTCAGACCCAGCACTGGAACACCTAGATGTCTCATTTACACCTTAGAAATCGACAAATCAGGACTTGATTTATTGTCCAAACTTAAGAAAGTGATGAAGAAAATGTTGATGATACATCTTCAATTTAAAAGTGTATTGAATATACATTTACCCCACCTCCAGAAAGCCTTTTGTTAAGTGTTTACCAACATATCAATGCAGAGGCTCCATGTCAGTCCCTTTCCTTGCCTTTAAACAATCTAAATGAAATCTACAAATATCCTCAGATTTTGTTTTTCTATGTTACTAATTGTAAATGACCATGAATGTGCCATATGTCTGTTAGAAGATTCAAAAATCCCAACTTCTCCAGTAGGCTTCTTCAGGCTACTTTAACTGGAAATTCTTTTTCTCTGGTGTTTTTGGCTCTTCTTTCATTATTTATCTTCTCATGTATGCATATGCTTTATCTCTTAGTCAGATCATATGGACCTTAGAAGCCATCAAGTCTAATCCCCTCATTTTACAAATGAGGAAACTGAGGCAGAGAGAGGTTAATTGGATTTGCCCAGGGTCACACAGCTACTATGTGTCTAAGGTAATATTTGAATTCAAATCTTCCTGATTTCAAATCTAGTGCTCTATCCACCTAGTTACTTTAAATTATAACCTCCTCTAAAAGAGAAAGTGTGTTATCCTTTTTTTTTAAATCCTCCTCAAGCCTACCACATAGAGTAAGATGCAATAAGTAATTGTTGCTCATCTTTCCTCCTCCACTTACTTTTTACCAGTATTCATAGAAAATAATCAAGGTAAAAGCATAAGGTTTCATTTTTTTTTCCCCTCTCTCTTCCCTTTCACTGGTTTGGGTGTAATAACAGCACATACATCACAGAATTGTGGGGAAGATCAAATGATAATACTGGAAAAGTGCTATGTCACAGAGCCTGGCACATAGTAGGTGCTTAATAGATGTTTTCTTCCTTCCTAAATTATGATAACATCTTGCAGGTCTTCTGCTCTTTCTCCCAAACAAGTCTCTCACAACAAAATGTATATCTTTTGTGGTGATGATAATTTTGAAAAATGAAGAAAGAATAAAAAATTTTTAAAAACTATCCACATTGGACCTTGCCTCTCTCCACGATGAACTATGGTCCCTTTATGGTTAAGGCTAAAACTAAGGGATTGAATCATCAAAATAAAAAGGGACGACTAAGAATCCTTGAAGAGTCCAGTTTCACTTTAATATGACACCAAATTCTGGGGAACTTCTCTAAATTCCAGGATCAAGGAACCTCATTTGTGTCAGGTAACTCTTTAGCAGCTGGGTGAAGCCTATGGACTCTAATTGTTCGTAAATGCATAAATCAAGACAAATCAGCTTAATATTTAATATTTAGATATTAAATACCTACTACAAGCCAGGCACCAGTCAAACTCTAGGAATACAAAGAAAAGGAGAGGGGAATGGAATTCCTGCCCTCAAGGATCTTACAATCTAATTGCTGAAACAAGTAGCAAACAACTATGTACAAACAAGATATGTATGTACAGAATAAATTGGAAGTAATCTCAGAGTGAAGACACTGATGAAAGAAGTTTGGGAAAGGCTTCTTGGAGAAGGGTTTTTTTTAACAGTTATCAAATTTTTTAAAAAAAGTCATGGACTTCAGTTAAGTACTTCTAAGTTAGAAGTTAGTGAAAATAAAAATGTAATTAAAAAAAATTCACCCACTCAAATTCAGAGATCCAATGCAATCGATTCAAACACGGATCCATGGACCCCAGGCTTAAGTCCTTTTTCAATACAGTGAAGCTAAATACTACAGTTTTCCTTGACAGAACATCTTTTTAACAGTAAAGCTACCAACAGTTGAGTTTTAACAGTTGAGATACCAACAATAAGAACTAGTATGTTAAAGTCTTGTGAATCCTTGTGAAAAACCTAGTCCTAAATCTCGTCTGATACCAACTATCTACACCTATTCCTGCCTCTTTCCCCCTTCTACTCCTCCGCCAAGCCCCTTAACTTAAAAATAAATAAATAAAGCTTTCTGCTGGCTAGAACTTTTACTAGAACATCCGGACTTTTTACGACCTCTGTGGCATGGCCTTTGACTAAATCCAGCAGCTTCTGGGGAAGATAAGGAAAAGGAAAACAGAGCTTAAAACTCAAGTGAGGGACATGTTGACTGAAATGGGAAAAATCTCCCTTTGGTCCCTTACCGAAGAAAGGTAGAGAAATCGCTTCACCCGTGCTCTCTCCCCATCTCTCCACTCCTCCTTTGGGAATTAGGATCATTCCCCGAGTAAATAGAAGCAGTCTGAACCTCAAAGTGGCGAACCTCAAGTCGAAATTCAAAGCTCCTCAAAACTCCAACCTTCCCATTTGCTTGAGCAATGTCTCTTTAACAGCCGGCGGTCTGTTTGGTGCATTTGCCAAGTGGGAGGGTTATGCCTTCTCCCAGCCCAACTCCCGGGATTTAATTGTCTTATCTCTCCCCACTTTTCTTTCCAACCTGCCTACAGAGCTAGCAGTTCCTTCCCCAGACTTCCTTTTTTTCTTCTTTAAAATCCATACTCACTGGTTTGTCCCCCTTTCCATTTAGGAAGCCTCCCCATGGCTGCAATGCTCCCCCAAAAGCAAGACTAGAGGTGAAAACAAGCAATCCTCTTCCCTCGCATCCCAACTTGGCCCAGATCGCTCAGTTCCGAATGATGATGTCGCTGGGACACTTAGCCAAAGGAGCTAGCCTGGACGATCTCATTGAGACGTGCATCCAGTCTTTTGGTAAGTTTTTCCATCTAGGATGCATGTGTCCGTGTGTAAGGAGCTGTGTACGATCCATATGCACAACTATGTTATTTCATTTTAGAACATTTTGTTTGGAAGAGTAACTTTTCGATTTATAGATATAAATTATAATATGGGGTCGCTTATTATAAGCTTTTGAAACAGTTTGGAATGTTTTAGAGTTTCTTCTCCGGTACATATTGCATATGAATATGTGGGGGTGATGTTTCGTGATGAGAAGGTGTGAGAGGAAGTGAAAAAAGTTATCCCTAAGGGAATTATGTTTTTCTTGAGATCTAGTTTTTCTGCTGTTGATAGATTTCTGTGCAATTATACTGAAAAAAAAAAAATGCCTGAAGAGATGTAGAGTCGCTTTTCTTTACTTATGGAATCTAAGGACATTTTAAGAAATACTGATAGCATATTACCATCCAACAGAAAATCAGAAAACTTTGAATCATTTGGGTAAATCGTCTGATAATCTTTGGAATGAGGAGAACAGTTTTGATAAACCAAGAAAATAAGTAGCTAAAGACAAAATGCTTGGGCTTGAGTTACAAGAGGTTTTCACAATCAACCCTTTTATTAAGGGTAGAAAATTTAAGAAATAAGTATCCTCTGCTACATACATATTAGCCAGTGAATTATTCATGATTTTCTCTTTTCCAGTGCCTTGCCTAAAAAGCCTCTACATTAGGGGATACAAAACTGAAAAACAGCAGTCAAGCTTTTTTCTTAAGAGTGGCCCTATTTTTATTTCATTCAGTAAATGATGGGGTTTTTTTCTCATTATTTAGCTGAAAAGTTCTCAAAATTTTGCCCCCCTCTTCTTGCTACCAAAATGAAAGACTGTAATCTGAATGAAGATTTCAGAACGTTCCTCTGACACCTTTCTTTCTTTGTTAGAAAATCTCCTCCCCCACAGTCATTCCTAAAGGTCCCCTGTATTCCTTTCTTTTCCTTTGTGAGACCACATGGCTCCATGAATTGGGACCCTGCCTTGGAGGTGGGAGGATGTGTATTTGCTTCAGACTAGCCTTGGCTATGTGATTCTGAGCAAGTCATTTACCTCTTGGTTTTATAGACAACTCTTTTAAAACCATAAAATGCCACCCTGAATTGGTAGAGATTTTCTATGCCAATGAAACCACAGTCCCTATATAGCACAGTACTATATCTTCCTTTTGTGAGACAAATAGCTGAAGGTGTTCAGGTGCCATGGAAGATCCTACCACAAGAAATGTAGAGCAAAAACATAGTAAGCAAGAAGAAAGTTGGGTAATGAAACAGGGGTGGGTCCTAAAATTTTTAGACCTTTTTAAGCATGAGAATCAGGGGATAAATTTGGCAATTTTACTGATGACATCTCAGTTTTCACCTTCATTTTAACTCTCCTTTTATTCTAGAAACTTTAAGCATTCTTTTAAAGAGAGAACTGGGGAACAGAAGAAAAGGGATTATCTCTCTAAAATGATCTATTTTGCAAAAAAAAAAAAGCTAATAGCAAAAGAATTAGAAGAAAAACATAAAAAATTTTATTGGAAAGTCATCAGTAAAAGCTTTTTTTTCACCTTTCATTTAGAAAGGTCAAAGCTGTTGCTAAAAGTCTTCTTAGATTGGTTTTCAGAATGGACATGGGAGTTTTTTAAGAAAGTGACCTCTGCATTTTACAGCTGAAACATCTGCAGCACAAAATAGTTATGTTCAGTGATACAATTCTCTTCCCCACATCCTATTCCCTTTCTCCCTTCTCCTGATTCCACCTTCCTTGTAAGTGGTTCTGACAGTTCTAGAAACAGATCTAGAGTCAGTTAAAAGGGACCTCAGAGGCCACTTAATCCAATTCCCTCATTCCATAAATCAGGAAATAAAAGCCTATGGAAGTGACTTGACTTTTGTCCATGATCACACAGGCAGCTATGTGATGCTGGCCCTGAGTCATGAAGACTTGAATTTAAATCTAGCCTGATACACTTATTAGTTGTGTGACCCTAGGCAAATCACTTAATTCTGTTTACCTCAGTTTCCTCATCTGTAAAATGAACTGGAGAAGGAAATGGTGAACTACTCACTCCAGTATCTCTGCTAAGAGAACCCCAAAAAGGATCACAAAGAGTCAGACATGACTGGAATGACTGGACAATGACAATTTCTGACAGCAGAACCAGTATTTCCACTGGATCTTGCTTGTTGCCTTATAGACTGTAAGAATAGAAGGAATCTTCATGCAACATTCAAGCCAACTGTCTTATTTCCCAGATAAGTAATCAGAGTTTCTAAGTAAAGTGACTTAGACAAAGTCACACATTCAGAAGATAACAAAGGCATGACTCAAATCAGGCTTTCTGACTCAAAATCCAATGATCTTATGTGTCTAGAGATGACTTCTCAGTCCTTCCTGGGTGAAATCTTAGAAGAACCGTGTCCAGATCTAAACATGAGACCTTCTAAAAGATAATGTACTCAATTCAACTCCCCTAAATAACATTTCCTTAGGCAAAAGACATGAGTTTATCACATTTCAGAAGCCATTATGATATGACCTGAAAAACCTGAAAATTATAAAAAGGCCATGGAACATCATTATCATCATGATGTTAATAACTTGCATTTATGCAGCATTTTAAGGTTTGCAAAGCACTTCATATATATATATATATAAAATCTCATTTCTTCCTGATAAACCTGGGACATAGGTGCTATTATTCTTCCCGTTTTACAGATGATGAAATTAAGGCAGACACATTAAATGACTTGTTCAGGATCATACAGCCAAAATATGTCTGAGATCCTGTGCTCTATCCACTGCACCATCTAGCTGCTTTTATAAATCACAGTAACTGTCACCAAAAAAGTATATATTCATCAATTCACTTTTGCTGCCCAATAGTGCCCAATGAACAATGGACGGACATAGGTGTTGCTGTGTAAGAATTTAAAGTATAAGACAGGAATATATGGATCTATATAGTGAAAGACAAGTGTTAAACCAAGATGAGAATGAACAGTAAAGCAGTCTACATCCCATATACTTCTATTGAAACAAATTAATTTTAAAATAGGGAGCAAGAATAAGATGAGAATTAGTCAATAAACTTTTCTTAAATTTCTTTTTTAATAATATTTTCTTTTCTTTTGAAACATTATTTAATATTTTATTTTTACCTCATAGAATTGATGAAAGTATTTTTTAATTCTTTAAAACACCATATAATCATGAATTAGTATTTCTTTTCAACAGAGGATTTAAATTTAATGTTAAGAAGTCCCTCAGGGCTCTGAATCTTTTCATTTTTAAAATGAGAGGTCTCTCATCTTTTATTTCTGAGGGTCTCTTTTTTCCATTTATTTAGTATTTTATTTTTCCCCAGTTACATGTAAAAGCAATTTTTAACATTTGTTTTTAAAACTGTGAGTTCCATATTTTCTCCCTTCCTACTTCCACACTTTTGAGGACATGTTAAGTCATTCAAAACATTTCCATAATAGTCATGTTGTAAAAGAAAACTTAGACAAAAAAAAACTTCAATAAAATAAAGAAAAAAGTATGCTTCAATCAATAAGCATTTTTTAGAAGTAATTACTTAAGGCAGGCATGGTACTAAGTGCTGAAGATACCAAGAAAGGCAACAGCAGTTCCTGCTGTCAAAAGTGACAGCATGAAAATAACTTTCTATAAATAAGTTACCTATAGGATTAATAATTAACAGAGAGAAAGGAATTGGCCTTAATGGAAATAGTCAAAGACTTCCTGGGGAAGGTGAGATTTTAGCTAGGACTAGAAGGAATTCTGAAGTTAGAGACTAGCCAGAGGAAATGCCCCCAGGGCATGGGAAGATATGCTTCTTGTTGGAGGATTGCAAGGAAGCTAGTGTCTGTCTCTGGATTACAGAGTGGTGATTGAGGGAGGAGAGAGGAAGGACAGTGTTAGGCCTAAAAACATTAAAAAAGTAGTGGGGGTCAGAACCACATCATGAATGGCTTTGAATGCCAGAGGATTGTATATTCATCCTCTTGGAGGTGCTTTATTGAATAGAGTGGCAGTAACATGGGAGGAAAATCTCTTTGATAGTTGAATGAAGGATGGACTAGAGTAGGGAGAGATTTGTAGCAGTCAGACCAACTAGCAAACTAAAATAAAAATTCAATAAATGTTTATTAAATTGATTGATCTTCTAGTGCCTCAATTTCCTTATCTGTAAGTTGGAGAGGTTGGACAAGACAGATTTTGAAGTCTCTTTCTGTCCAAGATTTCTGATTATATGAAGTCAAGTTTTAAATTAATGAAGGTCTAGATAGTAGAATGCCTCAGCCACTATTAACTATGGCCTTAGGAAACAAATTCAATCTCTCTGGACCTCAGGCTCTTCATCTGCACTATGGGGACATTAGGAGAACAGCTTTAAAATGATGGTCTCCCAAATTCCTTTGAGCTTCCAACATTCTAAGCTTCTGTGAAATTCTATAGAATGGTTAAAGACTTTTCACTTGGAAGAGTGAATGATAAACCTGTCTTCCAGGTTATAAGAGCTGGTGGGTTTTATTTTTTTTTTCATTAAGTGCTGGGAGTTTCTTTTCATAGGAGCATTTGCATGAAAGAGGCATTAAAGAATAGAACATTTTGTGTCTGAGAGAGAATGGATGACAGCAGTTTTTCTGTCATTTGCTTCCCTCTTTGCTTTTAAATCTGTGTAATATACCTTTGGGGAGAGAAATCAGTTTTCTTGATGGTTTGAAAGTCATGTTATTTCTTAGCAGGGGTGGGGGAGGGAAGATGGATTCTCTATTTCTTCCTCTTCTTTCACTGTCCTCTCTGTCCCCTCTTTCCTCCTTACTCCTCCTTGCCATATATTTTTGACTGTGCATTTCCATGTATAGTGTGGTCCACACTTAGCATAGAAAAGAAGGACCTGCCCGACTTGGCCTATCCATTGTAATCTTGGGTTTTTAATATAAAGGTTTCTATTTGGGGATATGGCAAAATTACTTGTCATTCAGCTGAAGTGTTTTGATGTCCTGTCATCTGAACAGATCTTATTTTTTGTTGCATATCAAGGCTACAGGTACTTTCCCCATCCATTATTTCATTTGTCCCCAATCCTGTGACACAAGTAGAACTATTTCTAGCTTCACTGAAATTTAGTGATTTACCTCAATTAAGTGAAAATTCAGCCTCTCTGAATAGGCCAGGTCTAATGGTTCAACTCAAATGCCACTAACTGCCTACCTGAAATCTTTCTTCACACCTGACTAACTTCCTCTTTCCTCATCCTCCCCCCATCACCATCAATAATAGTACCTTCCTCATCAAAAAAAAATTGTCTCATATATGTTGTTGTTCAATCATATCCACTTCTTCAGGACTCCTTTTGGAGTTTTCTTGGCAGAGATACTGGAGTGGTTTACCATTTCCTTCTCCAGCTCATTTTTACAAATAAGGAAACTGAGGCAGAGTTAAGTGACTTACTTAGAGTCACACAAGGACCTTCAGAAGTGTCTGAAGCCAGATTTGAAATCAGGGTGATGAGTCTTCCTGTCCCCAGGCCCAGTGCTCTATCCACTGCACCACCTAGCTGTCAAGTCAAAGGAACTGAGTTCAAATTCTACCTTTTATACAAATCCTGCCTCTTATACTATCTTTGTGGCCTTGGATAAGACATTTAACTTCCTTAGAGCTCAATTTCCTCATTTGTAAAAAGGGAATATGGGTTTCTGAGGTCCTTTCCAGTTTTAGAAATGGGATCCTATGTGTATTATGTGCTATCTTCCCACTATAGAATAGAAGCTTCTGAAGGACTAAGAGTTTTTCATTTTTGTCTTTCTATCCTTAGCAACTCAGCACAGAGGCTGACATGTAGTAAGTGCTTAATAAATGTTTGTTGGCTGATTGATTCTGACTTCCAACTCATATCCTCTATTTGCTGTTCAAAGTCCTTTGTAATCTGCCAGTCTTCCTGTACCTTACTGAATACTCCATCTCCTGCCCAAGCATTTTCCCTGGCTGTCTCCCTGGCCTGGAATATCTCTCCTCTATTCTTATCTTCCCTAGTTTCCTCCAGCTCCAGATAAAATTCTGCCTTCCATGGGAGCCTTTTTCAGTCCCCTTAATGCTAGTGCTCCCCCTCTATTGATTCTCTCTAATGCATCCCATCTGTATTGCTTGTATGCACTTGTTACCTGTTCTCTTCCATTAGACTGAGAATTCCTTGATAGCAAGGGTTGCCTTGCAATTGGTGCTTAGGATAGTTGGTTGTAGTTATGTCATTTCATTTATTTCTGAGTCTTCATGATCCCATTTGGGGATTTTTTTTTTTTTTGGAAAAAAATACTGGAATGGTTTGTCATTTCCTTCACTAGCTCATTTTACAGATGAGGAAACTGAGGCAGACAGGCCTAAGTGACTTGTCCAGGATCACATAGCTAATGCATACATGAGGCCAGATTTTAATTCACAGAGATGAATCTTCCTGACTCCAGTCCTGACACTCTGTGCTTTATGTTACCCAGCACCTACTATGTGCCAAATACTGCACTAAAGTAAAGACCCACAACCAAGCCCTGTCCAAATGAATTAAAGAGTGCAGATGCAGGTGTTATAGGATGTTGGGGAATCTGAACTGGGTAGCTCATGAAAGGCTGCTCAATCATTATTCATTAATTATTCACCAATCATAACATAATTAGTTGCCTGATCCACCCTTAGTTTCCTCATTAGTGAAATGAAGAGGTCAGCCAAGATAATCTCTAATGTACCCCACTTAGTAAAAATTATATGAGACTGAGACTCAGTTTCCTTATCTGTAAAATGAACTGGAGAGAGATTGTTTTTTGGCTAAGAAAACCTTAAATGGGGTCACAAAGAATTGAACATGACTGAAAAAAAATAAACTGCAGCTAACAGGGTTAAATGATTGGTCCGAGATCACACAACTATGAAGTGCCTTAGTCTGGATTTGAACTCAGGTCTTCTGGCCTTGACTCCAAGCCTGGTGTATCACCTAGCTGTCCTGGGAGGTAAATGCTGTGCTCATTTTACAAATGAGGAAACTGAGGCAGACAGATAAAATGATTTGCCCAAGGTCACATAGCTAACAAATAACAGGAACAGTATTTGAACATGGGTCCAGTGCCTCTGAGCCATTGTGAATGTCCCTGAGAATGCACTAATGACCTCTTTAGCATTCAGCATTAATGAGAACTTTTCACTCTCCTCTGAGAGGGTTGAACACAGTGCTTTGGTGAGGGATGAGCAGCCCACAGCCATGCACCCGTTTGAAGAGTACCTTTCCTAAGCTTTCCAGTTGCAAGGTACAAGGTTACCTGCTTATGAACAGACACCTGAGGGAGCAGCCCTCAGGTATACAGTGCTCCCTTCACTCCCACTCCCTCCTTTCATCAGAGGGCACACATCTTCTTCGTGCTGCTTATATTAATGCTATTTAATCCAGTCTTCAGCTGAGCCTAATTAAGCCAGTCAACACAATGCACCATGTCAAATGTGCGTGAATCACACCATCTGTGTCAGAGACAAGGCCTGTGAGATTCTGGAGGCTGTTTTTACCCTCTGACAGGCCCTGTTAATCTGTGGTGGAGTTTGCAAAGACAGCTTCTGGACCTACACTTACAAAAGTAGGGTTCAAGTCTATGTTTGTGCCATTAGCTGTAGCCTTTGAGGGGTTTTGTCCAGGGTCACACAGCTAATAAATGTCTGAGGCTAGATTTGAACTCAGGAAGATCACTCTACCCACTGTGCAGCTAGCTGTATTTTCTTTTTGGGAAATTGGGGCTAAATGACTTGTCCAGGGTCACACAGCTAGTAAGTATCTGAGGCCAAATTTGAATTCAGATCCACCTGACTTCAAGCCTGGTGCTCTATCCACTGCACCATCTAGCTGCTTCTCTAAGTAAGATCTGTTTTCTCAGTGTTTAAAATCAGGAAATGAATATATCTACAAGGTCAGAACTATTTATTTGAGAATCCACATTAATCTGTGGGATTTCTTCCTGAATCTCCTTTCCTGAAGATAGCTGACACTTATTTATCACTTTAGGGGCAGTCAAATGGTACAGTGCCAGGCTTGGAGTTCAGATCTGGCCTCAGACACTTACTAGCTGTAGGACTCTTGGCAAGTCATTTACCTATTTTTACCTCAGTTTCCTCATCTATTAAATGGGATGGAAAAAGAAATGGAAATCCTCTCCAATATCTCTGTCTAGAAAACCCCAAATGACATCATGAAGAACTGGACATGGGTGGAAAGTAACTCAAGGATAATGAAGGACATAATAAGTACTTTGAAAGTTCATTCATCTTCGTGATGTTCTTCCTCTCTTCCCCTGGAGTGAAATCCAGAGGGATGCTTTTTGAGTCGTGTGATATTCTTGTCTTTCTTCAGTACCTCCTGCCACTTCTGGTACCTGCATAATGTAATGGGCCAGGCATTGGTCTGGAGGCAGAAAAGCTGGGTTGAAGTCTTCAATCTGCTATTTACTGCACAAAATTAGAGAATCCACCCCACGTGTTCACAGGGACTATTTGTGTCGAACCTGTGGCAGAGCATTCCTAGTTTATATTGGTCTGATCAGCCCCAGTTGGACACACTAGACTACCATAGTGATGTCATTTTGGTCCTCTTCGAGTCTGAAAGACAACAACCAACCAAGCAGGTAAGTGTATGATCCAGGACCAGTCACCTCACCCCTGCTCCTGGTTTTCTTGCTCCTCACATACAGATTTGTGTACATTCTCAGATGATGCTTAATGACCTGAGTTTCTGATTTTCAGAAACTTCTTAATATTCCCAAATAGGAATTTTTCCCATTGCAGATATGCAACAGATCAATATTATCCTAAAACTATTTGTGATGAGAAGCTGTTCTTTGTGGCTTTGGGATCTCTACTCAAATCTTCTTCCATGGTAATTAGGAATTTCCTTGAACCACAGCCAGGTTTATAATCACAGAATCTCAGAAGTCCCCTAGTCCAAGAGGCTATCTAGCAACTGCGTGAGACATCCAATGGCAGCAGACTACCTTTCCCTGGACTGCCCCCCAAGGTAGAGCCCTTCTCTCCCCCACCTACTTTGGCTCCCTTTTATGAGATGTCTTCCTCCATTAGAGTGTAAGCACCCTGAGAGCAAGGGCTATGTTTCTGCTTATCCTTTGGGTGTCCACGGCACTGAATTCTCACCTGTGTCTCCAAAAAGCTGTAGAATGGGCAGGGATCACATCCTGTTAACTTGACTGATGTGGCAGATGGACTAACTCAGATAGGGGTTAACAGCCAGACCTCACATCCTTCCATGAGTTAGAGGGGGATCTTCCCCAAGCATGTAGAGATTTCCCTCGGTGGAATGGATGGATGAAGGCAGTTTGTTCCAAAGGCCATGAAGGCAGCTGGTAAGACAAAGGCCATCCACTGCATCCTGGGCTGGTGCCAGTCATTTTGACTTTTGTATTGCCACTAAACTTTTAAAGACTCTGGAAGAGAGAGTGAGGCTGATGACTTTGCTCAGCTCTAACTTAATCCACTTGCAAGTCAAGACATCACCTGTGATGCCATTGGTGTTCTTTGAAAATGAAAGATCAACAATTGGTATTCCCCATACAGTGCCTTCTTCATTGCTGTTGTTCAGTCGCGTTGACTCTTTTGCTACCAACGTTGTCCATGAAGTTTTCTTGGCAGAGTAGTTTCCCATTTCATTTTCTAGTGAATTAAGGCAAACATATTAAATGACTTGCTCAGGATCAACCATTAGTAAGTATCTGGGGATAGATTTGAACTCAGGTCTTCCAGACTCTGGGCTCAGTGCTCTAATCATTGATCAATCCAGCTGCATCTCTCAAAGTAAGGGCTAAATAAATGTCCATCAAAAAAGTACCCACATGTGCAAAAATGTTTGTGGAAGTCCTTTTTGTGATGATAAGGAGCTAGAAACTGAGTGGATGCCCATCAATTGGAGAATGGCTGAATAAATTATGGTATATGAATGTTATGGAATATTATTGTTCTATAAGAAACGACCAGCAGGAAGATTTCAAAGAGTCCTGGAGAGACTTGCATGAACTGATGCTGAGTGAAATCAGCAGAACTAGAAGATCAATGTACACGGCAACAACAAGATTATACAAGGATCAGTTCTGATGGCTGTGGCTCTTTTCAATGGCAAGGTGATTCATGCCAGTTCTAATGATCTTGTGAAAAGAGAGCCCTCTGCACCCAGAGAGAGGGCTGTGAGGACTGAGTGTGGATCACAACATAGCATTTTCAGTTTTTGTTGTTATTGTTTGCTTGCATTTTGTTTTCTTTCTCATTTTTCCCTTTTTGATCTGATTTTTCTTGTACATATTGTGGAAATATGTATAGAAGAATTACACATGTTTAACATATTGGATTGCTTGACCTGTAGGGGAAGGGAGGGAGGAAAACAAATTAGAAACATAAGGTTTTGAAAAGGTAAATATTGAAAACTGTCTATACATGTGTTTTTGAAAATAAAAAGCTTTGTAAAAAGAAATAAATAAATGACCATTGCCTGACTGAGCAACCCTTATCCTTTTTATATCTCTTACAGTTATGAAGAAATTAGTTACTGATTTTTATTTGTGATGGGGCTGCCTACAATAATGAAATCACTAGGCTGAACCAGCTAAAAAGGATGTTAGGAGAATTTCCTTTCCCTAATGCTGAAATCTGTCAACCTAAAACTTATATGCATTCCTCTTCATTTTTCCTTTTGAGGACACGAAGAACAGATTGAATGTCTGTTCCATATGTCAGCAGTCCGACTATCTAACTAAAGACAGGCATTATGTTTCCCTTCTGTCTTCTCATCTCCAGGAGGGCATTCCCAGTTTTTTTTATCAATCTTTTTTTTAAAAAGTTATTTATTAGTTTTCAATACTTGCTTTTATAATATTTTGATATCCATTTTTTTCTCCCTCTCTCCCTTCCTTTCCCCCCTTTTCCAAGATGGCAATCAATATAATATAGCTTATGCATATTTTTTGATCAATTCTTAAACATGTCCTCAGTTCCCTTGACATCTCAATCACCTGACACCTCTAGTAGACACACTCTAATTTGTCTGTAACCTTTTTGTCCTTTTGGATTCAGGTCTTTATATTTGCCACTGATATGGAACTATCTGGGAGAGCAAAGGTATTAAATGTAATTGTAAATGTTTAACAAAATAAATGAAAATACAATAAAACATAGATAATATTAATTTGTGGTTTTCTAAGTCAATATAGGGCCAGCGGGATCTGTTTCTATTTGAGTATCACCATTGGGCTAAACACTTTGTAATTTGGTGCTATTTTGATGCTCAAATCTCAACTGTATGGCCTATTTGCAGCCAATTTTCAAACATGTTTAGTAATTCTATCTTGTTATTTCCTTTTCACCTTTCTCTCTATGCTATCATCACGCTATTATTGGTACACACCCTTTATGACAAAAATGTACCTGAGGTGGAGGTGATGTTCTGGTGGTGGTCATTTAGTAAGGTTACAACCAGTTTCCAACCTTTTTAAAATTTCTATACCCATTGATTTTCAATAAACCTACCCATATCCTGTATTCAATATGGAAAGAAATAAATTCTAGAATTCACTATTTATATGAACATCAGAAATAAGAATTCAATTTCAATAGATTAATATAATTATTTACCAAATATTCCCTATATCCCTTGACTAGTTTCTCATATCCCTTAGGAGTATATATTTCTCAGATTGGGAACAGTTGAGACAGAAAGGAATGGAAACCATTCAGAGGCATTTGTGAAATGTGGTTAAGTTTAGAAAAAGTCAGTTTCTAGCCATGGATCTTGAAAGCAAGGGTGGGTGGGCCATCTGCTATTTATCATCAGGCCTTCATGAAGAAATTAGAGAAAGATCACATCTAATCAATACTAGTTATCTCCTACTCTCCAGTCATCTTAACTGCCCTATTACCTTTCCTTTCCACTCCTCCTCAAACCTCTCCATCACTCCCCCTCCAAACTCATAAGCCAAGTCTTCCATTGTTTCTGCCATTGTTCTTGCCCTTCCCTGGCTCTTTTGTTGGGCATGTCTATCTACTTACTCATCTACTCATCTGGGGACCCATTAACCATACCTATTACTCTACCAAAGTGCCCCTCTCTATCACTTTCCTTTGAATATTATCTCTTTAATGAAAATATCAGGTCCTTGAGGTTAGTGATTGCATGTGCAATTGTTCTAAACATATTTCCATATTCGTCATGCTATACAAAAAAAAATCAGATCAATAGAAAAAAAATTAGATGAATACAATTTCATATATATGTATATGTACAATGTTCTCTTTTGTTTCATTTTGCTTTGTATTCCTTTTTTTTTTTTTT
>JAJPUD010003991.1:205236-217163 GCA_023553655.1 Myrmecobius fasciatus
TTTGTTTGTTTTGTTTTTTTGCTTTTTGCTGAGGCAATTGAGGTTAAGTGATTTGCCCAGGGTCACACAGCTAGGGAGTGTTAAGTGTCTGAGATCAGATTTGAACTCAGGTCCTCCTGACTTCAGGGCTGGTGCTTCCTTTTCTGTTTTTTAAATAAAACAAGCTTTTAAAAAACTTGAGAAAAGAAAAAAACAAGCACGCAAACAACAACAAAGATGAAAAAACTATATTCTTCGATCCACATTCAGTCTACACCCATAGTTCTCTCTCTGGATGTAGATAGCACTTTTCATCACAAGTCTTTTGGGATTGCCTTTTCTCATTATTAGTTAAAAAAACATATTTGATTAAACTGGAATGCTCAGTGTTTTCTATACCTAACTGCTGCATGTTATTGATATGGTCCACCAGAACCCAAGGTGATGTCTAATGCCATGATGAAGAATCAGAAAAAGACCTCAGTAGGTGCTCTTGTTATAAGATAGCAGAAAAATTAAAGAGAATACAGATATCATCTCACAGAATGTTTAAAAGTGTTGCAAGATCTTAGGATCAAAAGTTTAGAGTTAGAAAGGATCTTAAGTACCAAATCCAACCATCAGAGCAGTGGTCTATCCTTTGTACTACCTGTTTGTGTACAGCCAGCTGCTTGTGGTTCAACAACCTCCATGATTGTAGATTTATAGTTTGGAAAATAACTTCCCGTGACATCTTGTTCAATGCTATTGTCATGAATCCCTTTGACAGCAGTGGATACTCTAGACCCCCTTCTAGGAATTTTTTTTAATGAATAAGATAGAACTCATAGAATTGCAAAGAAAATCAATTACATTGGAATACAATTGTCAAAATATTTTTTTTTAAATCATGGACTTAGGCAGCTAGGTAATGCAGTAGGATAACCCTGGAGTCAATGTGGCATGAGTTCAAATCCAGCCTTAGACAATTCCTAATTATGCATCCCTGGATAAGTTAATTAACCCCAATTTTCCACCCCCAGCTCCAAAATGGGGCTTCCTGAAATCTATCTATAGACCCAAATTAAGAACTCTTGTTCTAAACCTTCCTAGCATGAGTTTATTAACTTAAGTCAATATCATAGTTTATAAATGGAGGAAAGAGAACGAAAAGTTAGTGAAAGGCTGGCATAGCACATAGATTGCTAGACTTGCAGATAGGAAAATCTAGGTGCAAATTGTGCCAGAGATACACATCCCCTATGACAGCCTGTCTCAGTCTTCTCAACTGTAAAATGGAGATAATAGTAACATCTCTTTGCTTCAGATACTTCGTATTTCTGCTATCCTGGACAAATCAATCAAATCCTCATCCTCAGTTTCCTCATCTGCAGAATGAATGTGGGAGAGTGGACTAAATATCCCTCAAATGCCCTTCCAACTTTAAAACTATGAGCCATTGCAAAGCAGTATAAAAATTTTAATGTGCTTTGCAAATGTTGCATATTACTTTTTAAGGCCACAGAAAATCAGAGATAAAGGGAGGTGAAGGCATTCAGGGAAATTAAATAAATCCAAGGGACTGCACAGAATTTGGGGGTTGCCCTTAGGCACTGTAGACAGAAAGTCCCACAGCTAACTCAACAGGAAGCCAATCGGCATAAACCATGGAGCAGAGATGTGTACACCTTCTGGGCACACAAAACCATACTCATAAGGGGGTATTTTAAGTAAAGCCCCTCTCCATCCCCTCCACCTCTCCCACTTCCCCCATCCTGTTCAGGAGACAGCAATCAGCCAGCTCACTGAGCGCAATTTTGGGGCTCTTCTCTTAGAAAACCTGGATAGCTGCAACATTCAGGCTTGCTCTAGCAGCTCCTTCCTGCAAAGGATGAAAGCATGGTTGCTCCTAGCACAGTAGGGTCAGGACATGCAGTTTGACAGGAAATGATTGATTCTGAGAAACATTTCTGCCACAGCACTATTAGGTGGGTCTCATACAGTACCCAACTTTGGCACTGCTGCTTAGCCTGAGCATATTTTCTAGTTTAGTACCTGGCATCATTACAGTGAAGAAAGAAAAGCCTATTTATTCTTTAAATATATATGTGATAGATTATATATTTTATATATATCAGAAATTTGTTTTAAAATAAATTTCTTTATGATTTATTATAAATAAATGTTTTATTTGTATACTACTTTATATACCTATATATCCAAGGTTATATAAAAATTCTCAGATAAAAAGGACTCACAATTGGAAAAAATTTAAGAAGCCCTAGTGTACATTATTCTCTGGGTCCTGCATACTTTGCTTCAGTTCATACAACTTTTCTCATGGTTCTCTGAATTCTTCATATTAATTTTTTATTGCTATGAAATTACATTTAAATATTTGTCATGTGCATACAATTATGGACATACTAATTATAAACATATAATTGCATCTATATTTATGTTCTATAACCATATTCATCCATTAGCTAAGCAGTAAGGGCCATTAAGGTTTTCCATTTTTTACTACAATAGCCAATACCATGGTTGATATTATACTTTTCTGACTTCTCTTTTACCTGTATCTTTACATTCCCCAGTACAATGAAAGCTCCTTTGGGGCAGGAAGTGTCTTTTCTTTTTGCATGTATTTATATTTCCAGAGCTTTGATATTACTAAGTGCTTCTTCTTGTTATTTAAGCATTACTGAATTGTGGCTCACTGGTGAAAGGCTAAGAATAGTTTGCAATTTGTTCCTAGTAACAATAATTAAAACTATTGGTTCTCGTGCTAAGAAGAAGACTATCTGCTCTGCTAAGTTTGGTTCCCATTTTGGGAATAGGAACTTGCCTCCTGATTCCCAGTGGACATCCTCACAATGCAGGGAAGAAGGAACAATTTGGAAACAATTTGGAAATTGCTTATGAAACCATAAAGTCAAATTATGACTCAGGTCTTCTGGTTATTGATATTTAACTGCCTCATCAGAAAATATTAGTGAGCCCTGTTCTTGAAATCGTCTTTTAAGCTTCTTTTCAAAATTTCTCATAATTATGATCTTGAAAATCAAAAAAGGTGCAAATTCTTATGTGAAAAGAAATATAGTGTCCTTTCTCTTCTACATCAGGGCCAGTAGGTTTTTTCATTTGCATAGGCCAAAAATTTGAATAAATGTGGAGTTGTTTTTTAATTCAATTCAACAGCCATTAATTGAGTATTTACTATGTGTGAGGCAAGGCAGATAGGTAGCACAGTGGAAAGAGTGCTGGACCTAGAGTCAGGAAGACCTGAATTGAAATTTAGCCTCAGACACTTACTAGCTGTGTGACGCTGGCTAAGTCACTTAACTCTATTGCCTCAGTTTCCTCATTTGTAAAATGAGCTGGAGAAGGAAATGACAAACCACTCCAGTATCTTTGTTTTAAAAAAAATCCTCTCCCCAAAAAAGAGGGTCACAAAGAGTTGGACACAACTAAACAGCAATAACAATGTTCAAGGCTCTGTATTAAAGTTATGAAGACAAAAATGAAATAGCCTTTGTCCTTAAGGAGTTTACATTCTTTTGAGGTGGAATATGACAAGTATAATGGGAGGTAAATAATTTCATGAGGGAAAGGATGGAGCACTAGCAACTGGGAAAATCAGAGATTTCTCATAAAAGGTGACATCTGAATGCAGCCTCAAAGGAAATTAGAGATTTTAAGAGACAGCATTGAGGAGGGAGTGTATTCCAGGCATAGTGTGTAGAAAGCCAGAGGAAAAAATGGAAAATGTATTGTTAGGTTTGGGATATAACTAGTAGGCCCAGTTGACTGACGTATAGAGTGGGTGAAAAGAAGTCATAGAAAATAAGTGGAAATGTAGATGGGACAGATTGTGGGAAATTTTAAATGAGACTAAGGATTTTTTTTTTTAATTTTTTCCTTTAGGAAATGGGAAGTTACTAGAAATCTTTTGAGTTGTCCTGAGAAAATCAGAGATAAGATCTGAGAAATTCAGATTGCATAGGGAAGGGATTTTTTAGCTTGTGTAAAACCAGGAGTTCATTTTGGATGTTAAAATATCTCTGCAAATGAGATGGTCTCCACATTAACCACCAACCTCCCCCCCCCCGAAGGCATATTCACACCAACGGCACATTCCTGTTTCTATCACTTGTTAAATGAAAATGGATTTTAAAGTTCCATCCAAATTTCTGATTGGTTAATCTGTTGGCTAATTGTGAATTGTACAAGACTCCACTTTCTTCGTCAGGAAATATTCAGGTTATAGTTGGATGTCTATAATTGTAATTAGGTAACATTCGTGCTTGTATTATCTGGATGTCAAGGGCTTCAACCTGAACTATTCACCCTTCTTCTGATTCTCAACTTTCCATATGCATAAAATGGCCAGGATATAGATTTGATGTGATATATTTTATCATGTATAAGATATATTGTACTGCTTGCTATTTAGGGGAGGGGATGGTGGAAGGAGGGGAAAATCTGAAACATAAGGCTATGCAAGAGCCTTCTTCTCTTAGACAAGAGGTCTATGAGAAATTAGCTATTGCTAAACTCATTGCTTTGTACCATAATTACCTTGAGATTTTGGTTATACCCAGTTTTGAGATTTGGGAGCCAATTCAATTCAATCAGCATTTATTAAGTGCTTAATGTATGCACTGGAAATATACCTGTCCATATGACATATATAGCATAGAATCTAGATTTGCATATGTGCTTATAAATATATTTCGATATAGATCACACAATATGTGAAATATAACATGTATGTATATATTATATAAATGTATCTATTATGTCTAGATATATATAAATCTTCGTGACTTCAAATCCAGCATTCTATCCACTATTATACTTGACTCCTTAATTAACCCTCAATTCTGTAAATCTGTTAAGCAGAGAAAGAAGCAAGTATTTTAAAAGCCCCTGTAATGTGCAATTCACATTTTACAAACTAATTTAATTTAATCCTTACAACTGTGGGAGGTAAGTACTATTATTATCTTGATACTACAGTTGAGGAAACAGAGGCAGAAAGGTTAAATGATTTACCCAGGGTCCCACAACTGGTCAATGTCTGAGGCTGGATTTGAACTCAGGTTTCCTGACTATAGACCCAATGCTCTAGTCACTTCCACAAGCTCATCTTGCTGCCAATATGTATTATATTATCCATGGTTTGTATGTTGTCTACATAGGTCTCTGATTCATTTTATGTCATGTGTTCCCAATACATTATAATTTTCTTAGCAATCATGATAACACCTGACTGGTCTTTTTTGTAAAGCTTGCATTTTGGGGGATAAAAGCAGATCACCTTTATATAATGTGCATTAGAGGGAGCTAGGTGACTTAGGGGATAGAGCATGGAAGTCTGGAAGACTGAGTTCAAATTCATCCTTAGACACTTAATAGCTCTGTGATCTTAGACAAACCACTTCACCTTTGCCTCAGTTTCCTCAACTGTAAAAATAATGGTATCTAAATTCTCATGGTTTGTGAGGATCAAATGAAATATTATTTATAAAATATTTAGCATAACCCCTGGCAAATACTAAGTGATTTAAATATTCACTATTTTTGTCATTGTTATTATTTACAAAGTACTTTACTCACATCAGTTCTATTTTTAAGCTTTTTATTTTTAAAACATATGCACAGATAATTTTTCAACATTGACTCTTGCATAGCCTTGTGTTTCAGATTTTCCCCTCCTTCCCCCATCCCCTCCCCTAAATGGCAAGCAATACAATATATCTTATACATGATAAAATATATCACATCAAATCTATATCCTGGCCATTTTATGCATATGGAAAGTTGAGAATCAGAAAGATTGAGTGATTTGTGCTCAGTTACACCCAAAGTATTGGAGCTACAATTCAGCAATTCTTCTGAAGGGCTTGCTGATAATCCTGTTGAGTGGAGAGATAACTAGTTTTATTCCTGAATTTGATTGCTGAGTTATTGAGTGCTTCCTCTTTTTCCCGACAAATGAGTTTGATAATCTAATTATTATTTCTGAGATAAACCATGAAAATTCCTATTAAAAGGGTCATTATAAGACTGACATGACTAATATTAGATATTAACACATCTGCAGGATACAGATGGATTTTTGGTGTGTTCTATAGCTTTATTCCTTGCATGCCAAGTCAGCATGCCTTCTCCATCATGTATCCCTTCAGGCAAATACTCGCTTTTTTTTGTTTTTTGTTTTTATGAGATGTCTCCTGTTCAAGGAGCTCATGTTCCATCTGAAGTAATAAGATTTTTCTAAAAGGGGTAGAGGGGGAAAAGTAAGGGGAGGAGAAAACCAGCCAACTATGCACCTGTTAGTAAATTTCTAGACTGCTTCACTTCAAAAGGTAATGACATACTGTGGAAGTCAGTGCATCTGCAAACAGTGAGTCTGCTTTCATTTTTAACTTTTGTTTTTAGATTCATTTGTAAAGTATACTTTGCCTTTCCTAATGGAGTAATTTATTTAAAAAAAATAAAGCTGAAAAGGAATATGATACTTAACGAAGCAGCCAAATACAGTGAATGAAGAATTTGTCTCCAGTCAAGAAGGCTTGAGTTCTTGAGAAATATGGATTGGGTGACTCTGGACTAATCATTTAACTTCTCAATGCCCTTAAGAAACTCTTGAAGTGACTGGGTTCCAGAGTAGATGCAAATCTACATTGGTAGAGGGCATTTCCTGACTGGGAGTTCTGCATCAATGAAATTAATGTGCATTGATGCTCCCATTCCCAATGAGGAGAGCAGGCTTCTGCAGTTATTTTGTGCTCAAAAAGATTGGTCTTTAAATTTTTTTGTTTGCTTGTTTTGGATGTGTGTGTTTTTAAACAACCTGGCACAATTCCTTCAAATATGGTGTACAAACTTGAGGTTGCTTGGCAACAGAAATAATGTTAATGAGAAATTAATGACATTACAAAAAGAGTAGGGTTATGAAGGTCCTTCAGAATGTTTAGTGCTAATTGAATTAACAAGAACTGATTTCAATTGTGATAGTAAATGGAAAAAGGCTAAAGTTTGCTCAATATTCTTTGTGGAAACCTTTGTCCTTTGAGTATGGAAATTTTCAAATGAGTATTTGTCAGAAGGGGGGAGATGGATAAATATTTCTTTCAGAAAACCCTTTAAATTGGTTCATATATAATGAGTTTCATATTTCTTATATGACAAATATAATCATATTTCTTATATGATAAATAAAATAGATACATTGATTGTCCTATAGTATTAAGTCCGTTTACTTTATAATTTGGCCTAACCATTATTTTCCTGAAAACTTTTAGCAGTACCAACCAAGAAAGGCATATTGATGGACTTTTAGAATGCCATAATTTAGTCCATCTGGGATTCCTGGATGAAAAGATCTGGTTTGGCAGGCAGTGAAATAAAGGAGCTCTGTGGTTTAGAATGGTGTCTTCCAAAATGGGGCTAGAAGTCCTGGAATTTAAAAGATGCTATTAGGATGGTGAGGAAGTAGAAGAAAAAATCATGTGTAATATAGAGGTGGAATGCTAGAAAGCAGAGACTACAAGGAATGCTGTTGTTTTAAATAATTTTTAACTCACTTTTAAATTTAAAAATAAATATATACTATATATCACTTTAAAGAGATGTTAAGGTTTGAGGGGCTAAATTATTAGAAAATTGAGAGAATAACTATAACATGATAGAGGGAAGAAGTCTTGTCTCTAATCAGAAGAGTCAGAGTTCAAATTCATTTCTGTTGCTTATACTTGGATGATCCTGGGCAATACATTAAAAAATCCTGGAGCCTCAGTTTCTTAATCTCTAAAATGAAGTCTTTTCTACTGTAGAACTATCTTATTCAGTTCAACAGACTAGACCAGATGGTCTCTGAAGTTCTTTCTATTATAGAACTGTCTGTGAAACCAAGAGGATTCAGTTCAACAAATATAAAATTTTATGTTTCAGGTACTAAGCTAGATTAGTTCTTATTTCCTCAAGACTTATATTCTACTAAAACCCTTAAAAGGAAAAAAAAAAAAAAGGTCAGGCAATGACTATTGTTTGTGGTCAGAGATAAGAGGGAAAAGGGTCAGGAGTGCAAAAAATGTTGGTTTTGAATATTTATTATTCTTATAAGGGAAAAGTGGACTTCAAATTGGAAACTGATTCATATTTAGAGAAATAACAGAGTCATTAACAAAAGGAAATTAGAAAACTACTGGAATAAAGCAAAGGCAAATCAGATTAGAAATGTTTCTGTGTTGGAAGAGGAGAGAATTTAATTATATGATTGGTTACCACCAACTAAATTTACAATTACTAACTAATCCAAGACAACTAGTATGGTTACATAATTTCATGAAGAGTTAGGTAGTTACAGCTCTACTAATCTATTTGTTCATACATATTAGCTAGGTTCAAAAATTACTAGAAATCTTAGGCAACATTTTGAGGTGAGGAAGGACATGGTATTATATATTAGATGTTGAGGTCTAAGAGATAAAGCAACCAATAGTAGTTTATTAGCTTTCCCCCAACATTATCTGACTAGGTACCAACCCATCAATATTATTTCTTGAATATTATTGGGACCAAGAAAGAATTGGTTTTATTTTTATGCGCTTTCAGTTTATAGGCTTTAAAGTTGCAAAGCTCCTTAAAAATCATTGTTTCCACTCCCTTCATTCTATATGTGAGAAAACTCAGACTAAGAGCTGGAATTTGAAACAATGTCTTCTGATTATTAATCTATTGCTCTTTTTTACCATGCTGCCAATCTAAGATTTATCTATGTATACTAAATATCAGTTTAATTGATGACTGAATGTTTTAGTTGTTTTGATGAAATATTGTCAATAGCCAATGACAGCCTTTCACCTAACTTCTCTACCATTAAATAACATTGTTTTCTTACTACTTCAGAGAAATGAGTATATATAAAATAAATAAAATAATATACTGTATTTATCTATAAGAAAATAAAGATAACACATTTTATAAAGAAATGAATATATTATTCACTACTATATATGGACACATAACAACATAACCAACTTCATTACTGAAGTTTCTTATAATAATATTTTATTCACACAAATAATAGCAATAGAAAAATATACATGTAGTTAAAAAAAACACAACAAAGCAGCAGTATCTATTGGTGTCAAGTAATCAGGAAGGATAAGAAGCAAGATGAAATTAGTATGGAAAGATAGTCATTCTACAGAATCAAATAGTTCTGGACAGAGATTTTATTACTGGATCTTCATATATGATGGTGCAGTGGATTGCTCTGCAAAATGGCGCAGTGTTGGCAGACAATGACATAGGGAGGCTCTTTGATTTACAAGGGAGATTCACATAGACCAAGGCCTTCCGAGAAAGCTATTGTAGTTCATGTAGAAATCCTCAAGAGAACAGATGCTGCCAGAATAGTTTAGGGGTAAAAGGGAAATAGAAATAGGAAATAAAGACTAAAAGGAATATTCTTTTTTTAAAAAAAAATTATTAAAGCTTTTTTTATGTTCAAAATATATGCATAGATAATTTTATTTTCTTTTTTGCTGGGAAGTTGGAGTTAAGTGACTTGCCCAGAGTCACACACCTAGGAAGTATTAAATGTCTGAGATCAGATTTGAACTCAGGTCCTCCTGGCTACAGGGTTGGTGCTCTATCCACTGCACCACCTAGTTGCCCCTGCATAGATAATTTTCAACATTCACCCTTGAAAAACCTTGTGTTCCAAATTTTTCTCCCTTCCTTCCCCCCACCCCTTCCCCTAGACAGCAAATAATTCAATATGTGTTAAACATATGCAGTTCTTCTATATATATTTCTACAATTATCATGCTGCACAAGAAAAATCAGATCAGAAAAAGAAAAAATGAGAAAGAAAACAAAATGCAAGCAAACAACAACAAAAAAGAGTAAAAATGTTATGTTGTGGTCCACACTCAGATCCCACTGGCCTCTCTCTGGATGTAGATGGCTTTCTTCATCACTGTACAATTGGAACTGGTTTGAATCATCTCATTGTTGAAGAGAGCCATGTCCATCATAATTGATCATCATATAGTATTGTTGTTGCCGTGTATAATGATCTCCTGGTTCTGCTCATTTCACTCAGCATCAGTTCATGCAAGTCTCTCCAGGCCTCTCTGAAATCGTCCTGCTGGTCGTTTCTTACAGAGCGATAATATTCCATAACATTCATATACCATAATTTATTCAGCCATTCTCCAATTGATGGGCATCCTTTCACTTTCCAGTTTCTTGCCACTACAAAAAGGGCTGCCACAAACATTCTTGCACATGTGGGTCCCTTTCCCTCCTTTAAGATCTCTTTGGGATATAAGCCCAATAGAAACACTGCTAGGTCAAAGGGCATGAACAGTTTTATAACTTTTTGAGCATAGTTTCAAATTGCTCTCCAGAATGGTTGGGTCCGTTCACAGTTCCACCAACAATGTATTAGTGTCCCAGTTTTCCCACATCCCCTCCAACATTCATCATTATCTTTTCCTGTCATTTTAGCCAATCTGACAGGTGTGTAGTGATACCTCAGAGTTGTCTTAATTTGCATTTCTCTGATTGATAGTGATTTACAGCACCTTTTCATATGACTAAAAATGGTTTCAGTTTCTTCATCTGAAAATTGTCTGTTCACATCTTTTGACCATTTATCAGATAAATTGGAGAATGGCTTGAATTCTTATAAATTTGAATCAGTTCTTTATATATTTTAGAGATTAAGGCTTTTATCAGAACCTAAAAGTAATATTCTTAAGGAAGAAAAGTAAAAGATGACAATTATTTATAGTGAAGGAGAAGACCAAAAAGTGTAATCCATCACATAGAGTGAAGGAAGAAAAGGAGGAATAAATACCTGGGAATGTGTCCTAGATGCCCCATTGCAGTATACATTTCAAGGACTGGAAGTCAAGCTAGAAAAATTGTTATTGTTGTTGTTTTGTCCATTTCTGCCATACTAAAATGTACCTAAGCACCATCTTGATTTTATGTCTTTGAATGAGTCCAGAGTAAGAAAAAATGGAAAAAGAAGATCCGTTATTCTTATATTTGGCACTGTCTTACAGTACCGTACTAATAACTAATGTAATACACATTATTTTATCTGATCCTCACAACAATCTTCTAAGGTAGGTAGGAGTATATATTAAAATATAAATCACATTCTACATAGCAACCTTAAATGTAATGATTATAATTTTAGTTCATGTTTTATTCATTTATTATTCATTGCTAATAACACTAGGGTTCTCTTCCCCCATGATTCTAAGAGCTCTGTTCCAGAATGATTTCATCTGGAGGAGGGGAAGGGTCTATATTCTGCCACAGGTAATGTATTTAATGGGGAAAAAATGTTGGGTTTGGAGTCGGAAAATCTGAATTAATATCCCAGCTCTATTACCTGCTACCTTCTGTGATCTTGGGCAAATAACTAACCTTTTTGGGCCTCAGTTTGATTGGACAAGATAATCTGTAAATTCTGTCCCTTCTAGCTCTTTGTATTCTGATGCTGCAATCTCAGGATTCTTTAATTCTAGATCCAAGGGAAGTCATCCAGCTCTTTAGAGAGTAAGACAAAGTGTCCCTTCAAGCCAGTCTCTGACATGGCCCTTTCTGTCTGCTTCCAGGAAGAGAGCTGTGTCATACCACACACCCACAGGCTGGTCCTTTGGCTGTGTTTTCTGTATGTTTGTTAGTTGCCACATGAATCTGAGCTCTGGTCCCACTATAACTCACTTTGAGTTTCCTTTTCAATACCCCACCACCACCACTGTGAGTCTTCTCTCCACTCCTGATAATTCCCATGTTTTGTCCTGGTTCTATAGTCCCCATAATTAGAGACTTCTGTTAACCTCAGTCAGGCATATAGTGAAATTTAGTGCTTGTCTATTGTATTTAGTGGACTCCTTTTGAATCTTACCATACTTCTTAAAAAAAAAAAA
>JAJPUD010003992.1:420-44927 GCA_023553655.1 Myrmecobius fasciatus
TGATTCTTGAAGTCTTATTGAGTCATTCACTTGCATTTGTTCAATTCTTATTTTTAAAGTGTTGTTTTCTTCAGTTACCTTTTTAAGCTCCTTTTGTAACTGGCCAATTGAATTTTTTTGTACATTGCTCTCCTTTTCCACTTCACTAATTTTATTTTTCAATAAATTGGTGTCTTTTTCATATCTCTTTTGCAGGGCATCATATCCTTCTTGCACTGATTTCAGTTTATTTTCCCATTTATCCTCCAGCTCTCTTATGAGGTTCTTTATGCAATCTTCCAGAAAGGCCTTTTGAAAAGGGGACCAGTGATGGTCCTTAATAACTTCCTTTGGAGTTTTGTTTAAAGGAACCTCAGGATCTGGGGTCATCACTTCTTTCTCTTGATAAAAGCTGTCTATGGTGAGAGCTCTCTTTTGCTTCTTCATTTTTTTTTTTTTTTTTTTTGACAGCATGGATGTCTCTTTAAGGCTGGGAAAAAATCTTTGCCCTGGGGCAATTTGGCAATTTAACTAAGGTGCTGGGCCGGTGGGGGCTAGGACTAAATCGGGATTACTCCTTAAACAAGACAAGTCTGCCAGAACACTTGTCTCTAATCAGGGCAGAGTGTCCGGAGTGCCTCAGATAAACTCCAGGTGTTTGGAGTTTGGAGTGTGGAGTTTCTGCCACTATGAGCTGAGCTGAGTACCACCCTCACTTCCGGCCTACACCTGAGTCCACAGTTTATCCCTCTGTTTGAGTTAGACAGACCTGATATGAAGTTCTTCAGAAAGCAGTGTCCAAATATTTCTGGATTCGTTGACTTGAAGATCAGTTCAGAGGCTTATTTTATTGTTGGTTTGAGAGAAGATTGGAGGAGGACGCAGAGAGTCACTTTTTCACTCTGCCATCTTGGCTCCGCCCCCCCGGAAGTCTTCTTCTTAATATATTTGTAATCCATGAATATAACTAATTCTTCTTAATAAGAAAAATATCCTTTCTTTTCATATCCCTTTTAAAATCTTGCCTTTCTGCTAGAATCTAATTTTTTCCCCATGTTATAGGTAAGGAACTTATACGTAAGGAGGCATGTAGGTTTGAGATGTTTATGCAACAGAGAAGACATCCAATTTGACTAGATTGCACAGTTAGAAGAAACGATGTCCAATAAATCTGGAAAGATACATTGGCTTTGGTTTTATAATAGTTTATATTTCATCCTAGAGGAAATAGGAAGCCACTTGAATTGGTTGCATACGGGAGTCACAGTTAAATCTGTACTTAAGGAAGGAAAATTACTTAGCTAGTTCATAGGATGGACAAAGATATTGAGAGACCAATTAGGATGCTGTATAACATAGGAGATTTCTTTCATGTATGGATTGGACTAGATGAGTGTTGAGGTCCCTCCCAAGTCTCACATTCTGTGATTTCTATGATATAAACACTCAAGCATTACTCATAGTCTTTTAGGGGCACTTACCTAAATTTGAATAGATATCTCTAGTGCTATTCCAGTTATAATGCCCAGTTCATAATACAGTTAGTTGTCTTCCTTTAGTCACTTAAAACATCGTTATAGTTGTGCCCATATGTTAGCTAAGATTTTGTCTTCCAAATGACAAAAACACCAAAATGAATTGGTTATGCTATCAGCTAAGTAACCTAGTAGTTTTGACTATTAAAAAAACTCATGGTGTAATTTTCTAATAATTTGATAAAACTTAGCATAAAATTATTTTAATAATAATAATAGCTAGCATTTATATAGTGCTTTGAGGTTTGCTAAATTCTGTACCGATAATTATATAGCTACTGTTATCATTCCCATTTTATAGTTGAGAAAACCGAGGCAGAAGTTAAGTGACTTGCCCTAGCATATAGCTAAGAAGCATTGCAGGCTGGGTTTGAATCTACATTTTCTTGATTCCAGGCCCAGCTTGCTATCCACTGCTACTTGACTGCCAAGACTACTTGTATTGCTAATTACATCACAGTTTTATTCATTAGTAAATGGTGGTGTCAGGACTGGGATTAGTGATAGAATATATCTTACGTTTTGGTGATGCAGCCCAGCAAGGTGTAGAATCATTACCAAACTGTTTGAATGAAGGTGGATTAATTTTTGTGGTTGTTTCCAGTAACTTGTGAAGTTTATATAGTGAGATACAGCAAATTGTGATCTGACTTGGCCATGCAAAGGCCTACATAAGAAATTGTAGAGCCATGAAGTAAAATATTGAATGCAAAATTAGAAGAGGCAGAATTAACCTGCTTTATAACAAAACAGATGGGCAGCTAGGTGGCACAGTGGATAGCTTATAGGACTTGATATAATCAGATGTGATTGTATCACTCTGCGCAGGTAACTTAATCCTGTTTGTTTCCATTTCCACATCTGTAAAGTGAGTTAGAGAAGGACATGGCAAAACAGTCTGTTATCTTTGTTAAGAAAACCCCATATGGGCTTATCTAGATTTGGATATAACTGAAATGACTAAACAACATAATTAATTAATAGTTGCTTTGCAAAACAAAGAGAACAAGAGATAGTAACAAAAACACTTTCTATGATGAAATTCCTCACCGCCACCACTACTAATTTTGGACCCTGATTTCTTTTTTCTTCATTGCTTCCTTCCTCAGGATTACTATAAAGAAAAGGGAAAAAAATGAGAAAGGAAACTTTCAATTTATTTGTTATGGATTTCCATTTTAGATTATTAACATTTGAAATAATTTTCTTTATTATAGATAATCTTCAAAATCTGAGGAAGCCATCAGTAAAAGCACAGAAATTTTTTTGAATCTTTAACGTTTGCCTAAGATCCTAAAGAGTTGAAATGGGGGCTATCTTTCTTCAGTAAGTACTGAATATTTTTATTCTTTTGCTTATTCTTTTGTCTTTTTTCCTTTATAGTTGACAATCAAAGTAGGAGAAAAGGACAAATATTGGTTATTTCTAGTTGTTTTCACCTTTAAAAAATTTATATTTTTACTCTTCATTTTTTAAAATATTGATGCACTGGAAATGCTTGGATAATAGGCCATATAGTTTTCAATAAATAAGTATTCAATAGAAACAAGTTAATCTTTTAACCTCTTAAAATAATTATTTTAACTTTTTATATTATTATAGTATATATGCTACATTTAAAATTATTGATTTAGTTACGTGAGCATTCTACCTTAGGGTTCTGGAGATAGAAAGACAAAGTGAAATATTCTCTGCCCACAAGTAACTTATATGCTGTAAACAGATAAGTAAATACAAAATATATACAAAATAAACGTTAAAGTATTCCTGGAGATGGGAGCACCAACAATGGGACCACCAGGAAGGACCTCATGTGGAAGGCAGTCCTTGTGAGTTAGAGGTTCCAAAAGGCAGGGTTAAGGGTTAGGTTTCTAGGCATATTATTTTGCAAGGACACCTGAAAGTCTGACAGTTCTGTAATAGGAATAATATTTGGCTATTAATAAACCACTTGGGATAGAATGTAGAAGGCCTAAGGTAGAGTTCCAAGAGATCAGCCTTAAAAAGTTAGATTGAAACTAAATTGTGAAAGGGTTAAAATGGCAGAGAGAGAAATAGTATTTTATCTTAAAGGTAGCACACTGCTGCTGAATTTCCTGGGTAAAGGAATAATATAATCAGACTTGTGCGTTAGAAATTTGGCATCTGAGAAAATTAAAGTGGAGAGTGGGAGATACTGCAGTCAAGGAGATTGATTAAGAGGCTTTAGGAGGCTTTTGCAGTAGTCCAGACAAAAAATAAAGATCTGAATTGTGAAGGTGTCCCTGAAAATACAAGATTTTGTGGAGGTATGGTTGTCAAGATTTAATAGATTATTAGACGCAGGGGAGGAAGTATAGGTATTAAAGATAATTCCTAGTTCTGAATTGAGGTAAAGAGAAATTTTGATAAAAATTTAACAGAGATGATTTATTGGTAGTACAAAAATCTATATGCTGGGTTTTCCAGAATTTGATAGGTTTGAGTTATGGCTATCTCACTTACTGATCATGTGATCTTGTGAAACTCACTTTATGGATGAACCGAGATACCTCATATGTATAGTGGATGAAGTGCTTTTCTAAAGCATAGCTGCATATTAGTTGTCAACAATATCAGAAATATAAATGTTATAATAGGATATTAATAATAAAACGTGTCACTGGAGAACTCTTTCTGCTGTGAAAATTTGAGAAACTGGATTTGTATTCTTGCTTAGAAAAAGGCTAGTGTGGTAAATGGAACCAGTTTTTCAGAAAAGAGCTTTGGCTCCTTAAGGACTTCTCAAGTACCCACTTAAGTTGGTTAAGATTTCAAATCACTGCTCCATTTAATATGGAATAGGTGTAACTTGAAAAATAAGATATATTGCCAACTGATGGCCTTACCTAGTAATAGACTCCACTGTAAAACAGTGAGACGATATTTCATTTTCATTTTTAATATTTTATTTTTCCCCAATTATGTAAATATAATTTAACAAAATTTTTTATTTATTTAATGTTAAAAATAAATTTTAAAAGATAACATTTTGAAAAAGAATTCAATTCCTTATCTAAACCCATTCATTCCTAGACTCAAAAATAGCTAAATCAGAAAATCTTTTTCAAGTTATGAGCTTTCTTTACATGACTCTATATGTTATAGTTACTCAACTATGAACTCAACAAGGACAGACATTGTGTCTCATATAATAACAGTTACTAGTATTTATATAGTGGTTTAGGGGTTTTTTTTGTTGTTGTTTTTTGTTTTTTTATTAAAGCTTTTTATTTGTATAATATATGTATGGGTGGTTCCCCAGCGTTGACCTTTACAAAGCTTTCCATTACAAATTTTTCCCCCAGTCCCCTCCCCTCCCCTAGATGGCAGGAAGTCCACTACATGTTAATAATGTTGAAATGCTTGAGAAGTTATGCAAGAAAAATCCTATCTATAAGAAAAAAAAAAAAAGAATCAGAGAAAGGCAACACAATGCAAGCAAATGTCAATAGAAATCATGAAAATGTTACGTTGTGGTCCATATTTCATATCCCTCTCTCTGGGTGTATATGGTTTAACAATCTTTTTTAAAAAAAAAGTTTTGAGTTCCAAATTCTCTTCCTCTTTCTCTCCTCTCCTCTTTGAAACCTGATTTGGTACGTGGACAATCATTTTAATCATATTTCCACAGTAATCAGAACAAAGACCATGAGAAAAAAAATGAAAATAATATGCTTTGATATGCATTCAGACTGTATAGTTTTTTTGTTTGTTTGTTTTTTTCCTGGATGTGCAAATCATTTTCCATCATGAGCTTTTGGAATTACCTTGGATCATTGCATTTCTGAGAACTATCACACAGCAACAATGTTGCTGTTACTGTGTACAATGTTTTCCTGGTTTTGCTTACTTCATTCAGCAGCATTTCATGTAAGTCTTTCCAGGCTTTTCTGAAATCATTCTGCTCGCTCTTCCTTCCCTCCTTCCCTCCTTCCCTCCCTCCTTCCCTCCCTCCTTCCTTCCCTCCTTCCTTCCCTCCTTCCCTCCCTCCTTCCTTCCCTCTTTCCCTCCTTCCCTTTTTATTTACAGAACAACATATGAGTGATTTTTCTACATTGATTTTGGCAAAACTTTTTTGTTGTTGTTGTTCCAAGCTTTTCCCCTCCTTCCCCCCACCCCAGATGACAGGTAATCTAATACGTGCTAAATATGTTAAATTATATGACAAATCCAGTATATGTATACATATCTATACAGTTATCTTACTGTACAAGAAACATCAGATCTAGAAAGAGAGGAAAAAAAAAAAAACCAACAACCTAAGAAGGAAAACAAAATGCAGGGAAATATTCACAGAAAGCGTTAGAATGCTGTGTTGTGGTTCACACTCAGTTCCCTCAGGCCTCTCTCTGGATGTATATGACTATCTTCATGGCTGAACAATAGGAACTGGTTTGAATCACATCACTGTTGAAGAGAGTCATGTCCCTTAGAACTGATCCTCATACAGTATTGTTGTTGCTGTGAATAATGATCTCTTGGTTCTGCTCACTTCACTGAGCATCAGTTCATCCAAGTCTCTCCAGGTCTCTCTGAAATCGTCCTGCTGGTCATTTCTTACAGAACAATAATATTCCATAACATTCATATACCATAATTTATTCAGCCATTCTCCAATTGAGGGGCTTCCTTTCAGTTTCCAGTTTCTTGCCACTACAAAAAGGGCTGCCACAAACATTCTTGCACATGTGGGTCCCTTTCCCTCCTTTAAAATCTCTTTGGGACATAGGCCCAGTAGAAACACTGCTGGGTCAAATGGTATGCACAGTTTGATAACTTTTTGCTGCTCATCATTTCTTAAAGCACAATAGTATTTCATTACATTCATATACCACAGCTTGTTGAGCCATTCCCCAATTGGTATATATCCCCTTAATGCCCAATTCTCTGTCACTAAAAAGCTGCTAAAAATATTTTTATACATGTGTATCCCTTCTCCTTTTTATGATCTATTTGGGATATAGACTTAGGAGAGGTATTATTGGATCAAAGAATATGCACAGTTTTATAACCTTTTGTGCATAGTTCCGAAGTGCTTTCCAGAATAGTTGTGTCAATTCACAACTCTACCAACATTGTATTAGTGTTCCAAATTTCCCACATCTTCTCCAACATTTGTCATTTTCCATTTCTGTCATTTTAGCCAACCTGATAGGTGTGAAGTGCTACCTCGAGAGTTATTTTGCATTTCTCTAATTAGTAGTGATTTAGAGCATTTTTTCATATGTCTATAGATAGCTTTAATTTCTTCATCTGAAAACTGCCTAAATCAGGTAAATTTAGATGAGGGCAGTTGTATTTTGCAAACAATATATCCCCCAAATATCAGAATTTATATATCAAAATAAGTGTTATTATTTAAAGTTGTCATCTTGGGTGACAACTCTCTTATTAAAATATTTTTGGAGTACTTCTTTTGGAATTCTCCTTAGAGCCAACATGTCAATCATATGCTTATGTTTAATCTTGTACTTTATAATCATAGCCTTGGTTATATTTCCCTGCTATCTCTTCCAACTCCCCTCTTGTAAGACAAGAGCATTGATCCCTCAGGCCACACTTAGCTCAAGGTTCCCATATCCCTTCACAGACCATCTCTCTTCACCCATATGAGCTTACATCAATGAAACCACTCCAACCACCAAAGTAAATGTTTTTTTCTTTATCCCCACCCCACCCTTTTCAAGCATTTCCTTTCTTCTTTACCTCTCTCCAGTAGGCTTTCTTTCTGATACCACTGGAGTTACCTTACTGTCATTGCTTCCTTTTCATTTAAATCTGGGGTCATCACATTCTTCTCGAACCTCCTCTGTTCTCTCTCTTTTATGTACCTTCCCATAGCAGATATTATTTGTCAAATGATTTTTGACATTTTAAAATTTCTGTTTTAAAAGTATTTTATTTTTAAAAATCATTGAATATTTAGAAAGTGAAGATTTTTAGTTATTGAAAAATTATTTCATTCCATCAATATTTTAATATTTGCATGCAAATTGTGTTACAAAATATATTATGGGTTATATTATGGTGAGGAAAGGAGGTTATATGGGCTAATCTATCAAAACTAAGATAAGTAACTTATCTCATAATATATTTAAGGACATTTGTG
Source organism: Myrmecobius fasciatus (assembly GCA_023553655.1). Taxonomy (NCBI): domain Eukaryota; kingdom Metazoa; phylum Chordata; class Mammalia; order Dasyuromorphia; family Myrmecobiidae; genus Myrmecobius; species Myrmecobius fasciatus. Next base: position 8,065 of record JAJPUD010003992.1, read on the forward strand.
CTTAACAATACCAAAAGAAGAAAACATCCTCCAATTGTTGACTTAATTATTAACTTGAAAACAATGTGATATGGTTAAGAATTTCAGCAGTGTTTAGGACATGGTTCTTGATCTCCCTCCCCCCAAATTTTTTAGTATTCTTGAAATATCTTTCTTAAAAGTATCTTTTGTAAAAGGTAGTTTATTTTATTTTTTTAAATTTATTTATTTATTTATTTTTTATTAAAGCTTTTTATTTGTATAACATGTATGGGTAGTTCCAGCATTGATCTTTACAAAGCTTTCCATTACAAATTTTACCCCCCAGTCCCCTCCCCTCCCCTAGATGGCAGGAAGGCCACTTCATGTTAATAATGTTGAAATACTTGACAAGTTGTGCAAGAAAAATCCTGTCTACAAGAAAAAAGAAAAAGAAAATCAGAGAAAGGAAACACAATGCAAGCAAACCTCAATAGAGATGTAAAAGGTAGTTTAATAGTGCTGTAGAGTTGTGGAAAGGATAACATTGTGATGCTTCTCTCTAAATGTACTTCTGTTAAGTTTCATGTCTGAAACAATCTTGTATTTTTGGTTATGGCCTTCCAGTTCTTTTCACTATTGTGAGAGAACGGAGTGAATGAATTCATATATTAAAGGAGTTTAGCTATGGTTGTTAGCTGGGTGCTGGTTGTTGGTTTTTTGTTTGTTTGTTTTTTTTTAATGTAAGAAAAAGCAGTTAGTTTTTTGTTCTGATAATAGAGATGAATTAATATCAAACATTAATACCCATTGTATAAACTATAGACCTTATCACAAGTTTATTCCACAGTTATGTAGATTACTGTCAATATAGTTTGAATTCTATTGTCTAATAGTATGCATTGCTGCTATAATATCAGTCTTTCCATCCACATTTCTGCAAAAAAAGATAAAAACAGCAGCTTGATGCTTATTCTTTTCCTTTGCTTTACTGATGAAAAAGGGTATAAAATAATAAAATATTCATAACTAAAAATAAAATAGAAAAAAATTTTTCTATCAGTTAAATAATATAGAAACTATGAAACTTCTGTTTTTTGTTGTTAACAATGCTTTGTTTTGTTCTGATTTGTTTTTTAGGGTTCAGGAATAGTTTGGCAAAATAAATCATTTTTGGATATAACCTAACTAGCCATAAATGTCTTATGTTAAATCATTTTGCTTGGCAAAGAAGAAAAGTGTATTTATGATGGTTGAATGTAGGAATAAAATAATTATCACTTTTTCAGTAAAAAGAAAACTTGCTGTCCAGGCATTTTGTTTGTTTTGTTTTGCTGAGGCAATTGGAGTTAAGTGACTTGCCCAGAGTCACACAGCTAGGCAGTGTTAAGTGTCTGAGACCAGATTTGAAGGTCCTCCTGACTTCGGGGCTAGTACTCTATCCAGTGCACCACCTAGCTGCCACTTTTCCAGGCATTTGTTAAGGAAACTGGCAACATCCTTATTGAAAATATTACTGCTAATATTTCAAAGTTTCTTTGTAAGTAGAGTCTAAGAAAAATGCCTTTGATTTTGGTACTAATTTTGCCATTGTTCTTGTGGCTATATTAACACCATACACAAAAGATAGAGATTTAAACATATTCCTTATCATCACATTATTTAGTATTTCCAAGATAGCCACCAGGAAAATTTTTTAAGAACAACTTTTTTATAAAAAAAAAAAATAAAATTGTTGAATGGTTAATGACAGCATAGCTTTTGAAACTGTTACTAGTAGGGTAGGATACAGAAATTTCTGAATACAGAATGGTCTCATTGATCTTGTTTTTATGTTTTTACTTGGAAAAGAAATGATTTAGCTGGAAAACATTTTTGCTTTTGAGGCTTTCTAATGTAATGTGAACATGTATGAATTGGGCAGTGTAGTTTCAAAGATTCAGTCCTAATTTCTGTAAATGCTTCTGTGTTTTCCAATTCTAATTTAACTTCTGCCTCAGGGATTTCTTCCTGAATATGAACTATTTACACAGTTACTAAGAGAAGTTTGTAAAAACCATGTTGTGGTAGTGCTGTAACATTGTCTTTACAATCTTGGGTTCTTTGACAACATGACATGCTCTTGCTTTGTATCAGAAAATAACTGTGGTTAGATGGTCATGTAGTCTGCCTCACACAAATATTGTGAAAGAACCTTTTGTAGTGTGCCCTTTAAACACAGTTTTTGTAGTTGCAAGTGTCTCCCTTAGCCTTTTTACTGCCACATGACACATGAAGTAGTAAATGAAGCAACATTTATTGATGTTGGTTTTAGTACAATATTCATAACTAAAAGAACATAGTAAATAATATTAAATTACTAAAAGTCAGAATTTTGTTTACGTGACTGCTCATCATGTTTGTGATATCTGCTATATAAAATATTTATTTCCTTAGTATAAAATGGAACTTCTGTTCTTCCAGCTGGGTTTCTGTAACATACAGAACTATTTGATATATGCAGATTTATTTGACATCCTGCAACTTTGCGCACTTGGTCAGATTTAATGATGTCCTTTGATTTGACTTGTCCATTTCAGATTAGAGTGGTTTATCTTCTGTCTATTCTTTCCATTCTTTGTTATAATTTTCTTCTCATATACTCCAATTATAGGATGGCAAGTTTTTAATCTCTTTCCTCCTCCTTTTTACACAGGAATGATCCTTTTGCCCTCTTTTTTCTTTCCCTTCTTTATACCTTCACAACAGAAGGAAGGCATTAAAACACTTATGAGAAACTTAATCAAACATCCTTCTCCAATTACTCAAATAAATTTACCTTTTTAGATTTCTCTAGACTTTTATGCTTGCATTTCAGAGTTCCTATGTAGTTTTTTGGTCTTTTCAACATAAATACTTGAAATTTCTTTATTCTATTTTAAACCCACTTTTTACCTTGTGGGATGATAATCTGCTTTGCCTGTTATTTTTGTTGTAATGTTACTTTTTATAATATTGTATTACAAAATCTTCTATTTAGGAGAAGCTACAGGGCTTTTTGATGGGTAGCTATGTATATTATTAATAGTTGAATTGATTCTTGGTATTTGAATCACTTTTCTTGCAATCTCCTGACTCTCCATAATTCTCTGTTTTACCTTCTCCCCTTTGAAATGTCTCATTTTCTGTGTTTCCTTTGATTATTGACTTTTTATCCAAGAAAACTGTTTCAGGAATCTAAGGCTATCTGTGTTCACTTCTCTACTGGTTCTGCTGCTGACTTTCTAGACTTTGTTATCTCTGCCCCAGCACTTCCTCCCCTCGTCCCATTCAGTAACCTTTTTTATATTTTCTCCTATCTCCCAACATGAGAGTAGGGACAGTCTAGAGAAGAGGGATGGGGCATATGTTTCTTTTCACAGCATTCCCTCCTTCCTTCCTCCTAAACCTGTCATCAGAAGTTCTTTTCAGGATATATTTAAGAGATACTTTTTAATTTGCCTTCTGATTATCATACATTCAAACCATTTTCATTTACAATTTCTTGAAATATGTTATCCAAGTTTTTGTTGTTTTTTTTAAAGTCTGGTTTTCAGGGAGTCCAATTCTTTCCTCCATAGACTTAAATTATTATTTTTTATTTTACATATTCCAGATATTCATGTAGTCCTTATGTATTTTGAGTCCCTTCTTATAATTGTTAATTAAGCTCCTTACTCCTTATTTTTGGAGGTCAGTAGATTTGCAAACTTCTTTGATTTACTTATTTTTCCAGCTTTAGTTCCCTGGTTGGGTGCTTTAAACTATAGTCATTGTAATGACTATACTTTGTATAATCTGCCTTCCATTGTCCTTTCGGATGAATTGGTTGACTCTGCTTTTGACTCCCTAGAACTCTCCTAGATCTTTGATGTTTAGAATTCTGAATCTTCTCTTTCCTCTTTGGCGCCTCAGAGTGGAATACTTGGTACCACAGAGGCCATCACTTGTGATGTTCTGATCTGAGTGTCAGTCATATTTGTCATTAGTTATTCTTCCTTTTAATCATCTTGAGTTCTTTGGGAAACTATATATACATGGTGGCTCTGTAGCAAGATTTTTACAACATACATGTCCTTCTTGAATTTTGTCTAGTCCCCTTTCTTATTGTCCATGGGCTTTGAGGTGACTTTTTGTGTAGTTCTAGAACGGGAGGCCCACTTAAATTTCACTTTAATTTAGCAAAAACCTTCTGTCAACATTCCTCCTGAAGTTTATTCACTCCACCAGACCATATTCCATATTTCTTAGGAAGGTTTTGGTATCAGATATATAGACAACTAATAAACATCTATAGGATCAAAATAATAAATACTGAATATTGTCAAAGATTATGAATAAGCAGTTTTATTAACAACCATGTGAAAGAATGCTTTAAATCACTAATAATAAGAGAAACACAAATTAAACTAAACCAATCTTGAGGTTTCATCTCATACCCAGAAAATTTGTAAGGATGAAAAAAAATTGGGAATAGTCAATATTGGGATTGTGGGAATAATGTTACTGTGCTGTAAATGTCAAATATGATTATCACAGACAGTCATGGAGAGACTTGTAACAAATAAATATGATCAGCTAAAAGGAATCTTCCCTACTAGATCACTGTCTTGTCCTGACAGAGGGGTTTGCATAGCTGAATGAAACTATGAACTATGTTATACAGGATTATCCAAGATGGACAAGTTATTTGAAGAGTTCTGAAAAAAGATGAAGGAAATAGCAAACCACTCCTGTATCTTTGCCAAGATATGGTGAAAGATATGACTGGAAGATGAGCTCCTCAGTTGGAAGATGTCCAGAATGCTACTGGAGAAGAGCCCATCTGAGTCAATGTCAAAAGGAAGCTTAGCTAGGGTTGTGCCTAGTGATGTGAAAGGAACGTCCAATGCTATAAAGATGGGTACTGCATAGAACCTGGAATATAAGATCTATGAATCAAGTACAAGACAAGATAGAAAGATTAAATATCCACATCTTGGGTGTCAGTGAACTTAAATGGTTGGGACTGGGTGAATTTAATTCAGTTGATCATATTACATATACTATTGTGGGCAAAAATCCCTTGAAGTAACCAAGTCTCTGCTCTAATCACTGATGTCAAAGAAGTCAATGTTTCTCAATTCTATGAAGACCTACAATATCTTTTAGAACAACATTTTTAAAAAAGATATCACATCTAACATGGGTTTGAAAGCTAAAGTAGGAAATCAGGGCATGATGAAAGACTAAAAAATGACAGAGATTTAACAGAAGTAAAAGAGATTAAGAAGAGGTGGCAAGTATATACAAGAAGAATTTTGTAACAAAGATCTTAACGTCATGTATAACTGGATACCAGAATGTATGGTTTCTGATATAGAACTAGACATGCTGAAGAATAAAGTCAAGTGGACCATAGGAAGGAAGCATTGCAAACAATAAGTTTAGTGAAAGTGATGGAATTCCAATTGACCATTTAAAATCCTAAAAGCTGGTGCTATTAAAATTATATACTCTGTATGCCAGCAAATTTGGAAAACTGAATAGTGGCCACTGGATTGGAAAAGGTCTTTAATACCAAGTTCTAAAGAAGGGCAGTGTCAGGGAATGTTCAAATTACCAAACATTTGCACTCATTTCATATGCCTGCAAAGTTATACTTAGGACTGCAAGCTAGGCTTTACCAAGATGTGAACTGAGAATTACCAGATGAGTAGACCAGACAGAGGAAGAAAATGGAAAGAGACAGGAATTAGGGCAGCTAGATGATATAGAAGAGTGAGTGTTGGGCTTAAAGTTAGGAAGACTCACCATCCTGAATTCAAATCTGGTCTCAGACACTTCGTAGCTATGTGGTCCTGGACAAGTCACTTAACCCTGCTTTTCTTAGTTTCTCTCATATGTAAAATGAGTTAGAGAACACTTTGATTATATGGATGGGTCTTAAATCACTAAGGCATTATTGACCTCTATTTTTGATAATTGCTAGCCTTACCAATAAATGGATTATGCTCAGAGTTTTGTGCCTCATTTTCCCTTAATTACAGATTTATCACAACACTTGTTAGAAACATTCATTAATACCTTGTTGAGTACTTTGGTATTCAAGGCCCTAGATAATTTTGCAACCTTATCTTATATTACTAGCAAGTATATAAGCCAAAGTGAAAATGATAGCATGGTATAGTTGAACATTTCCTTGCTATAATTCATATATACAATTGTACATCCATGACATATATGCTTATAAAATATACCCTTTTCTTTATAAATTTTAATACTATCCCATTTGGATAGATGCACCGAAATCCTTACATCCTAGTAAATATATAAAATCTACTATGAATCTGCAAGAGATCAGTTGAAATAGCAATATATGTGAAATTATTTGAGGGGTTATATGATATTATGGATATGCCACACTAAAAATAAAGTATATGCTTTGTGAGCATGAATGAAGTCATCATATTTTAAAATCTTAATCCTTTCCTCCTAATTACACCAGTTTATAAGATTAATGGATGCTATGTATGACGATTAAAAAAATAATGGGTAAAAATTACAGGTTCTAGTCAAATAAAACTTTCTTTGATCCCATGTATTGTTGTCATCATTGTCACCATTAAAAACAAACATGAGTTCTGGATTTGCTTTTAACCTAAATTTTGATTTGTATACCTATAACTGGTTTTTTTGGTTGTTGTTTGTTTGTTTGTTTTGTTTTGTTTTTGTTTTCCCCATTCCTGCTTCCCACTCAGAAGGATCAGGTTTGGGTGTTTTTGATAATGAAGCATTAGAATTCTGACTCATGAAGTTGGAGAGGATTGAATTGATCTTAGTTCTATAAAAGATTTGCACAAAGATATTAAACAACTTATATTCTTTAGTCTTTGATGAAAGGGGGGAGAACATCAAGGCTTTTTCCTACTTAAGGAGATCTAGGAGCGGCTTAGGTGAAAATAAATTTTATTTTAATATTGTTGAATTAGATTGTGTATATAAATTATTTCTGAACTCTTAAACGAACTATATAAATACATGTCATTGTTATTCTCTTCTTACCCTTTCTGAATCTTTCTATTTAATAGAGAGCATTTGGAGAACCAGTTAAGGAACAATCTTTATTGGTTTAGATAATCTTGACTTAAGTGATCTTGACCTAGATCTTTTGTGATTTGTGATATCACAACTACAAATTATACTAATATTGTGCTGGTCAACTACAGCATATTTCTTTAAGGAGTTTCCTTTTATAATGGAAATTCCTTTTTTTAAAATGACCATTAAAAAAAGGCAAAAGTTAACCAAGAAATAATTCCTATTTTTTTTTTTTTTTTTTAGCTTTGAGTTATTTAAGATTCCTTTTATTACTCTTTGCCATTCAGGTGATATTTTGGCACTATTTCAGTTCCTAGATGTGTAGGGGTTGTTACTTACTGGCACCACCATACATTTGCACAGTTTAACTAATGACTCACAGCAATTCCATGTGAGTACTTGTTTCAATTAAAAGTCATTCTTGATGTCATTGTACCTGAAACAAGAACTAAAATTGATTGCATTCCATTTTGAAATAGAAATGATCTGTTCAGTGACAATATAATGAGTAACTTATTTGTGTTCTCAACTAATATTCACTTACATTTTTATCGATATATTTTGTTTTTAAGTGCCACAATTTTTCTTACTATTTCTTTCTTCTCTCTATACCTTTCTATTCCATGTAACAGATGATATCTTTAAAGGAATAGAAAAAGAAAAAGGAGGGGAAAAGAATAAAAATCAAACTAATCAATTCTTTGAAAATGTCTATAACTTTATTTAGTGTTCCTGTTATCCTGTCTTTTCTTTGGGACCAAGCTTGTTCTTTGTAATTCTGCAACAGTAATTTTTGATTTCTCTTTGCATTATCATCATGGTATATTTTGTTTTCTTGGCTTTGCTTACTTCAGTCTCCCATTAGTTCATATTACATTTTCATGCTTCTCTGTATTCATCATATTTGTCATTTCTTAAAGGCAATATTCCGAATATTCCATTACTTGTGTGAAAATCTGAGAACATATTCCGCCTCATAGCCAGACTCGGGAATAATCAGGTGGGAAGCAAAGAAAGAGAACCGAGCAACTGAGTCAAAAGGATTCCACCTTAAGCAGAGGTAAAGGTTGTCCCCCTAGCTCTTGCCCGGATAAGACATCCATTTGTGACATCAGGAAGGCATCCTTCTAAGTAACTTAGGATGTTTCTCTGGAATGGTGGGTTACTGACTTAATAATCATATCCAATCATATCCAAATTCGAAACTCAAAACAATATTAGTTACAATCCCAAGAGATTTCATCACAATAACAAATTTTGCCAATCAGGACTTCAGGTCTATATATTAAAAACAAAAACAAAAAAAATCTTACAAACCATTGTGCTTAATAACCTATCTAAATACATCTGCAAGATATAGTCAAAATAAGAAAGCTATAGATCATATTTGTTATATTTATTAAACAAGGAAACCATTATGCTCTTAAACAAACTTCTCTTAGAAGTTCTTTGCATTGCTAACCTTTAACATAGCATAACAAATGATTTTGCCTTAAAACAGCCATAGACTTGAAAAATAAATATAAACATTCAGTTATTAACATCATGTAAATGGAAGCTATTCCTTTAAACAATAAAAGAAGTTAATGTTAAAATAATTTCACTTAACCAGTATGGGAGGGTATTGGTGGTAGAAGTTGGGAGTAGGGGGGGAGTGAGCTTCAGTGAGTGAGTTTGGTCTCTCACTTCTAGGAAGCAGCCATGCCCAGTGAGGGAAGGATGGGTTAAATCTTTACCTTTCCAAGCCACATCTTTCCCTTTCCCCTTTTCCTTCCCTCTTCCCCCAGTGTCTCTCCTAACTCTGCTATACTTTCCCACTCCACTTCATCTTATAGCTAGGGTGTCAAGTCAACCCCCTTCCTCCCAGGAACCAGCCCACCAGCCAAAGACATGCCCCAACACCATGGAGTGTCTCCTTTCCCCTGGCAAATGACAAGTTCCACTAGGAGCTTGCCCCTTTCCATAATAAATTTATCTTTTATCAAAGATAATGGCCAATGTGAATTCATCACATGACTAAACCCCAACTTTGGTGCCTATCATCATCTGGTTTCTATATAACCCACATAATACCTAACAATTTTAGGTTTCAATATTATGACAATAACCCCAAATAATAAAGTTTCACAATTTTCATAAGTGATAGCCAAATAAACATAACACATAATCTTTCCCAAAAAATGGATAGGAATCTCATGTAATTTATAGTCATTTCCATTTTTAACATACATACCAATTAAAAAGTTATTTTAACAATTGATACTTCACCTTGTGATATTCTAAGGTGATGTTCCATTCAAACTATCAATTGCTTTTGCAAATCAATCTTTCTTGTCCCCTGTTTTTTAAAATCACCTCCTTTTTTTAAACTTTAAGATTCACAATACATTATCTAAATAACTTTTTGGACCAAATTTCATAAAATTTATATATGTGTCCAGCAGAACTGACAAAATTTTAAATCATAGCTCATAATTTTTACAAATTACCCAATATATGTTTTAGAAAGCAACATACTTAGTCTAATTAGGGGATACAAACATATGACCCCTTAAGGTAAGATACTAGAACTTTATTTTAATGACTTTTTAACTCAAAATCAAATTAAATACAGATTTAAATTTCCAGTAGTGTTTCAATATTTGCGAGGAAACTTCTAAGATCTTGTGCTTAAAGTAAACATTCACAATTCTAGCACTTATTATTTAATAGTGATCATTGCATATAATTGTAGTAGTAAAAGATTCATCATATAAAACTTATAACTCATCTTCATATTTGAGGAGGTAGCCTGATTTTGACATTTACAACATTCCTGATGTAAAAGCCAATCATTATAAATTATTCCTACTTAACAAAGTTGTAGATTTTCAATAAACACATTCCTTCATTAGGATTTATGTAACTCAAACAAGTTATTTCTCAGGGACAATAACCTTACAAAATAGTTTTAAGAAGCTTAATGAATTTACAATAAAGACGAATTCCAGAAAGACTCTCTTCACTTCCTGTCTGTTTACTTTTTTTGTTCTCTTTTACCTCCTCCCACTCAGTGCTGCATATTCCAGGCTTTTAAATGCAAACCTAATCTCTTTCCCTCTCCTCACTTTCTTTCCCTCTTCTCTCTTTCTCTTCTCCTGTCTCCCCCTCTCTCCCCTTCCTCTCTCCCTCTCTCTCCCTCTATTTCTTCCTCCCCCCCTCTCCCCCTCCCCCTCTTTGAATTTTTCTTTTCCCAAAGTTCCCAAACACTTAAGTCTTCTGTAAACATAGTGCAAAGAGATTACAATTCATATAAAACTGTTATTTGTTATCTCAAATGACAAATTTTACTGAACTGATTGAGCCTATTTTCTCTCTCTCACCCTTCCTCCTGTGTGTCCCTATCCTATGCACTATCCTCCTCATAGAGGCCCCAATTTACTTGAATTTGCTTCCAAATTATTTTTCACACAAAAAAAATTCATATATCACAACATTGACATTGTATGTTGGTCACATTTAAAAACCCATATAAAGTTACCAAATATGAAGCAATTTAATCCAATAAAGAAGTTAACACTCTTAGCATCTATCTTATGCTAAGCACTTTTGTAGTTTTGAAAAGACCAATTGCCAAACTCCCCAATCATAGCTTTCAAAAATTAGCTAACTTTTTCTGTCACCTTAAGCTTGGCCAGAGCTGAAGTCCACCGAAAAAAATCAGTCCTTTTTAAACAAAATCTAGTTCACAGAACAAACATTCAGTACAAAAACATAAACATAGACACAGACAAAAATTATATAAAAGAAGACTGTCCCTTCTGCACACAAAACAGCAATATCTCATCAAGTGCACTCTAGTGTACTTTTTTTTTTTTCCCCCTCTAGAGATTTGATTTTGGACTTCTCCTTTCCCTTTACCTCTGGGGAGATCAGCTCCAATATCATGGCTTCAGATCCTGTAGTACACTGAGCCTCTCGACTCAGATCTCCAAGTCTGGAGAGGTCTCTCCCATCCAGCAGTCATCCAGAGAACCCTTGCTCTCTGTGAAGTTTATCAGGACTTCCTTCTGGTTTATTAGGTGCCACCCCTTAAAACCCAGCTTGATGCTTGTCTTGAATCAAAGCCCCAGCTATCTCTTTGGGAAGTCACAAATCCCAGATGAACTCCCATAAACTATGTAGGAGAGGGTGCTAGACCTCCTTACCCAAAATGACTACTCAGATGCATTTTTAGATATAAACAGGAAGCATTTATTCAACCCTTGAAGGAGAGGTCCAAACACATCAAGTGAGCAGACACACAGCCTTTCAACTCTTTATCTCCCAGCATGGTGACTGGCCTGGTAAGCCAGAAATGTTGAATTGGTTAAATAGCAAAAAAATGGTCAGCAATGTTGTCTACTTCCTCTGGGACATGTAACTTCCTGAAGCTTAGACTTAGGGTCTGACCTTTTGTGCCCTCTGAGAATAAGGATCATATGATTTCCTGAAACTTAGGCCTAAGGTCTGACTCACTCCATCTCATAGACTTTTTAAGAAATCTTCACTTGGTCCCATTCTGTAATAATGAACTTAACTGAGGATTTTATTTTTTGCAGGGGCAGGGCAGACCTATAATGTCATAGGCATTGGATACTCCTGGTGAGACAAAACCCTCTATCAATACATATCAGAATCTACTTTTTGGCTCCTGAGAAGAAGTTAAATGACTTGTCTTAGAATCACATAGCCAAGGAAGCAAGTCTTGGACTTTAGGCTTCCTTACTACCCAACAAAACTCCAGTGAGGGCCATTGCTTGTTGTCCTGATACATGTCTTGCCACTAGACTCTGATGACTCTGGAGGAGAGATTAAGGTTGATGACTTTGCACAGCCATGCCTCACTTAAATCTAATTTACAAGAGTAAAAACATCATACTTCCAATTTCTTTGGTCCTCCTAGAGGAAAAAGGACAAACAATCACTTTGGGAGACCCAACTAGCCAATTCCACTTGGACAGTGCAACTATTTTCTTCCTTCCTCTTTCTTCCTCTTCTTTCTTTATCTTGGGACTTGGAGGCTAGACTTCTCCTCCTCCTTCCTCTCTCTCTCTGTCTCTCTCTGTCTCTTTCCCACACACACATTTATTTATTCTGATTTTTTTTTTCCCTTTGGAAAAACTGGGACTATTAACTCTTGTCTCACATAGTTTTGGTTCCTGATTTCTTGAAGTACAGCTCTTGGCAAACCAAGCTTGAAAAAAGCTTTAATAAAAGATTTAAATAGAGCTACTTGAATACTTAATACTTACTTTACATAAATAGAACCTTTAAACCCAAATCCTTTGGCTCCCATAGTCTTCCCTTTTGGTGTCTTCTTGTTATAGTTAATTCCTTTTTTGGGCGTAAATCTACTTGTTAAGTGATGGAATAGCTAATTTCTCTTGGAATTTAGTCTACAAGTTTAGCAGCATAATAAAACCTGTGCCCCTTGATTTGGATGGCTGTGTCTACAAATTCTTTTGAGATACCTCATGACACAGGGATCCAATATCCTGGAAACTCCACGTTTTCATCATTCATAAATGTATCACTTCCCTGTTCAAGAATTCTGAAATCATTTTGAGGGATTGGAGAGTTCTCAAGTGTGGACAAAGCTCTGTCAGCCTACAGTCTTTCATTGGGACATAAAGAACCAGCCAGAGCTGTAAGGTCATTGTTTAGGGGAAGGTCTTATTCCTCGGACCTGCATAGCAAAAAGTGAAAATATCTAGCCCAGATTCTAGCCCTTTGGACTCTAGTGGATTCTACTAGAATTCTTGTATTTCAAAATTATTTTATTGACTTTTAAAAGTAATATATGGTAGGTATGTGGGGGGCGGAGAGTGGGGACATAAAGTTTAGGCTGATTTTTTCTACAAATAATGAAGGTTACATTATACCAGAAAACTCCCTTTGGCTCACTGGAATAAGTTTATTTACCCTTGTTGACTTAAAGGTTTGTCCTCTGAGGAATATATTTCAGATCCAGTTCATCTGGTTGCAGTGGAGGTTTTGTGCAGGATAAATTGCTAATAAAAAGCCTTGTACCCTTTAAACAAAATGCAAATGAGAGAACTGAAAGAAGATTAGAAAGACAAGCAGACACCAAGTAGGGAAGTTTTGAAAACTATAGATTGAATTTGTTATACTCTTAAAAGAAAGTCAAGCTATACCTAATAGAGAAAGATTTGCAACTTCATACACACACATATACACACACACAATTATATTTCTCTGTTCAATGTCCATTTATATATAAAATCATCTCATGGGAGCTAATGAGCTCACTCCCTTCAATATGAAGGGAGAAAAGAAGAGGGGTCAGATAGGACATAGCTTTGGGAATACCTACAATTAGTCTCATATGGATCATAAGCCAACAAAGGAAACTGAGAAGGAGCCCGGAGAAGAGAGAGTATACAGGAGGAGAGATAGTCAACAGTATTAAAAGGTCATGAAGAACGTTTTGATGGACTGTCACAAAAGTTTAGATTTGTAAATAAATAAATGATTATTGCTGACTTGGGAAAGAGCAGTTTCAGTTCAATGATTAGCGATAAATTTGGAAGCCAGATAGCAAGGGGTTGTGGAGAGGAGAAAAATTTGATGCAGCAATAAATAGGTCCAGAATGTGCATTGAAAAAAGACCATTGAATTTGGGAATTTAGACATTATTGGTATTTAATTTAAATCTGATTAATGTAATTTAGACTCATTGTGTCATAGTAAGTAGAGTGTTGGATTTGAAGTTAGACCTCATGTTCAGTTTCACCTCTGACATTTATTACAGGCAAGTCATCTATAAGGAGACAGTAATACTTATAGTTCCTACCCTATATTGTTGTTTTGTCAAGCTCAAATTGAGATATTGTGTGAAAAACATTTTATAAACTTTTAATCACAGTAAAAAAAAATCTCAGTCATTAATATTCATTTTATTCTGATCTTTTTCAATATAGCTTAGATAGAAAAGGTTCAGAGCCAAGTCACTGTCCTGGTATTATTTTTATAATAACATTTTGTGGATTGTTGTAGTGTTGAATAAAGTAACTTTTTTTCATGATTGAATAAAAACATTGATATATATGTGTATATATATGCATCCATCTTTTGTTGTCTCATCGAAAGAATCTGTCAGAACTTCAGTGATAGATTAGATGACAGGCCTTTTACATACTTTCTCTTTTTTTCCACATGATTTTTATTTTTTATATTAGATATTTGTTTAAAGGGAAGCTAGATAATGCAGTGGATAGGGTGCTGGACCTGCAGTCAGGAAGACTCATCTCCCTGGGTTCAAATCAGACACTTCACTAGCTATGTGACCCTAAGCAAGTCATTTAAGTTTGTTTGCCTCAATTTCTGCATCTGTAAAACGAACTAGAGAAAGAAATGGCAGAGTATTCCAGTATCTTCACAAAGAAAACCCAAAACAGGATCACAAAGAGTCAGACACAACTAAAACAAGTCAACAACAACAAAAATTTGTTGAAAACTTTGTTCCGTATAGCTTAGAAATTAAGTATTTACTATAGTGTCAACTATTCAAATCTTTGTTCTTAAATTTTTATGGATCAATGTTGTTGTTCAATAAGTGTCTGAGGCCAGATATGAATTGACTAAGGGCCCAGTATTCTATCCACTGCACTAACTGTATCTGGGTAACTTAGTTCTGTCTATAATAAGGATCAGGTATCAGTTTCCTGGTTAAATTCTTTAAACTATTTTGAGGTCTTTGTTATCCAGTTAAATAGAATTAGTTATCCAATAATATATTTTACACACACACACACACACACACACACACACACACACACACACGCAAATTATATGCAAAAGTACATTCCTATGGGTGATATAAATATTTTATATATGTTTTAACTATGTTACTATACTTATACTATAGTAATGGTTATATAGTGGTGTGTTTTGTGTAAAATATTGAGCTTCTGACATTTTTCTAGCAACCAGTGCAAGTTGTGTATGCCTTGTACAAAGCAAATAAACACAATTAATTGGTCTATATTTGGACAGATTGGTATTATTATCTTTTGCTAATAAATGATACCTCCTATCAAGAAATGTGTGATTATGTTTTGCTGCAAATTCAGCAAGAACTAAATTTTTGCATACTTAAATGATGCAGTTTCTAGTGTTTCTTTAAATAGTTTTCATTTTTCACAATCTGGATTTTTTAAGGATAAATAAGCCTTTTGTAATTTCTAGGGCTAATGAGCTTTTCCTAAATTGCCATCATAAAGCTGTTTCTATTTAAAAAAAAACACAAAATCTATATGACTCAGTCATTTAAATGTTTGATGCTTCTTTGCTGCCAAAGAAGTATCTTCTAAATGTTATAAGTTAATTGAATGCATGTGGCACCCATGCAACACCTTTTGATTCCCTCCTTTAATCTTAGCAATTTTATTGGTTCAATCAAGTCATAAATTATTTACAGCTATTCAGATTTCAATCTATTGTCACCCTTAACTTTTCTTTGTGATTGAGGTTTTTTTGTCCCAAAATTGTTTTTATAAATTTTGTTTATTATGAACCCTGAGAACATTTTATCAGTCATCTAACTGTATGAGTAAATGTTCCTTTTTCTATTGCTGACTTTGAGTGATGGTCTCTGTGTATTGAGGTTTTTGTTTGCACATCTCTATCTGTTGTCTGTCTTGTACCAAAAATATATATTATGACTGTATTATACCAATGGCAGTTGTTCTAAATGTATTCTTACCATAAAGTGTTGTCTTTAGGGTCCCAGTCACCATTCCAACAACCTACTTTTTTGAGAGCCTTATGCTACATGTTTCTTGCTTGGACAAGATCTATGAATTTGTAAAATTGTCACTTTTATTCATTGACTGGATTTGACCTCTACATTAAATCTTAAAGTCTTTATTCTCTATTCTTCCTGTCTACTATGTAAGAAGTTATCAAGTTCAAGTGATATATTGATATTGTTGGAGAACATTTTTTACCAGATGAACTAGTTTAAATTGTTTTTCATTGTAGCCATATAAATTGATGTAATCTATGAACATTAAATAATATTTTATGAGGCCCTCTTGACTTAAAAACCATGCTTAAGTTCTATTTTAGTCATTATAATAAGTTCAGAATACATTTTTTTTAGACTTCAAGTATTTCCCAGAAAAAGAGTGCATTTTGTATCAGGTTTTTGTTTTTTTTGTTTGTTTTTGTTTTTGTTTTGCTTAGGCAATTGGGGTTAAGTGACCAGGGTCACACAGCTAGGAAGTGTTAAGTGTCTGAGGCCACATTTCAATTCAGGTCTTCCTGACTTCAGGGCTGATGTTCTACCACTTAGCTGCTCTTATATCAGTTTTTGGTAATTGTTTGATAAAATATTTTAAAATGAAGTTTTCTATATGTATATCTAATATTTGAACATTCTCAGCATCCTCAAGTCTGATTTTTTAAATGACTATAAATCATAAATTGATTTATTTTTTATTTTTTTATTTTTTGCCGAGGCAATTGGGGTTAAGTGACTTGCCCAAGGTCACACAGCTAGGAAGTGTTAAGTGTCTGGCGTCACATTTGAACTCAGGACTTAATGACTTCAGGGCTGGTGCTCTATCCACTGTGCTACCTAGCTGCCCCATGACTATAAATCATGATATAATCTTGGTAATATGCTTTATGATATTAGGCAGCATAAAAGTTATAGGCTCTTAAACAACTCTGCCGCTCCAGACTTTGTGGCACACCTTTTTGTCTCTTCACTCAAAATATTATTATCTTGTAAGTGTTGTGCAAGTTATGTGTGCCTTGTATAAAACAAAATAAACACAATTAACTGGTCTGTATTTACACAGGTTTGGTATTCTCATCTTTTGCTATTAAATGATACTTCTTATCAAGAAATGTGAAATTAGGTTTATCAGAAAATGTTGGTCACATTTTTTTTTTCATGTACATTCATGAAGCATTTGGAACAAAAATCTTATCTGGTGCCTTTGCTTTCCATTTTTTTGGTAGAGAAACTAGATTTTCAGTCACCTCCCTTAATGTAACATTTCTATCATTTGTTACATTAACAGTACACATAATTTCTGTTTCATATTTGATCCAGTTCATATTTTCATTGTGTTAAAAGTTCTTTCAACCATTTGATCCCCAGAAATTTTCAACTTCTTAAGAGAGTCTCTCCTCTTTGTCTTTGTCTTCACTACCTGCTAATAATGTGGTTTTTAAATGTTGATGGTAATGGGAGGTGTGCTACTTTTGACTACTTGTACTCTTTTGACCTTTTGGCTTTTCCTTTCAATTGTTGATGGAAGTATATCAAGAATTTCTGATATTCTTTTCCCCCCAGATTCCATTCTTCATGTTTCTTTTTTTGTTGCCTTTAGTTGAATGAAATAGTGTTTAAATTTTCTATTGTGTGTACAAGCTAGAACCTGATGTAACCTTCCAGTGTCCTTAATATTTCCCTTTAATATTAGAGAGTCTAGGTGTATGTATAAGTTTAATATAATTTTACTTCTTAATAAGGCTCATTTATTATCCGTGATCAGGTGGATTTTCCTGCTTTTAGTAGTACTTTTGTCTGATCACAGCCCATTCATTATTGTTCAGGCATTTCTGGCTTTTCAGACTCTCCATGACCCCAGTTGGAATTTTCTTGGCAAAGATACAGAAATGGTTTCCTTCTCCGGCTCATTTTATAGATGAGAAAATCTATAAAACTTTGTTTGGAGCAAATAAGATTAAGTGTCTTGTCTAGGATCACACAATTACTAAGTGTCTGAAACTTGATTTGAACTCAGGAGGAAAAATCTTCTTGATTTAAGCCTAATACTGTTATTTACTGCATTACTTAGCTGCTCCATTCATGCTATAAGGTCTTCCTAGATTGAAGCATTAACTAATTACTTTTTGGCTTCATACTTTTTTTCCCCCCCTGAGGCAATTATGGTTAAATGACTTGCCCAGGGTCACACAGCTATGAAGTGTTAAGTGTCTGAGGTTAGATTTGAACTCAGATCAGTTATGTTTTGCGCATAATAGACACTAATATTTTATTGAGCTTATATATTTTAATCCTTTCATGGTCTCTGAATCTCTTCTTTTTGGCATGGTTGTGGGGGAGAGTAAGTCAGTTTGTATAGCAGCAAGATAAAGTATCAAAAAAGAGTCACATCCCTCAACTAGATAATTTCCTGGATTTTTCCCCCTCACTTTAAAAATATTTAGGTTACAAATTTTAGTTGAAACAAAAAGTAAATATTACTAACCCAATGAAGGTTTAAGATAGATGTTTGTGAAATTTATTATAACACTAAATGTCACTGCTCAGCTTCCTTGATTAGTTTTGTAAATTGTTTTATTTTCTGGGTTCCTAGGATTTTTTTTGGACTGAAAAGAAATATTCACCAAATTCTTCAACCTGTCTTATTTTTTTTTTTTATATCAAATGGCAAATTTATCTCTAAATGAGACTTTTTTGTTTTGTTAGGTTCCAAGATAAGAGAGAATCTATGCAAAAACTTTTATATAACTAAATGAGACTATTTTTTACAGCTGACCAAGCCCTCAGGAGGGATGGAAATTAGTAATTCTTTAAGTTTTTAGATCCATACATATTTTAGATCCATACTGTCTGGACACCTACTAATGGTGCCATTTCAATTTTTCAACAGGAATGGACCAGCATCCGAATACCATCAAACAAAATGAAATTCTGGGTTTTATACAAGATCAGCCCCATCTCTGATGTGTGCCAGTGATTTTTTGTTTGTTTGTTTTGTTTTGTTTTTTAATCAAATTTCATTTATTCCTTGGGGGTTTAAAACACAACTGATGAAAAAGCAAATTAACTCCATTCTTAGCTCTATGTTTGGAGATCTTTGGGTAGATGGAGGTGATGCTGTACTGGTAAATGTTTAACCACCAGTTCCAAAATGTATATACAGGACCCACTTTTGGCCTTAATCCGTTTTAACATTTTCTTCATCACATTAATTTCAGAAGTCAGCAAAATGATAAATGAAGCTCTAATTTATAGTTTATCTGTTTATAAGATGTAAATGTTTAAACTGTACATTAATAGTTGGAGCTGGTAAGAGCAGGCTTTGACATACTCCTGGATAGAGAGGAAACAGGAAGTGGGAGAATCATATTCCATGGTTAACCTTTTAATTTACTGGCTTAATCACAGAGATAGAGCTACCTACTATTGTGGTTTGGTTGGATTCAGAACTTGGAAATTTTTCTGTACATAGATGAGCATTAGATCCTAAGTATCTTTATGGTTCAACAAATAAGTATGCCATTAAGTTTGTTTTCAGCCTGAATTTATAATTCAAATCAGCTGAGCCAATTTCTAGACTCTAAAGCACACTGTAGGCATAATAAATAGGCTTATATTGACTCAGGGATTTTTAAAAAAATACTTCATATATTGGAGAGGGTGGGTCTTGTACCTATGAGATGAGCACAGATAATTTCAGGGGCTAGAACAGATTCTTAATATAGTGTCATTTTGTCTTTGAAATGGGATGAAGATTAGGGAATTTTTACATGACAGGGAACAGAATAAGAAAGAGAGAGGTGGTTCTTATAACCTCTCTTTAGTATCTTGCCTCTTTTTTTCCAGAGGATATGCTGACTTATAATATGACCATTGAGTACATAAGAAAGTATAGAATTTTATCAGAGGCCAAAGTTTACCTTAAATGTAAATCAGCAAACAATTAAAAAAAATATTTCTGATCATTTAATAAATGTATATCTTTGGCTCATTATTGTATTGTTGCTATGGTGACATTAAATAACCAAGCAATTATTTGCCTTTAATAGGCTCTTATCGATATCTTTTTAATATCATCATTTTTTCCCCTTTATACCCCCTTTCTAGGGAACTTTTCCATATAACATATTTTTTAAAGACAAAAAAAAAAAAGAAAAAGTAACATCAGCATAACTGATCAATAATGTCAGGGAAAGTTTAAACATGTGTGCAGTGGACCACATTTGTTGGACCTCCTTCCTCCATGGGAGGGTAGGATTGGAATATCTTCTCAAATTCAAGCCTTGCTTGTTCTTTATCCTTATATTCAGTTTTGATATTTGTATGAAGGGTGGGACTTTGTTCCATTTTACATTGTTATACTTGCATGTATTGTTTTCTTGACTCTATGTACTTCATCTTGTATTAATTAATGCAGAAAACTTCTCTGTAGTCAACATATTCATTGTTCATATAGTACAGTAAAATATCATTTCATCCATGTACCACAGTTTGTTTAGCCATTGCCCAGTTGATGGGCAGTTTTTCCCATCAACTTTTTCCCAGTGTATTGCTATCAAAAAAAAGGTGCTGCTTATTAAGGGGACTTTTTTTCCTAGCCATGACTTCCTTGAGATATAAGCCTTTTAATGGAATGAATGCATAAATCAAAGGAGAGGAGTATTTTTTAAATCACCTTATGTGCCTAATTTCAAATTGTTTTCCAAAATAGTTTCACTAATTAATATTTCCTCCAGCAATGCCTATTTTCACACAATTCCCTTGACTATTTAACCTTGATTATCTGAATGTTTTATCAAATCTTAGTTGAATATTTAGGTAATAATCAGTCTTGTTAAATCTTACTTTTTTTTTTTTTCCCCCTTAGGGCCCTGTGGTTATGAATGTGCCTCAGTTTTATAATGCCTCCTGCTATGGCAGACATCCTTGACATTTGGGCCGTGGATTCTCAGATAGCATCAGATGGCTCCATTCCCGTGGATTTCTTATTGCCCACGGGGATCTATATACAATTGGAAGTACCTCGGGAGGCCACTATTTCTAATATTAAACAGGTATGTTAACAGACGGTTAAAAAAAATTTTTATTCTGACCTTAAATAAACCAAAAAAGTATTTCTTATCCAGAGTAGAATAGAAAGAATTATACATGAAACTGTAGATGTTCCTTGTATACAGCTTGCTTTTCTTTTTAAAGTAAATAATATATTCAAACTGTAGCTTATAGAAGTTCCCTATTAGTTATCCTGCTTCTTTCTGGTGTTTTTTCAACATTTAAAAAAAATTTCTCATTTAATCTTCTTATCTTCTACTTAATTTTTTTGACTTCCTGATTGAACCCAAATCCCTTTACATTTAGAGAAAAAATAACCCCAAATCCCATCAAAGTTCTTATAATAATTACGAATTGCCAGGCAAAACAAATTCCCTTGTTAGGTGCGTTCCAAAATCCTACAGACAGGTGCTAATTCTAGGACCTTTTTGCTCTACTCATTGCTTAATTCGGTTCAATTCAACAAACATTTTTTTAAATCCCTCTATGTACCAGGCACTGCACCGGGCTGTAAATAAGAAAAAGAAACAGACCTTATCTTCAAGAAGCTTACAATCTAAAGGGGTGGAGGAAATAATACAGAAAATGAAGCTGAAAAGCAGAGAAGAGGGAAAACAAGAGTATATTCTTCTCTGGAATACCCAGGAAGGTTGTTAGCCCATTGTAAAAGAAGGCTTTGGAAATATATAGAAAGTTTCCTCCCTAGCCCTTCACTCAGAGAGGAGGTGAGGCTGGATTGATAAAGTGTTGAGTATCAGGAGGTGTTGAGATTTCAAGTGATAACACAGTTTTATTTAAGAGAAATACTGTGGGATGAGAGAGAGACACCTGACCTTAAGGCTAGATCAGCCTGAAACATGTTGACTCTGTAAGCTTGAAGAAGTCATTTAATCGGTTCACTGGTCAACCCTTAAAAAGACTATAAATTGCAGAGAAGGTGCTAACCTCCATTGGTAGAAAAGGCTTCCTCATTTGTGAGTTTCTTAAGCCAAGGAAATGACTGGTCTAATCATCATTTTTATCTAACATATTAAAATTGATTAAGAAAGAGAATAAAAGTAAAACAATAACAGTATAGATATTTGAAATTTAAGACCATAAATAATGATAATATGAATGAAAAGAACAAAATAGTCATATGCGTTTTTTAAAGGCACTTATATAAATCAATGTCAGACCTGATATTCATTCTAAAGAAATTGTTATTGAGCACTTACTATGCTCTCTACTGAGTTTTATAATTGATACTATTTGGTAGTAAGACATCTGTAGAATTTGGGACTGGAGGTCATATTTAGAATCATCTGGAACAATTTCTTTTTTCAAATGAGACAAGACCATATAGGTTGAGAGATTTACTTATGCCATTGAAGTGGTGATTAGCAATGCTAGGATTTGGATGGATCTTCAAACTCCAGGGACCGATTTTCTTTTTACTACATTATAACTGTTTAAGTGACTTGCCCAGGGTCACACAGCTAGGATGTGTAAAGTGTCTAAGGCCAGATTTGAACTCAGATCCTCCTGACTTCAGGGCTGGTGCTTTATCCATTGTGCCACCTAGTTGCCCCTATACCGGGTTTCTCTTAATGAAAAATATATGATCACATTTTTTTGCCTGCCATATCTGTCTCATTGTTAACTAATATTATATCTGGAATCTATTAAAACCTCTTGACTTAAGAAAAAAAGCACTTAAATTTCTGTTTATTTATGTCTATAATCTTTTCCCACACAACTGTTCTTAATTAGGCTTACCTCTATTTTGTACTTAGAAAATTGATTTTTGGGGGAAACCCAAGCCATGATGCTTTTGGTTTAATTTAATATTTGGTAATATGTGACTAAATGGCACAAATCTATGAGTGCCATCATTTTTTTTTCACAGAATTCCAGACTAGCAAAGAATCCCAGAAGTCATCTTGTCCAGAATAAAGATTTTTTTATGTAGCATGCTCTAGCCTTTGCTTGAAGCCCTCTCATGAGGCAGAATTCAATACTTCCCAAAGTAACCCATTCTAGTTTTATATATCTCTAATTGTTAGGGAGTTTCTCTTATCAAATATAAACTTGCCTCTTCCATCCATTTCTCTTTTTATTTTGCTTTGGAATCAGGCATTGCTGATAGAATGTCTTCCTCATGAGATAATCAGATTCTTAAAAACAGCTTTCATTTTCCCTCTTGTTTTCTAGTCTCCAGTTTAACCAGATATCATATGTCATGATCTTGAAGACTCTTCACTAAATTAATTATCCTCTTCTGTACCCTCTTCTGCTTCTCAATATACTTCTTAAAATATGATAGCCAGAATGGAGCACAGTTATGTGCTATTACCAAGGTAGAGTATAATAGATACTGGACCTAAAATCAATTTTGCAGTAGCTGATTATTCAAATTTGGAGTGCCTTTGTATTCATTTGATTTCTATGTCAGCTTTGCAAACAAAAAAAGCCCAACTAACTTGTCATGTATAATACTAATGGTACTTTTTAATCTCTTATCTAATCACACTGCTGCTGTTAGGGGAAAATGAGTTTCTAGTTGCAACAGCAACACCTCTCCTGACCAAGTAATTTGAGCAAAAAGTTGCTCTATTATGGGCAGGGGAGGAGGGAGAAAGAAAAGGTTGACTGGTTTCTTAATTCTCTTAATATTTATGAGAATAGAGACTATCTTTTTATACTTGTAATTTTATAAAAGAAAGGGGGGATACCTTTTTACATCTGCCTGTGTTTAAAAGTAGACATCCTTCTAGGTCTCCTCAGTCCAGGTGTCCTGAGTTGATTATCAGAAAGCTATACTCTTTAAGTTTTCTGAATTGATTACCAAATGCTGTCACTGTTTTAGGATTCGAGATGTAGGCTATTTTTTTTTTTAATGTATTTGTAAGTTCAAGATTGCCTGTCATCTCACCTCAATCAGTTCGTCTATGTGCCTGACACTCTGTTACGCTTTGGGAATACAAAGGAGACAAATTATAGTCTCTGTCCTCAAGGAGGTTACAATCTAATAGAACCAACCTATCTGTCTATCTATCTGTCTGTCTGTCTATATCTTAAGGCTATATTATCCTCAAAAGACTTTAAGACATATTTTATATAGGATACAAGGGAACATGGACTTTAATTGAAGTTCCACTTTTTGTCTGACATTAGATTTGGAATCATCCAATTTAGGTTTCAATCCTTGCCCTTTTGTATGACACAGGCATACATATTCTATTTCCTCATCTATAAAATGAGAGGATTGGAATAGACAATTTCGGTGGTTACTCATAGTTCATGATATATTATACTAGAATCTTCTATAAAATACTTACTCTGATGTAAAGCAATTATATGATCATATTAAGTTGGTATTTTTAAGCAATTAATGATTAAATGAATTAACCTATTCATTACTTCTCATTCTATGCTTCCATAGCTTGCTATTAATCCTACACAGGGGTCTTACTTAACATTATAGAAGCTTTCCTCAATGTCCTCAACATCACTTATAGGTTAAAGGACATGTAGCAATCCACTGATTATTCTTTCCTTCTCCCTTTTTTTCCATAGATATTCCTCTTTGTTCAGTTCTTTGTTGGTAACATGCCCTTTTCGTGCCCACCATGCCATACTCCATGTGCCACTTGCTCTTCTGATGATATGTACTTTTAATTAATTCTTCAAAGACTGTGGTATTCCATAATTTTGCATCTTCCCCATAAACAAAGGCAAGTCAGACACTAAACATTCATTTTTTAATTGAGCAAGCCAAAAATAGACCCATTCAATACACTATCTCCCCCTCAGTTCTTGCTACTCTAGGATTAACCTCTGCTCCTTTATAAGAACTGATCTCTGAAAGTCATCATTGTCATCCTTCTAATTGTCAAACCTAGTGATTTGTTTTCATTCCTTATAATCCTTGATTTCTGCATCATTTGACTAGCTCATTTAGTCTGATGAAATATACCTTCCTTTTGTTTCAGAAATAACCATACTTTGTTTTCTTTTTTTATGCAACTACCCTTTTCTTTATTTTCCTGCTCATATAAAGTAGGTACTTCTCAAATTCTTTTTTGTGATCTCTCTCTACTCTCTCCCTACATTCTCATTCCTAACAATTTAATTCTCTGTCATAGCTTTGCAGAATCCCAAATATGGATTTTCAAATCTTCATTTTTAGCTTTTGAGGGGAGCAGTAAAATAAAGGAAATTTAATTTGGGGAATAACAGAACCAGTCTTCATAAATAGTTTAGAGGCTCTTATAGCAATTCATTCATGAGTTAATAACTAGGTTGAAGATTGTGGCAGTGGAAACTGGAAAAAAAAAATCTGAGATCAGTCAACACTTTATTAAGAATTGACCATATCCTTAGGGAAATGGAAACAACAACCTTTTATTCAGCACCTGCCATATGCCATGTATTATATATACTTAGCATTTTACAAATATTAACTCATTTGATTCTCATAACACTGTGAGGTAGGTATTATGATTTCCATTTGCAGTTGAGAAAATTGAGGAAACCTGGGTAAGGGACTTAGCCTAGTTTTCACAGCTAATATCTAAAGCCAGAAAGAAAGGCAGACACATAGTCCCTGTTTTCACATTCTATTGGAAGAGACAACATGCAAATAACTATATGCATATGGAATATTTCAGGAAGGAGCATGGAAGAGAAAAACCAGGAAGGATTTCTTGTAGAAATTAGGTTTCACCAGTTCCAATTGTTCAGTGAAGAAAGCCATATACACCTAGAGAGAGGTATATGAAATGTGGACCACAACATAACATTTTCATACTCTCTATTGATGTTTGCTTACATTGTGTTTCCTTTCTCTGATTTTTTTTCTTGTAGATAGAATTTTTTTTGCACAACAATCATAAGTGTGGAAATATGTATACATATATTCTATTTGTCAAGTATTTTATCATAATGTAGTGGATATCCTGCCATCTAAGGGGAGGGGTGGGGAGTAGGGGGGAAAAATTTGTAACAGAAAGCTTTGTAAAGGTCAATGTTGAAGAATTACCCATACATATGTTTTGCAAATAAAAAGCTTTAATTTAAAAAAAAAATAGGTTTCAGCTGAGTCTTGAAGTAGGAAGAATCTAGGAGGAAGAAAAGCATTGCAGGAATGGGAAATAACTAAAATGGAATCAGGTGATAATGTCCTATGGTGGGAATTTGCAAGTAGGTCAGTGTCACTGTATTGTTTATGTAAGGAAGTAAAATGTGAGAAGACTGGAAGTATAGGAAGAACCATATTGGTTAGGCTTTTAAATACCAAACAGAGGAATTTATATTTGATCCCAGAAGGAATAGAATCACTGGAGATTTTCAAGTTAATGAAGTCACATCGTCATATCCGTGGCTTGGGAAGATTATACTGATACGCAAGTGAATGTTGGCTTGGAGTAGTGAGAGACTTGAGATAGGGAAATCAACCAGAGGTCTACTGCAGTAGTCCAAGCATTAAGCAAAGAATGCCTATACTAGGATGGTAAATGAGTAAAAAGAAAAAGGAATACAACAGAAAGTTATTTTGAAAGTAGAAATGACAAGATTTGATAGCATACTTGGGTTTTGTATGAAATGACACTAAGATTGTGAGTGACTGAGAAAATGATACCTTTACTATTAGGAAATTTAGAGAGGGGGAATGGGTATGGATACAAAGTTAAGGAGTTCTCATTTTGATGTATTGTTTGAGAATCTTTCATGTTATCCAGTTGCAGTTGGTAATGGAATTCAGTAGACAGTGTAGGGTTCAGTTTATAGGGCTGGTAATTATCTGCATAAAGATGATAATTGAGTCCATGGAAGCTGATTGGAAGAGATTGAAGAGGGCTTAGGGCACCCCATTAGGGATAAGAGACTCACATTTAACAAGTATGTCATAGGCAAAGATCTAGGAAAAGAGATCCTCAAAATTGGTTGGACAAGTAGGTAGGGTAACCTGAGAGAAAGTCTCACTGTAACTTGGAGAAGGGAAAATACCCAGCCCAAGTAGGGAGGAACATCAACAGTATTAAAGGCAGCAAATGGGTCAAGAAAGATGAGGATTGAGTAAAGGCCTTCAGATTTGTTGGTTAACAATTCATTGATAAGTTTAGAGAGAACAGTTTTACTTGATTAATGAGGTCAGAAGTCTGATCCAAGTGTAAGTGAGAGGTGAAGAAGTGAGGGCAACTAGTATGAATGATTCTCAGAAGTAGGAGACTAGAGACATAATAGTAAATAACAAAGATGGATTGATATAGTAGGTTTTTTTGTTTTGTTTTGTTTTTGGCATGGAAATTTCTTGGGTGTTTTTGTAGGTAGCAGGGAAAGAACCAGAAGATTAGAGAGATAGTGGGTAGGGTAGAAGGATCAATCTATGGCAGAAGATAAGAGGGGATGACATCAGGGATACCTGATGGTTTCATTTGTCAAGTGGAAAGGTTAGTCAATAATTTGAAAGAGAATGAAGGGGAAGATGGTGGGGAAAGTTTTAGTGACGTGAAATGAAGAGAGAAAGTGTTCTCAGTGACATTTGGTGATGTCTGAAGCAAAAGCCTCACTTGAAGAGGGGGCGGTATTGGGGGAAAGGAGGATTTGAGGAGAGAGGATAAAGCTATTTTGTTGAATGAGATAATGAATTTATCAAAGAGGTATAAAAGGATGATCTCACTGCACTGAAGGCAAAGATGGGATAATGTAACAAAAATTTGTAGAGGCTTGGGTGCCAAGGTTTAGTGATTTTCTTCAACTCCATTCAGCAATAGGAGAATGTAACCCAAGCAACCATAACAAGAGGCCAAGCTAGAGCAGTGGTTGTGAATAGACAGAAGGGGTCAGATGAAAGAAAGATCAATCTGAAATAGTAGATAGTAGAGAGGAGCCAAGAATCCCTAAAATAATGTGATTTCTTGCTTTAAACAAGGTAAGTCCATTTGGGGATCAATAAGTTCTTTGAACTTAGAGAGCTAGAAGGCACTTTAGATAGAGGTCACCTGGTCCAATGGTGATTAGAAATCTAGCACTCTTCTCTTACACCACACTATTTATTGAATTGTGTTGCTTATGCCTTGAAAAAATCAAGGTATTTTATTTATTTATTTTATTTGCTACATCTAATCTGATGAGCAGGAGAAAATATAAATATAAATATAAATAAATATAAAATATTAATATTAAAATATAATAAAATATTAAAAGATAAATAAAATGCATTTATTTATATTTGTATTTTAATATAAATAATATGATATATAATAATATAATAAATAATAATATGAATAAAATATAAATGTTGTGTAGAGGTTTTTTTGTTTGTTTTTGTTTTCATCATTGGCAAAAATTAGTTAAATGAGATGAAGTTGTCCCTGTTGCTACTTAATTAGTACTATCTTGTTCTTGGTTCAGTTCTTTCAAAAATGTCTGTTTTAGCCAATTATTATTATTATTTAGCCAATTATTCTTTTTCTTGGTTTCTGAAATTGGTTGTTGCTAGTTTTGAATCATTAGATTGTATTAATATTAGCTTCTTCCTTTGTCCATAAAAGATGTAACTTACTTGAGAATAAAGATAATGTAATTTTTTTTTGTTTTGCTGTACAGTCAGTTTTGCTATAACTCGACATATGAATTCTACAAAAGCAAAATTGCATAATTAGAAATTTTAGGGCTTATGGGAAAATGGTGTTAAGGTCACAATGCTCAAAAACTTTGTCACTGACATTAAAAACAAAAAGATGAAAACCTAATAATGGCAACACAATTTTATATGTGATAAATCATTAGTTAAGAAATATAAGTAGTGCAATAAATAGTGGCAAATTCCAAAAGCTTCTGGCTATTATTGCTCTGAGTATGAGGGAAGGGGCTTAGGCAGCAAGGATACTATATGGACAGTTCTTCTGATCACAGCCCCTACTGTACCAGAAGATTTACTGTAACATTTTACCTTAAAAAGAAGACCTGAAATTTGCTTGTGGAAATGGACTTTGGAAGCATCACGGTTTGTGAGTTATTGTGAAATATTGCAGATTTCTGCATTCTCTATGTTGCAGGGAAGAATTGTGCATAAGTAAACTCAAATTATTATGTTCAAATTGTTCCTTTATGTTTCAATTACGGAACAAATTTACATTTTCAAAACTGTTATAGCAGAACTGACTTTATATTTGTCTAATTATTATTTGCAGATGCTATGGAAGCAAGCTCACAACTACCCTATGTTTAACCTTCTTATGGAAATTGACTCTTATATGTTTGCATGTGTGAATCAAACTGCTGTTTATGAGGAGCTTGAAGATGAAACAAGAAGACTCTGTGATGTCAGACCTTTTCTTCCAGTTCTCAAAGTGGTAACAAGAAATTGTGACCCAGGGGAAAAATTAGACTCCAAAATTGGAGTTCTTATAGGAAAAGGTAATAATCTCAGTGTTGGGGTTTTTTTGTTTGTTTTCCTTTTATGTGGGAAATGATTAAAATCATGAATATATAGAGAAGTATTCTTATATACACATATATGTAGATGAATTCATATATTTGTTTGCTTTTTTTTAAGTCAGGTAGTTATAAATAAGCCTTTAGCATCAATTCTTTTTTCTTTTTTCTTTTTTTAAAGCATCATTTCTTATAAAGCAATATCATTACTAAAACTGTTAAGCTTTCTGTTTCTCAGGCAAAAGTTCTCATTTATATTCTAATTTAAACATATAAATTGCATTCTAGTTTCTATAGTTAGGCAAAGTAATTGACATTGGAAATATGACATACTATATAGTTTTTTTGTCCGTATGGGTGTGTACATAAATATCTCAAGTGACCATTGGGGAGAAAAAAAACTACTCCTTAGAGATGGATCTAGAGACTGAAAAAACTTTCATTTTCTGATCAATATGCTAATTTAAATATTAAAGCAATGTGATGATTCAGAGTGAGTAAGGACTTAACTTTCCTGGTGTTGGGGGAGGAGGGCCTGATGCATGGAGGATGTGTCAGTCTGGACTAATTTTTAATGATAGTCTCTTTGGAAAAGGGATGCAAAAAATGGGGGATATATAATAATGACCCCATTGTTAGGCTTGGTTAATGTGTTTGATTTTAAATAAATGATTTTTTTCTCTCCTTTCTATTGTTATAAGGTATGGTTTAAAGTTTTATTCATGTCCCCTTTATTTCCCCTTAAACTCCCAACATTGAATTCTCTCTTATGACCTATATATATATATATATATATATATGCAAAATGATCATAATGATCATGTATCCACTATAGCCACATTCTGCCTCTGTGGTCTCTTACCCCTCTACTTAGAAAGAGAGATTTGTTCCATCCTTTGCTCTTCAGGATTGAGACTGGCTATTAACATTTAGTCAGAGTTCTATTACTTCTTGTTATTTTCACTTATATCACTGTAATTATGGTGTGTATTGCTGGTTTGGCTTAATTTCTTCTGAATCAGTTTATGTAAGTTTTCTCAAGTTTCTATGTAAATTTCAATCTGTCTTATTTATTTTATGTGACATTGTCAATTTTTAAATATTTATGGTATTGAACAAGATCTATGTTTCCAATTTTTGAATGGACTATCAAAAAATTCATATTTGACTTTTGGATATAGTTTTTGTTCAGTTGACTTTGAATTTTTCCTAACAAATTGTGTGCTTCTTGGTTGAATTTTAGGATCATTTTGTATTCCTTAAATACTGAGCCTAAATACCTCTAGTGGATTAGGGAAAAGCTAGCCAAAGAACTAAACAAATGTGGAGAATTTGGAAAATTTACCAATCTACTTTAAGATCTCAGCTAAAAAGAATTTTCTGGGATCTGCTTACTTTCACAACTTAATATTTTAAATATAACCACTATTCTTCAAGGCACATGAATCTAAGGCATATAAAAACTAAATAGAAGCTTTTATAATGCACATACAATTTAGCCTCAAGTTTAAACCTCTGGCCTAAGATTAGAAACATAACTTTATAATTGCTCTCAATACTTTTGGGAACTATAATTTAAATGCTCTCCCCCACCCCAAAATCTTTTAATGACCCTTTAAACTTGCTATTGCACTTTATTTCATTAAATCCAACAGTCACACAGTTTTTAATAGTTAATCATAATACATATAGTTAGCAATGAAATGGAGGTTGTTATACATGTTAAATATCTTGGAAAAAATTTATGGGTAATTATGTGTAAATTTATAATACATTTAAGAAGCAATCCAGAATGAGCTTTCATTCAAAAAATACTTAGTAAGTCAGGCATTACAGTTGCAGATTATGTAATGAGATGAACACAATTAGGGACTGATGAGATCATTCCTCCTGGTAAAACAATAAACAATTGGTGAGACTATAACTTCTGTTTAGACTTCGGAGCAAGCTTGTTGTTGCCTTTGCCTCAATCCACAAAAAGACAATGAAACCTTTACTGCTGCAACTGAACTAACTAGTCTAAAAATATGCTTTCCTGAAAGTTGATATGCCTGATCATTACTTTTTTTTTTTTAAATGATCAGTATTATTTTAAATCCACTATTTGATTTCTTATTGTTTATGATTGGATAATATCTGTATCTGTATATTTCTTTTTTTTTTTTTAAGCTTTTTATTTGTATAACATATGTATGGGTAGTTCCCCAACCTTGATCTTTACAAAGCTTTCCAATACAAATTTTACCCCCAGTCCCCTCCCCTCCCCTAGATGGCAGGAAGTCCACTACATGTTAATAATGTTGAAATGCTTGAGAAGTTATGCAAGAAAAATCCTATCTACAAGAGAAAAAAAGAATCAGAGAAAGGCAACACAATGCAAGCAAATGTCAATAGAGATCATGAAAATGTTACGTTGTGGTCCATATTTCATGTCCCTCTTTCTGGGTGTATATGGTTTTCTTCAGTGAACAACTGGAACTGGTTTGAGACAATTCTTTATTGCAGAGATCCATGTCCATCAGAATTGATCATCATGTAATACTGTTGTTGCTGTGCATGATGATCTCCTGGTTCTGCTCGTTTCACTCAGCATCAGTTCATGCAAGTCTCTCCAGGCCTCTCTGAAATCGTCCTGCTGGTCGTTTCTTACAGAACAATAATATTCCATAACATTCATATACCATAATTTATTCAGCCACTCTCCAATTGATGGGCATCCCTTCAGTTTCCAGTTTCTAGCCACTACAAAAAGGGCTGCCACAAACATTCTTGCACATGTGGGTCCCTTTCCCTCCTCTAGGATCTCTTTGGGATATAGGCCCAGTAGAAACACTGCTGGGTCAAAGGGTATGCACAGTTTGACAACTTTTTGAGCATAGCTCCAAATTGCTCTCCAGAATGGTTGGATCCGTTCACAGTTCCACCAACAATGTATTAGTGTCCCAGCCCTCCCACATCCCCTCCAACATTCATTGTTATCTTTTCCTGTCATTTTAGCCAATCTGACAGGTGTATAGTGGTATCTCAGAGTTGTCTTAATTTGCATTTCTCTGATCAATAGTGATTTGGAGCAACTTTTCATATGACTAGAGATGGTTTTAATTTCATCATCTGAAAATTGTCTGTTCATATCCCTTGACCACTTATCTATTGAAGAGTGGCTTGAATTCTTATATATATGAGACAATTCTCTATATATTTTAGAAATGAGGCCTTTATCAGAACCATTAAATGTAAAGATGATTTCCCATTTAGATGCCTCTCTCCTAATCTTGTCTGCATTTGTTTTGTTTGTACAGAAACTTTTTAACTTAATATAATCAAAATTATCCATCTGGTGTTCAATTAGGAGTTCCAAGTCTTCTTTGGACATAAATTTGTTCCACCTCCACAGGTCTGAGAGATAAACTATATTACGTTCCTCTAACTTGCTTACAAAGTCCCTCTTTATATCTAGATCATGAACCCATTTAGATCTTATCTTGGTATGTGGTGTTAGGTATGGGTCAAGCCCTAATTTCTTCCACACTAGTTTCCAATTTTCCCAGCAGTTTTTGCCAAATAGAGAGTATTTATCCCAAAAGCTGTGGTCTTTGGGTTTATCGAACACTAGATTGTTAAGGTTAATGCCTAGGTTGTCCTGATAACCTATCCTGTGCCACTGATCCACTGCTCTATTTCTTATCCAGTACCAAACGGTTTTGATGACCGCTGCTTTATAATATAGTTTTAGATCTGGTACAGCAAGGCCACCTTCATCTGCCTTTTTTTTCATTAATCCCCTTGAAATCCTTGACCTTTTGTTCTTCCAAATGAACTTTGCTACTATTTTTTCTAGATCTGTAAAATAATTTCTTGGGAGTTTGATTGGTATGGCACTAAATAAGTAGATTAGTTTGGGTAGTATTGTCATTTTTATTATGTTTGCTCTGCCTACCCATGAGCACTTAATATTTTTCCAATTGATTAGGTCTGACTTTATTTGTGTGGAAAGTGTTTTGTAATTTAGTTCGTATAGTTTCTGACTTTTCCTTGGCAGATAGATTCCCAAATATTTTATCCTATCATCTGCTATTTGGAATGGAATTTCTTTTTGTATCTCCTGCTGCTGAACTTTGTTGGTAATATATAAAAATGCTGATGATTTATGTGGATTAATTTTGAATCCTGCAACTTTGCTAAAGTTGTGAATTGTTTCTAGTAGTTTTTTAGTTGAGTCTCTAGGGTTCTCTAAGTATACCATCATGTCATCTGCAAAGAGTGATAATTTGGTTTCTTCATTACCTACTCTGATTCCTTTTATCTCTTTTTCTTCTCTTATTGCTAAAGCTAACATTTCTAATACAATATTAAATAGTAATGGTGACAGTGGGCAGCCTTGTTTCACTCCTGATCTTATTGGGAATGATTTTAGTTTGTCTCCATTACATATGATGCTTGCTGATGGTTTTAAATAGATGCTGCTGATCGTTTTAAGGAAAAGCCCATTTATTCCTATACTCTCTAGTGTTTTTAATAGGAAAGGGTTTTGGATTTTGTCAAAGGCTTTTTCTGCATCTATTGAGATAATCATATGGTTTTTGTTAATTTGGTTATTAATATAATTAATTATGCTGATAGTTTTCCTAATATTGAACCAGCCCTGCATCCCTGGTATAAATCCTACTTGGTCATAGTGTACTATCCTGGGGATGACTTTCTGTAATCTCATTGCTAAAATCTTATTTAAAATTTTTGCATCAATATTCATTAGGGAAATTGGTCTATAGTTTTCTTTCTCTGTTTTTACCCTACCTGGTTTAGCTATCAGCACCATATCGGTCTCATAGAAGGATTCTGGCAGTATACCTTCTGTCCCTAATTTCTCAAATAGTTTGTGTAGTATTGGAATTAATTGTTCTTTGAATGTTTGGTAGAATTCACATGTAAATCCATCTGGCCCTGGAGATTTTTTCTTAGGGAGTTGGTTAATGGCTTGTTCTACTTCTTTTTCTAATATGGGACTATTTAAATAATTTATATCCTCTTCTGTTAACCTCGGCAATCTGTATTTTTGTAGATATTCCTCCATTTCATTCAGATTTTCAAACTTACTGGCATAAAGTCGGGCAAAGTAACTCCTAATTATTGCTTTAATTTCCTCTTCATTGGAGGAAAGTTCTCCCTTATCATTCTTGAGACTAACAATTTGATTTTCCTCTTTCCTTTTTCTTATCAAATTAACTAAAGGCTTATCTATTTTGTTAGTTTTTTCATAGAACCAACTCTTAGTTTTATTTATTAACTCAATAGTTTTCTTATTTTCGATTTTATTAATTTCTCCTTTTACTTTTAGAATTTCCAATTTGGTATTTAATTGAGGGTTTTTAATTTGTTCTTTTTCTAGTTTTTTTAATAATAAGCCCAATTCATTGATCTTTTCTTTCTCTATTTTATGCAAGTAAGCATCTAGAGATATAAAATTGCCCCTTAAAACCGCTTTGGCCGTATCCCACAAATTTTGGTATGTTGTCTCCTTATTGTCATTCTCCTGGATGAAATTATTGATTGTGTCTATGATTTGCTCTTTCACCCATTCATTCTTCAGGATTAGATTATTTAATTTCCAATTACCTTTTGGTTTATTTTCTCCTGGCCTTATATTGCATGTGATTTTTATTGCATCATGATCTGAAAAGGATGCATTTACTATTTCTGCCTTTCTGCATTTGATTTTAAGGTTTTTATGCCCTAATACATGGTCAATTTTTGTATAGGTTCCATGGACTGCTGAGAAAAAAGTAAACTCCCTACCTTCTCCATTCAACTTTCTCCATAGATCTATCATGCCTAACTTTTCTAATAATTGGTTTATCTCCCTAGTTTCTTTCTTATTTATTTTGTAGTTTGATTTATCTAATTCTGAGAGAGCAAGGTTGAGATCCCCCACTAGTATCGTTTGGCTGTCTATTTCTTCTTGCATCTCTCTTAATTTCTCCCCTAGGAATTTGTGTGCTATTGCACTTGGTGCATATATATTTAGTATAGATATTGCTACATTATCTATGGTACCCTTTAATAAAATATAGTTTCCTTCCTTATCTCTTTTGATTAGATCTATCTTGGCTTTTATATCTCTGTATATTTCAACAAAGATAAAGATACTATGCAAATCTTTATCAAAGCAGTTTCATAGATTTTATAAAAACAGTTTGTGTATTTGTTTGTTAAACAAGTCCTTGATTTCCTCTGCTTGAGCTTATATCATGATACTTGTTACAATATGTTAAGAAATGTATACTTATAGATAGATATTAATTTTGGTCAAAAATACTTACTGGTAATTTTTTTAAACCTAGTTAAATTCACAAAACAATTTGACCCAATTCTTGTAGTAGGTGTATAAGAAATATATTAATAAGTGAAATTACCCAGTATGTAATTCAGTGATCTTTCTTCTCATAAGTTTTCTGATTGAATTGGTGGTATTAAAAAATCTCATTTGTTGAGTCTTCCCTTTATCTGAAAAGCAACCCTTAAACCAAAGGACTTGATGGGGTTATCAACAAAATTATCAACATATTCCTAAGTATTTTACTTCCCTTTGATGGGCCCCTACTTTTAATCTCTCAAACTAGATCAGACTAAATATTCTCAGATGACCCTTCCATCTTTAAATATCACGGTCTTATTTCAATCAGATATTAGTAAAATATTAAGTTTATATTGTCTGCTAGGCAATATAATAATAGAGAATAAAAATAGAATGAATGAAACAGACCCAATTTTCAAATATTTTAAATGCATAGATTCACACTTATATACATTCTGGTGTTTTATCCCATTCTATGGCTGATGTTATTTGGACAATTATATAGAAAGAACACAGTTTGATTTTAATATTAATTTCAAAAGAACAATCTATGTATTGATAGTTGGCTTTCTTATGTTGATATAGTGCTAGGGATTCTATCGGGGTCCCCAGCCACCGCCCTCTACTTACCCTAATCCAGGGTCTTCAGACGTCTCTGGCTCCCCACCCTGGGGGAGGGGAGAACAAACCAGGGAGAGCACCCGAGGAGAGGTTAACTTCTTTATTGCCGTTACTGGAACTCTCCACTCCCCCCAACCCTCCGTGCCTTCCCTTATATCCCTTTCCCTAGCTCCTCCCTGTAGGCGGTTCCGTTCCTCCCGAGTCCCGCCCTGAGGGTGGAGCCAGCCCATTCAGAGGCCATCCCAGTACCCGAAGGCAGGTTCCGACCTCTGGGCGTCTCACGGTCCACTCAGGCGATCTCGGTCCAGAGCTGCCCCCAACAACTCCCCCTTTTTGTTTAAACCAGGGGAGGCACCTGCTGAGGTTGTGGGGTTAAGAAATCCACCTTCAGAGACTTCATAGCTCTAACAGCAATACTCCAACCAATCTTGAGAAGGCACGGTAAAAGAATACAAAACAATAACAATATTGCCATAACAGTACAAATTGGAATTAACCACTGAAAATTAAGTCCCTCTTGTAGCCTCTTTGTCCTTCCCCGCCTATGCCGCAGTGAACCAATCATGTCCCATC
>JAJPUD010003992.1:49187-127213 GCA_023553655.1 Myrmecobius fasciatus
ATCTATAACCAAGGATTGTAATAACTTCAATCTTTTCTCATCTGCATCAGCTAGGAGGATATCATCCATATAGTGAATTATCATACTGTTCGGGTGTTGTGTCCGTATTGGGTGTAAAATACTTTGAATATACATTTGACACAAAGTGGGACTATTGGCCATGCCCTGAGGGAGCACCCGAAAATGATACCTGCGATATGGCTCTTGCAAGTTTATAGAGGGTACAGAGAATGCAAATTTCTCTCTATCTTGAGGGTGTAGGGGGATACTGTAGAAACAGTCTTTAATATCTATTATCCTTATTTTCCAACCGCTGGGTACGGCTGTTGGTTAAGGCAAGCCAGGCTGTAAGGCGCCCATTATGGTCATACAAGCATTTACAGCTCGTAAATCAATCAACATTCTCCAGCTTCCAGATTTCTTTTTTATGACGAACACAGGAGAATTAAAAGGGCTTGTGGTAGACTCTATTTTGTTCTTAATTAACAGGTCATCTACTATCTGTCATAAAGCGGTGAGCCTTTCAGGGGTAAGGGGCCACTGTTCCACCCAGACCGGTTTTTGTGTGGTCCAGGTTATAGGCGGGCAGCTCACTGATGTTGCAGTGGCCCCGACGAATTTCCCTGAATGTGTTCTGGGGTCACAAGGGATAAGGAAAGCTGTGAAAGCAAATCTCGACCCCAGAGAGCATACAGTAGGCCCTGAATTCGTAGGGGCTGGATGTATCCTGAATCTTCCCCATACTCCCACTTGAGACATCGAGCAGATTGTGAGGTTGACTGATTTCCTCCCACTCCCATGACTAGCTGTGTAGCAGCAACAACTGGCCAAATTTGTTGACATTGCTCACTGTTGATAACCGAGCAATCCGCCCCTGTATCTATCATGCCATTAACTGGTATCCCTTCTATCTTAACTGTCATCATGGGACGAGCCTGTTGTACAGGCTGGACCCAATTCACTTGCCAATCTGGTTGCTCTGAAGTCTGGGGAGGAGACAGCCAGGGTAAGGGTATGGCTTTCCCGACACTGTCTTCTGGATTAAGGTACACCTCATAATCATGAGGATTAGTGATGCAAATAGTAGATTCTCCTGACTCCAACACTTGAGTATGGGTTATATGGTCCGAATATCCTGATAGTCCTACCACTAGCCTGGGGTGGGGTTTTGATTCTACAACAACTGCCAAAGTTTCCCAAGGAGCTAACTTGATCGGTCTTCCATACTCGGCTGCCCACAATTTTACTGCTTGGTATACGGAGCTCTCCAGTCTGCTGCTTGTATCTCTGGGAGACCCCCCACAGCTGGAGGCCCCCGCCACCCGTTTCCCTGTTTCTTGTTCTGGGTGCGGCAGTATTTGACAATATGACCCCATTTCCCACACCCATAGCACTTAGGTTGCTGTGTCTGGTCTTTGGAATCTCGACACTGTGCTTTGAAATGCCCTGTCTTGCCACAATTAAAGCATCTTCCTGATTTCCCCATCTTTTGTAGCGTAGCTACAAGTGCATTGTTGGCCTCTACTACTGAGGCAGCCATCATTTGTATTGGTTCCTGCACGGGGATGTCCAAAAGTTTATCTATCAGTTCAGGTAGGCTGGCTGAGGATGGAAGGGCTGCAATTATAGGTCTGTATTCAGGTCAGAGTCCCTCCTTCACTAACTGAAATGCTAGAATGTCAACACCTGGTCCTGTGCCCATAACCCTTTTTACTGTTTCCTGCACTTCAGTAACAAACTGCATGGGAGTCTGATTGGCCTTCTGCTTTAGGCCCACTAGTCTGGTAGGACCCTTGCCACTCACTGTGCCCAATCTCTCTATGGCTTCCTCGTGACACGTAGCCACAGCCTGCAATACCCCACGATCATAGGTCATCTGGGCCTCTAAAGACGCATAATCCCCAGCGCCAGTAATCATTTGTATAGCCTCATCCTCATTTGCAATATTATGTTGTTTCACATACTTTTGAGCACCCCTCCTTACTGAGGCCTGGTATGCAAGATTCAAGGCCAGATCCAGCACTTCTCCCATCACCTCATTATAGTCAAATGGTGTCCAAGGGAAACCAGCTAAAGCATTAGTAATCAACCTTCGTGTGTAGGGGGTTGATGGGCCGTACTTCGACACTGCCTCTTTTAGCTCCTTTATCAATTTAAATGGTACTGGCCGATGGTTTCTTGTCTCTGCCGGGGTGCCTACATTCTCAAACAAAATCGGATATGTCCCCCATTCCTCCCAATCTACATCTTCTCCCTCGATAGCTGCCTGGGCTACACTGGCTGCTAACACCCCTCGTTTTTCCCAAGCCCCTTTCTTGCCATACTGAAAGGAAATTGCGCCGCCGGGGCTCCCGATGGAAAGGGAAGCCATTGCCGCGGGGAGATCGGCATGACATGGCGGTAGAGGGGGAGGCCACTACACCCCATCTTCATCCTCCATAACCTCACTCCGCCCTGAAGGCGGCTCCCCTAACCTCTTACTGCGCCACTCAGACACTTCCTGTCTTGAATTTTTACTGCGCCACTCGGGCACCTCCCCTTTTGAATTTTTACTGCGCCACTCTGGCGCTTCCTCTTTTGAATTTTTACTGCGCCATTCAGGCACTTCCCCCATGGGGCCCTTACTAGAAGGTCCCCTTTACGCTCTTCGGAGACTGTCCCACGGATATATGGGTGGGGGTCCTTCCTTAGGGTCATCCCCATCTACAGAAACTGCCAGGGAGGTCCCTACCTGGTTCTCACTGTCCCGCTGTACCGGCGGAACTTGGGCTTGAGGGGAAAATATGGCACTTATGATCCCGTATATAGTAAAATCCTCCGATATTAACACTCCAGGGCAAGACTCCTGATAAGAAGCCATTTGCTGCCCCACCACCCACCATCTCTCGGGATCAATGCCTGCCTGTTGGACCCATGGGCAAATATCCCATATCCGTTCTATAAAGTTCCTACACGTCCTGATGTGCACTTGCACCCCACTGCGCTTACAGAGTTTATAAATCTGGCAAGCGAGCACCCCCTTCTTCTCGGGCTTAATTAAGGGTAAACTTTTTCCCTGTCCCATCTTCCCGGGTATCCTTTTACCCGAGGCCACCTGGCAATCCCTCTTGAGCCTGCTCAAGGGGATAGGCGGTCAAATAATACGGGCCCCACGTTGGGCGCCACCTGCTAGGGATCCTATCGGGGTCCCCAGCCACCGCTCTCTACTTACCCTAATCCAGGGTCTTCAGACGTCTCTGGCTCCCCACCCTGGGGGAGGGGAGAACAAACCAGGCAGAGCACCCGAGAAGAGGTTAACTTCTTTATTGCCATTACCGGAACTCTCCACTCCCCCCAACCCTCCGTGCCTTCCCTTATATCCCTTTCCCTAGCTCCTCCCTGTAGGCGGTTCCACTCCTCCCGAGTCCCGCCCTGAGGGTGGAGCCAGCCCATTCAGAGGCCATCCCAGTACCCGAAGGCAGGTTCCGACCTCTGGGCGTCTCACGGTCCACTCAGGCGATCTCGGTCCAGAGCCGCCCCCAACAATATAGAAGACTTCAATTTTGTTCCATTGTCCAAATTCAAATCTTAATATTCAATTAATTATATTTGTTATTTCCTGAACTGATTTTATTTATTTATTTATTTATTTGCCTTTTTACTGAGGCAGTTGGGGTTAAGTGACTTGCCCAGGGTCACACAGCTAGGGCATGTTAAGTGTCTGAGACCAGATTTGAACTCAGGTCCTCCTGACTTCAGGGCTGGTGCTCTATCCACTGCGCCACCTAGCTGCCCCACCTGAACTGATTTATAAAAATAATCACAGACTTAAAAGAAACTTTAGTGCATTTTGAAGCAGAAGTGATTCCTAATTAGGTACAGAAGAGTAGAATATTTTACTTATTTGTTTGTTAATATTTTTACCATGTAAGCATGTCTGCTACTGTTTGAAAATTCAGTATATATAAATTACTTGAAATATTTTCAGGGTCTAAAATATTAATAGAAACTTCCACATTGATAACTGAAGTTTGTAAAGTAAATAGTAGACATACACAATTTACAATAAATCTAATCTCAAAATAGGTATTGAAATAGCATTTCTTTCTAAGAGTTTGTTTTTGTGTTGTGCAGTATTTGATTATATATAACAAGTATATTCCTTACTAAAGTTAAGATTTTTTTAATCATGTGAAGCTTAATATTTTTAATAATTTGCTCTTGATACTTTTAAAGATGTAATTGTTTTTCTCCCAGGTTTTATATGTACTTCTTTGGGATAATCTTTAACTTTCATAGGTATATTTATCTTCCTACTACACAATATAATTCTTTTTACTTGATTAGCTGGTTAAGTGATCATCCTATTTTGAATTCATTTAGGTCTCCATGAGTTTGATGCCCTGGAAGATCCTGAGGTGAAAGAATTCAGAAGTAAGATGCGCCAGTTCAGTGAAGAAAAGATCCAGTCTCTTGTGGGATTATCTTGGATGGAATGGTTAAAACACACTTACCCACCAGAACAAGAACCTTCCATTCCTGAAAATTTGGAAGATAAACTTTATGGTGGAAATCTTGTGGTCGCTGTCCATTTTGAAAATTGCCAGGTGTGTTCATAGGTTTCTAATGCAATTTTTAACATTTCCCCTTGTGATTCCACTATTAGTCTTTTAAATTGTTGACAGCCCATTTGTTGAATTTTTAGCATTGAAGTCAAATTAATGTTATGCTCCCTAATGACCTACAAATGAAAAAAATAATAATTTGAGGCCATTTGTTAACTGAGCTATTTGTAGTTTGTGATTAAATTGCTAGTGTTTTCAACAGATGTTCCCCTTAAGATCCCTTTTTTTATACAAATGTATGTTTGGGGTATGTGGGAGTTAAGATTTTTAGAAAAGAAAACTCCTTTACTATTTCCTTTTGATTTTGAACAAAGGAGGGAATATAATGCACATAGAAGATAAAACAGTCTATAAGTACTCTTCTCTCTGTCTCTCTGTCTCTCTCTCTTTCACAAGACTAGACTTTGCCATTTTACTTATTCCATGGTACTTAATGCTTAAAATTCACTACTTCCAGTCAGATGATTTCTGCCAGTCATGCCAAACAGGCACATAAATACAAAAGGACTATGACAGTGTGCTTTATAATAATGCATTTTCAAAGATTATGTGAATCGTAAAAATAGAGAGAAAATTTGGTAATAAAAATTCATAAATATAAATAAAATTGAGAGAATAATTTGTTAAAGCAAGTTTCATTCTTTTGTGGCATTTTTGTGGCATTGTGGCATAATTCAGTGGCATCCTAATTGAGTAATCTTGCTTTCCCCTGCTCTATTTCTTTGCTTCAGTTTATATCACAGTTAGGAAAATTTGAAATGGGACTTTTTAATGATTTTCCAAGTAGATAAACAACTTCAGCAATTCCTGTTTTACAGTAAACCAATGATTATATTGCTGAAGTAAAAGTAAAACCAATTGTGGTAATGATTAGACCAAAAAGAAAACAAGTCATTTAACTTTTAGTCTTTGGAGTCTAATAATTTATTCTGAAATGATACTTTTGCCCCTTTCTCTTCCTTACCTTCCCTAATTCATCAAATGGGCTCATGTTTAAGTATTAGGTTTTTCAACAGTTCTCCAGTTTCTGTCAATTTTCAGTTTATACTCAACAGGAAGAAACTTTGATAGAATAGAAATATAAGGAAGAAGTGTTTGAGTCTTTGATTTCTTTGTTCTAAAAAGATACTAATGAAACCTACTCTCCTAAAAGAGGTATTTTACACATCTTATCTTTAATTTGTCTTCCCGGTGGTATAGTATTATAAAATTTTCTTTTTGTACCTCATCTCAATTGGACTAGGAGGCCTGAGATCAATCTAATTCAACCTCCTAATGCATTATAAGAAATACTTTTACAATATTCCTTATATATGATCATTAAGTCCTTGCTTAAATATATTTTATTGTAAGAAATTTTTAAATTTAACATGCAATGTTGGACAATTCTAATTGTTAATAAATTCTGTCTTAAGTTAATAAGACTAGTGAGTTTTATTTTGAATAGTTCTGGTTCTGGCTTTTATAGCTTATATCTGTCTCTTTCATGATATACAACCCATGTTGCATTTAAAGGTAGCCTTCTCTAACATAAACATTTCCAGCCTTATCACCTGTTCTTTGTTTGATATGATTTCCAGATCTTGGCTCCTCGGCTTCTGATTTTTGTCTGTGTTGCATTTATCAATAATAATATAATAATATATAGTAATAATATATATGTAAAATAATAAAGTACTCAGAATTATTAACCTTCCAGTAGAGAGTATAGTGGGACCATTGCCTCCCTTTATCTGAACACTTTGTAGTTATAAATTCACCATGAATTGTAAATTACTGTTTTTAACTCTAGTTGAGAAGTTTTATGTTAGAGACAATAGCTATTTTTCTATGGCTAAACTCTTGACAATTGTCTTTTGTGGTAATTTAATGCATCAAAATAATTGGAAGCTCAGAGTATTCAATTTTGAATGGTTATTGTGGCAAAAAAAATTCAATATGATAAATGCAGCATTTTATTTAATAACTTGCTTTCTCTTTTTAAAAGGATGTATTTAGTTTCCAAGTATCTCCTAATATGAATCCCATCAAACTAAATGAGTTGGTAATCCGAAAACGGTTGACTATCCACGGAAAAGAAGATGAAGTTGATCCCTATGACTATGTGCTACAAGTCAGTGGAAGACTAGAATTTGTGTTTGGTGATCATCCTTTAATTCAGTTTCAGGTATGTAAATTGTCATAATTTAAAATCACACATTAAACATTAAAAAATTATTATTATTATTACATATAAACTTAACAAATAGCAAATAAAATGAGCATATGTATATCCATTGTCTAACATATTAACAGTATTTTATATGAAACTGAAGACTCTTACATGCTTCTTGCTATCCTTGGGACAGGGTGGAGAGGGGAGGTGGTAGTATATAAAAAATTCCAATATGTAAGTTTCAAGTTATGTCCTACTTCTCTGTATTTCTTCTAGCATGCTTTCTGTTGTCTTTTGTATAATGTCTTTAAAGAAAATATTTTAACTACCTCCTCCTTCCCTTCATTTTTTCCCTTCCCCTCTTCATCTTTTACCATATCCTTGCCACCACCATTTCTAAAAAAGAAGGAAATAAAAATAAATCTTTTGCAACAAATATTTATAGTCAAGGAAAATAAGTTACTGAATTGAACTGATCCAAAAATGTATATTTTAATCCACATATCTTGCATGAATCTTCCTTAATGTTCCAGAATTGTGGTTGGTCCTTATGTTGATCAGAGTTCTTAAATTTGATAATATAAGGCTCATCGTACTATAAAATAATATTTTTCTATTTCAATTTTTTCTATATTTTTCCTAATGCCATTATTGAGTTATAAAAATAACATCTCTTTATGCCATTTTGTTAGTGTATATACATATATATATATATACATACTTATCATGCACAATATAGACTTTCTGATTAATATTTATCCTTATTAATGTAGTGCAACTTCTGCTTATGAGATTTAAAAAAGGATAGAATTATGCTGGCATTTTTGTTTCAATATGTTCATCTTTAATACCTTTTATTAATATTTCAGATTCTCTTGCTCATTCTTTGT
Organism: Myrmecobius fasciatus; assembly: GCA_023553655.1. Lineage (NCBI taxonomy): Eukaryota > Metazoa > Chordata > Mammalia > Dasyuromorphia > Myrmecobiidae > Myrmecobius > Myrmecobius fasciatus. The sequence goes on from JAJPUD010003992.1 coordinate 56,837, forward strand.
GCTTTGTATAAGGCAGTGAACTTAATATAACAGAAGATACAAAATGTTCGTCTTTGTTTTGATCCTCTAGAAGAATTTAGTTTGGTTACTACGTTTCAGTCATCTTTGCTTCTCTCATTAAAAGTTTCACTTACATTCATAGTGTGGTTCAATCAGCTAAGTAATACCAAAAAAGTTCCCTTAAAATGACAGATTCTATTAATACTTTTCAACAGTTGAACAAACTATCATTCAGTGTTCCTACTTCCAGCCAAGTTTCTGTCAGAATATTTTCCAATTTTCCCAGCAGTTTTTATGAAATAAGGAATTCTTTCCTGAGTAATTTATATTTTCGAATTATCAAAGTGGGAAGAGAAGATACTTTATATAGAACTCAGTAAAATTCTAACAAAATTTCTTTGGAAGAATAAATAATGAAAAAACAGTAGAGTAAAAAAGAGGGAAAACAGCATTTCCAGACCTCAAATTGTAGCATAATTCACCAGTCATCAAAATAATTTGATTTTGATTAAAAAATAGAGAGCACCCATCAATAGAATAGCTAAAGGACAATCAGAACAATGGGAGTCAATTCATTCTGCGTTTTAAACCAGAAAAAAAAATGGAAGCAAATTAAGCAAAATTAAGTTTTCTTTAACTAATCTTGGAAAAAATCCATGCCATAAATGTATTCTTGATATTCCTTGGCATATTCTTTTGTCTTAATCATAGTCATTATTAATGACTTGATTGAATCATTTTAAATTTCAGTTGCTTGGTATTCAAAAGAAAAATACCCTTAAAATTTTCCAGTATATGGACTTGTGAGAATGTTACCACTCTGGGTTAGATTTTTTTTTCAAATTCACTATAATAATTCAAATTTCAGATTCCAGTTTTCTGACTAATTTAATTTCATTTTTGATTTTATAATTTTGTGGAAAGACTGTGTTGAAAGGATAGTATAAGTTTTTATTTTGTAATAATTGACTTCTATTCTCTTTCAGTATATCCGGAATTGTGTCATGAATAGAACTCTTCCCAAGCTCACTCTTGTTGAATGTTGCAATATAAAGAAGATGTGTGAACAGGAAATGATTGCCATAGAAGCTGCCATAAATCGAAATTCATCCAACCTTCCTCTTCCACTGCCCCCTAAAAAAACACGATTAATTTCTGTGAGTTTAACTTTTCTTCCTTAGGTGACCCTAAAGAGCATATGACCTTTCAGCTTTGCTTGGCATTTTCCTTCCTCATTTCTCTTCTTGCCACACTAAGTGTCAAAAGACTATCACTTACTAATAAATTGTCTTTCTAAATTCTTTTAAAAAACTCAAAAACTTTAGACAGTTATTTTAATTTTCCTCCCATCTGTTATTTTAAACTGCTTATAATGCATTTCAGTCAGTTTACTTTTACATTTAAGATATTAGTATTATGTTTGATATTCTACGTTTACATTTTTTAAAGGAAAGATAGTTACATAAGAGTCTAAGAGTCCAAGTCAACTGATTAAAAAGTTAAATTGAATTCTCAGTACCAGTCACAACAGTTAACATCTTATCCGCTAAAATGTTAATAGTGCTGATGTTTTCAACTTCTGCCCTAGAAGTGCTAGGCTCCTTTTGAATATTTTTTTTTTAAACCTACTAATGGCTATGAACTATTTCTCTTTTAAATATGTTGAACCTGCTAATGGGAACATGCTTTCAGAATCTGGTATTACTCTTAAGAACAAAAGAAGATTTTGTTTAGTCACAACAGCATCTTTTTAAAGCAAATGTTGATATACATTCCATATTTTAAGAGTATGGAAGTTTCAGGATTCTTGTTCAATATTCCAACTAGTTTGAAAACTACCAGTCAGATGGTATTACCCCTTATTCCCTATCATGTCTCATTTGTCTTAGAATCATAGGTTGGTTTTCTTTTCTTTCTCAGCTCTCTAGCCTGGACATTTTGTATATGCTTTTGCACATGTGTGCTTATATATTGCTATATTTTCTTTAAATACCAACATAATTTTTGATGGATAGTATCTTGTTGATATCATGTCTGATAAGAATATTCTGTATTCAATGCAAAATATTTTGTTTCTTAAAAAATCTGGCACCATTTAAAAACTTATCTTTTGTTTTTATACCCCCTCCATTTCTGAATACAGCCCTCTCTTCTCTTCTACTCAGAAAGTCACTCATTAGAATAAAAATAATAAAAAAGGGAGAAAAAAGCAAGTCAGCAAAACTAAGACCAAGCTCAGGCTTAATTATAGCATTCAGTTTCTTTTTTTGTTGTTTTTTTACTTTTCATTGTCATAAAAATTACATAATTTCTTTTCCTAGTTTTGAATGAACATCAATTCATGTGTCTTTTCTGATGACTTTCTGTATTTCACATGTTGTTTATATGCTTCATTATATTTGTATAGTTTTATTTACAGTTTATTTACTTATTATTTATGTATTACACATTATGTATATGTATTATATATTATTTATGTACAGTTTATTTACTCATTCCCAATTAGTGGGCACCTACTTTCTAATTCTCTGATATTGTGAAAATGATGCTATGAATAATGGGTATTCTGTCTTTCACCTCCTTGAAACATATACTTACAAAGAAAATATCAAGAGTCAAAGGCTGTGGATATCATCGTTGTTGTTGTTACTACAGTTTCCAGAAATTTTTTGAATAACAATTCATAATTCCATCAAACAGATGTAAACATGCCTGTCTTTCTACAACCCTGAAATATTGACTATTTCTATGTTTTGTCCTTTCTACTAGCTTGATGGGTATTTAAAAATACCAAGAGTTTTTTTGATTTCATTTCTCTTTATTAGTGATTTGCAGCTACTTTCCCTGTGGCTGGAAATAGTTTATAATTTTTGTTTTGAGAATTGTTTGTTCATATCCTTTAAATACTTATCCAGTGACTTTTAATCCTTATCCAGTGGCTCTTGGTTCTTATATATTTTTGGTAGTTTACTATATCTTGTACTTAAGATCTTCATCAGATATTTGATAGAACATATATTTTTTAAAATTTTTATTAAAGCTTTTTATTTACAAAACATATGCATGGATAATTTTTCAACATTGACCGTTGCAAAACCTTCTCTTCCATATTTTCCTTTCCTTTCTCCCCTAGATGGCAGGTAGTCCAATACATGTTAAATATGTTAAAAATATATGTTAAATCCAGTATATGTATACATATTTATATAGTTATCTTGCTGCACAAGAAAAATCAGATCAAGAAGGAAGGGGGGAGGGGGAAACCTGAGAAAGAAAACAAAATGCAAACAAACAACAACAGAAAGAGTGAAAATGCTATGTTGTGTTCCACACTCAGTTCCCACAGTCCTCTCTCTGGGTGTAGATGGCTCTTTTCGTCACTGAACAATTGGAACTGGTTTGAATCGTCTCATTGTTGAAGAGAGCCATGTCTGATGGATATTTTTTGTTTTTGTTTTTTTCCATATTGTCAGCTTACTTTCCTTCTCTTATTAGTTACATCGATTAGCTTTGTGCAGAATCTTTTCAGTTTGATAAAATGGGTACTATTTTCTTCTTTTGTAGAATGTTTGGGATAATACCCAGCCTTTCCAAATTATATTGGTTAAAGGGTCTAAACTGAACACAGAAGAAAGCGTCAAAGTAAGTGTTATTTAACATTAGAATTGGCCTGTCACGTAATGGGCCATTTAACTAACTTATTTAACATCTGTTAAATTTTGTCATGTATGTTTTGCTCAATTTCTGTACAGTTAAGTGAGAGTAGAGATGAAATGTTTTATTTAAAAACAATCTTTTTTTTTTTTTTTTTTCCTGAGGCAATTGGGGTTAAGTGGCTTGCCCAGGGCCACACAGCTAGGAAATGTTAAGTGTCTGAGACCAGATTTGAACTCAGGTCCTCCTGGCTTCAGGGCTGGTGCTCTATCCGCTGCACCACCTAGCTGCCCCAAAACAATCATTTTTCAAGGATCAGGTAAAAATTATATTTGATTCATGGAATAGACAATATTTATCCAATTTATCCAAGATTCATTTCAGTGAGGATCATTATATAGGCATTAAAGAGCAAGAAACTGGATTGATTACAAGCTTACATGAAGCAAGCTAAACTCAATACCCATGCACCCATACAATCTCATTCACACCATTTTATTATTATTTTTTAAAAAAAAACATGCTGAACACAGAAAATGTACCATTTCCTAGAAGAAAAAAGATGACTGTATCCCAGGCCACAAGCTGTTAAAACATGGGAATTTATTGTGTAATTCTACAGAGTTTCATAAAAACCTTACAAGGCATTTTATCTCTGAAAGTATTAAGTATGCATTTTATTTGGCAGATAATAGAATAATACTGTAATGCAAGAAAGTCACTCATTTAGTCCATGATGTTTCTGGCAAGATTGTATACTTAGGATTACTTGCCAGAAACAACCAGTATCAACTTTGTTCCTTGATAGAAAGTTTTATGGCAATTAAAATACCATGGATTTCTCCCATATTCCAAACCAAAATGTTGATTCTATTAATGCATGTGGAATTTCCTTTTTTTAGTATGTGTATATGTATACATATATACATATACATGTATGTACAGCAACCTTCCAAGAAATAACCAAATTATTCTCCCCTATCCACAAGGTATATTCATTATAAACCATTAATTGAAGGGGTCTAAAAATAATGATTGTGACTAATTGACCATTTCACTTTCCCGATTTTATTTTGTAGTTTATTATTTGATAACAGAAGGCAAGATGTGCTGTTTAACTTTGTATGGTAGCAGTTATTTTTTGTGTTTTACACAATTTTTTGTCATTATTTTTATTATAATTATCACTACGTGGCATATAATTGTCATTATATTTGTTGTAGTTATTGTATATGTTATTTTATTGGTTTTGCCTTTTTTACTTTCATTTCAGATTACTCTTGGGTTTACCTGAATCCTATTCATTTGTTTTGCAGTGGTCATATTCTGTTATTTCTTAGACATTTTTATAATCACTGGGCATGTATTTTTGTATTTTTATCATAAATACTGCTTTTATGAATAATTTTGTATATCGAGGTCCTTTTTCTTTGATGGTCACCTCTTTGAAAAAATTTTTCATTAATAGGATTACTAGTGAAAAGAGTGAACAGTTTACTAACTTGTACAACTTCAAATCAAATAATTGAATTTCAGAGGGAAAGGAGACTTCAGACTTGTAAAGGATGAAGGTGATGATCCAGTCAATTCCAGAATAGCCTTACAGATGTATTCTGGAAGTTAATTCTTCTTTTTTTTTTTTTTTTTAATAAAGCTTTTTATTTACAAAACATATGAGTGACCTTTCAACATTGACCTTTGCAAAAACTTCTTTTTTCCCAAGCTTTTCCCCTCCTTTCCCCCACCCCTAGATGACAGGTAATCTAATACATGCTAAATAGGATAAATTATATGACAAATACAATACATGTATACATATCTATACAGTTATCTTACTGCACAAGAAACATCAGATCTAGAAAGAGAAGAAGAAAAAAACAACCTAACAAGGAAAACAAAATGCATGGAAATATTCACAGAAAGCGTTAAAATGCTGTGTTGTGGTTCACTCTCAGTTCCCACAGGCCTCTCTCTGTATCTTCATCGCAGAACTGGTTTGAATCACATCATTGTCGAAGAGAACCATGTCCATCAAAATTCATCATCGTATAGTCTTGTTGCTGTGTATAATGTTCTCCTGGTTCTGCTGATTTCACTCAGCATCAGTTCATGCAAGTCTCTCTGAAATTCTCCTGTTGGTCATTTCTTACAGAACAATAATATTCCATAACATTCATATACCATAATTTATTCAGCCACTCTCCAATTGATGGGCATCTTTTCAATTTCCAGTTTCTTGCCACTACAAAAAGGGCTGCCACAAACATTTTTGCACATGTGGGTCCCTTTCCCTCTTTTAAAATCTCTTTGGGATATAGGCCCAGTAGAAACACTGGAAGTTAATTCTAAGGTGACAGACATGAAGTTTTTCTGGGAGATGCCCTTCACCATGAAGAATAACTTCATTTTGCTCAGCAGTTTAGGAACCTTGAGGCTTAGGTTTGGAAGTGGTTGACCCCTCTATAAATTGCTTATTTTGAGTCAGATACTGTGGCAGTTAAGGTACAGAATGGATAGAATGTATGGCTTGGAGGTAGGAAAATGAGTTCAAATCCTGCCTCAGATACTCACTAGCTTTGTGGGCTTTGCCAATTTGTAGTAATCAAGGCAAGAATTTTAAGGGGCCAGAGGAGGTTATGGTGTGTTTGTGAGTGGAAAAAAATGGAACATATGAAAGAGATGTGTTAGAGAAAGAAATTACAAGATTTGACTACTGATTGATTTCATGAAGTAATCCATGAAAATGTAGAAGTAGAAAATGACAATGAGGTTGTAAATTTAAGTGACTAGAAGGATGATCGTATACTTGACTGTAATGGTGAAGTTCAGAATCGAGGATCTGGGACTTCTTTTTTGGACATGTTGATTTTGAGATGCCAGTGCCACATCCAGTTGAAAATGTTCAGGAGGCAGTTAATAATGCAAAACTTCATTTCAATGTAGAGATAAAGATGGTTCTACCTAGAGATGATAATTGAATTCTTGGGAGCTAACAAAATCACCAAATGAGTGAGCATAGATTGAAGAGAAAAGAAGGGTTTGTTTTCCAGTTACTTTGTTTCCTTTGAATATTAGGCATCATTATATTAGGGTTATTATATAGTATTATGTATATGGTTCAAATATCAATCTTATTTCATTTTATTAAGGCAATTTGACCTCACAAGACTATTCTCCTCCCTTACCTTTATCATCTGGTATTCTTTTTTTTTCTTCCTCAGAATTCATGTAGGCTTGAGAGATAGGGATTTCTTCTTTAGCCTCTGATCATTTTTTTATTTTAATATGAATTAATTTTTATTCTAATTATTTTCTTACTATATTTAACACTAAGCATCATTTCTACATATTTCAGGTTCATGTCAGGGCTGGACTTTTTCATGGAACTGAACTTCTTTGTAAACCAGTTGTAAGCTCAGAGATATCTGGGAGAAATGACCATGTTTGGAGTGAACCACTGGAATTTGATATTAACATCTGTGATTTACCAAGAATGGCTCGGTTATGCTTTGCAGTTTATGCTGTGGATAAAGTGAAAACAAAAAAGTCAACTAAGACAATTAATCCTTCCAAATATCAGACTATCAGGAAAGCTGGAAAAGTGGTAATTTATTTTCTCCAATTTTAAAAAAAGAGCTGGATTTTAAATCTAAAGTTTCATATTAGCAGAAATGATAAGGAAGGCTATACATTAGTGAATAAGACTAAGGACCAAGAAAATTCACCCCAATTTATATTCTAGATCTTTCATCCATTTCACTTTCAAAAAGAATATAGCTTTGCTATACTTTATTGCTATTAAGCTTTTAATAATTTACAATTAATAGAGTCTCTCCCAGAGTTGAAAGTTATCTTGAGGCATGAGGTCAACCTCCTCGCTACTCCCAAGTGAAAACTTGGTATGGTAACCTAGGTCCTGAAAACTGAAACCAGTCAGTATTTTTTTGTTAGGCAATTTAATTTACTAGGTGAATCAAAATTTTGTTGAAATTTATTTCTAATCTCATTTGTTTCCCTCCTGATTTTTTATAAATTTAAATATTAAAATGCTATAAAAATAATTACTATATTGTATTTTTTAAGATTTCAGCAATTTGAAGCAGGGTTTCTCAGCAGCATCATTGTGATTTATTTTCTATTACCAAAAGATGACATTTGTATCCTTATTTATTGCTTACATTTGGTACATTTGTTAAGGGAAGGTATTATTTACACATGTAAAAGTTTCTTAGTTTAGTAACACAATTTTTCTTTCCATTGTCAGTTTAAAAAAAAATCAAATCTTTTAACTTGGTCTGCTGTAATATTTTAAAGTGCCTGATTTATTTTTAACCTTTTTAATATGTTATGCCTTTCTTCTATAGCACTATCCTGTAGCATGGGTAAACACCATGGTGTTTGACTTCAAAGGACAGCTGAAAAGTGGAGACATTATATTGCATAGCTGGTCATCATTTCCTGGTATGAATTATGCTCTAATTTTGAGGCTTTTAGAATAACTTTGCTTCTATTGTAGAGTTAGTTAGTTTTGCAAATAAAATTCTTTATTCAGTTCAAATAAGTGAATAGAACTTGAAATCATTATTAATGGAAAGATTTTTTATGTACTGTATCAAATATGTTTATGTTTATATTTCTTCTCTAAAATATACTAATTTATCTCCAGATCATTTTGTGACTTGAAATATATTGAGAGCTTACACACGCTCATTTAGGTACTTGGACCATGGAATATTCCTTTATATAAAAGGAATTTTTTGAAATTTTGGAATAAAGTAGAGGTTATGTAGCCCATTTCCATTGGCATGGAGGGATCAGCTATAAATATTTTTGATTCATATTTTAAAAGTTTTTTGATGGCTTTACTTTCAAGCAGTTTTTGATAGAAGAGGCCTCCCAGGGGATGCTTTGTTTTGAACAATAACAACAACAAAAAAAACCCCAGCTAAAAAGCAGTATTAGATGTACAGTATCTACGCTGTACCCATTATTTCTTATTTTTTCTTTATTAAAGCTTTTTATTTGCAAAACATATGTATGGGTAATTCTTCAACATTGACCCTTACAAAGCTTTCCAATACAAATTTTTCCCCTCTAGTCTCCACCCTTTCCCTAGATGGCAAGAAGTCCACTACATGTTAATTATGTTAAAATACTTGACAAATCGAATATATGTATACATATTTCCACACTTATCTTGTTGTGCAAGAAAAATCGTATCTACAAGAAAACAAAATCTGAGAAAGGAAACACAATGCAAGCAAACATCGATAGAGATCATGGAAATGATATGTTGTGGTCCACCTTTCATATCCCTCTCTCTGGGTGTATATGACTTTCTTCACTGACCAATGGAAACTGCTTTGAAACATTTCATTGTTGAAGAGAGCCATGTCCATCAGAATTGATCATCATATACTATTGTTGTTGCCGTGTATAATGATCTCCTGGTTCTGTTCATTTCACTCAGCATCAGTTCATGCAAGTCTCTCCAGGCCTCTCTGAAATCGTCCTGCTGGTCGTTTCTTACAGAGCAATAATATTCCATAACATTCATATACCGTAGTTTATTCAGCCATTCTCCAGTTGATGGGCATCCATTCAGTTTCCAGTTTCTAGCCACTACAAATAGGGCTGCTACAAACATTCTTGCACATGTGGGTCCCTTTCCCTCCTCTAAGATCTCTTTGGGATATAAGCCCAATAGAAACACTGCTGGGTCAAAGGGTATGCACAGTTTGATAACTTTTTGAGCATAATTCCAAATTGTTCTCCAGAATGGTTGGATCCATTCACAGTATTAGTGTCCCAGTTTTCCCACATCCCCTCCAGCATTCATCACTATCTTTTCCTGTCATTTTAGCCAATCTGACAGGTGTGTAGTGTGTACCCATTATTTCTTACTTTTCACTGGTTGTGTGTGGAATTATTAGATATTGTTTGCTGCCAAGATTGCATAATATTTAATAACATTCATATGTCATTTTATATTTTATGCAGAATCTTTTGCTGACATTCATATTTTCATGAAATTCCTGTTCATTTGTAAAATGACAGGACAATGCTAATCCAAACATTTATTTTACTCTGATAAAGAATTAAACAACACTGTTAACTTAAATTCCTTATGTATCTTGAGTTACCAAAATAATAGAAACCTTTCTTATGAATATATTGATGTATACTTCTGAAATTGAATATTTGTTTCTTAATTATTCCCAGTCATGCTAAATTCACCTCTCTAACAAAATATCAGCACCTGTTTAATGATGCATAGCTCTATTTTGTTGTTGCTATTCATTCATTTTAGTCATTTCCAACTCTTTGTGATCCCATTTAGGATTTTCTTAGCAGAGACACTGGAGAGGTTTGCCATTTCCTTCTCCAATTCATTTTACAGATGAGGAAACTGAGGCAGACAGATTTAAGTAACTTGTCCAAGATCACAAAGCTAATAAGTGTCTGAGGCCAGTTTCAACCTCGAGAAGATTAGTCTGTCTTTCTGACTTCAAGGTTAGTTCTTTATCTTCTGTGCCACTTCTCAGCCCTTTACTAGGTGCTGATGGCCATAATACTTTTAGATACCACATACTCCCTTGCTCTTGTAAACTTTACAGTCTATTAGGGATTAAGACACAGTTATTATATAGCAAATGTATTAAAAATCTGCCCAAAAGTGCACATGATATTTGGCTGTGAAGAGGGGAAGGAACAAAATGATAAGGAAAGAGACTTTTGATGGTTTCATTATAGAATATAATTTTATTATAACTTTCAGAAAATGATATTTTTAATGGAATAAGAGGACTAAACTAGTAGGGCCTTGTGGAAAGAGCTATGTTTCATTAATTTTTTTAACTTTAAAATGTTTGCTGTACTTGTGAATTCTCCTACGTAATAGCCAATACCAAGTCAGAATAGTTATAGGAAAATCAGCTGTCAGGTGATATTTTCTAAGCTCTTCCTACTCCAAAAATATGTTTGTACTCTCTTGCTTTCTTAATTTTTTTCTATATTTTGAAGCATAATGGAAAGTGCATAAACTTTGGAGTCAGAAGAATTCCAAATCTAACCCTTGCCACATACCATACTGTGTGTCTTAAAGTATACTATTTTTGTAAGTTCTTTAGCCTTAATCCTATGTCCTTGGGTAGGTCAGTTATCCTTTCATTGATGTTATTTCATATGAAAGATAAAGCAAATGTACTATCTGATTTCTATAATAACTTCCAATTCTAAATCTGTGATTCTGCCTATTTACATTGACCTTTTTGTTCTCCTAAGTCTTTCAAATTACTATATAGGCTTTTACAAGTTAACACATAACAATATGGTACTATAAATTTTCAAACCAATGTCAGCCTTATTCAGTACGTTTTTATTCTTTTTTTTAGTTAATTAAAAAAAAATAAGTTAATCAAACTTCCATGAGCAATTTCTTCAAAATTGCCATGCTGATATTTTTTTTTATTTTGCATCTTCAAAATTTCCCCTGGTATGCTTCCTTTTCCCTAAGAGCTGTGCCATTGGACAGAGAATATTTTTTAAAGGAAAAAAAAAAAAAAAAAGAAATCCGTAAACTCAACAATATTTCAAAAAAGTTTAAAACTATATTTAATGTTCCATACTTTATAGATCTCCCATCTTCCACAAAGGGGAGTATAGTGATATTTTACCTCTGCTTTGGGTCCATGCTTGTTTTTTGTAATTTTTAAACATTCATTCTTGATTTTTTTTTTTTTGGTGATTTATTAGTCTTTTCCTCATTTGTTATATGAGGGGATTTATCCTTGTTTTAAGTTTATCAGTCAGTCTTCAGTAGTAGAGAGCTGGACCAAATATTGATATGACAGTGCTTCCTTGATTCTGGATAAATAACTTATGTAGCTGGGTCCCTTTTTAATATGAAAAGTTTACCTATTTTTCCTTCCTTCTTCCCTTCCTCCCTCCCTCCCTCCCTTCCTTCCTTCCCTCCTTCCCTTCCTTCCTCCCTCCTTCCTTCTCTCCCTCCCTCTCTCTCCCTCCCTCCCCCCTCTCTCCCTCTTTCCCTCCTTTCTTCCCTTCCTGCCTTCTTCCCTTCTCCCTCCCTCCTGAGGCAATTGGGGTTAAATGACTTGCTCAGGGTCACACAGCTAGGAAGTATTAATTGTCTGAAGCCAAATTTGAACTCGGGTCCTCCTGACTTCAGGGCTGGTGCTCTATCTACTGTGCCACCTAGCTACCCCTCCACCTTTTATTTCTTTCTGGGGTAATAATTGTGAGTAAAATTGAAGACAAAAACTATAGTAAATGACCACTCCTGGGAGTCAAAAAACGCCCCAATTTTAAGCCTTTTTGTGTTATTTACTCAATCTGTAGCCTTGAATAAATTGCTAAACCTTTTGGTCTTCTTAATAGGAAGGGGTTGAACTAGATGAGTGAGAAAAATATGTGTTCAGCAATTATGGCCAAAGATAAGAGTAGTTGAAATGATATTAGAAGAAAACCATCTTAATTTAGTGTCATTGAAGCAAGAAGTTTTCAGAGTTTTAAAGAAAAACATGGCCACCAGTGTCAGCTACAAAAAAAATAAATAAAAGATAGTGAGGGATAAATGATGAAAATCTAGATTTGGAGGAAGGGAAAGTTAATGACTTTTCATTATTACTGTTCTTGTATGACTGTCAAAACTAAATTGTAGAGTATTAAGGAGAAAATACAGGTAAGTATTATTTGTTTCAAAACTTAGGTAATGAAAATAAGTTAAATATGTCAGTGCAGTTTTAAGCTTTAATAGCTCAAAACTATATTAAAAACTTTGAAACCCTCTATGTGGTATTTAGAAAAAGGTATCAAGGTCTAGGGAAGGTGTTTTTGTTGTTGGTGGTGGTGGTTTTAAGGAAATAGAATCTGCTATGTGTTTGAAGATAGAGATTCCAGTGCATTGTAAATAATAAATACAGTTTTAAAAAATAGGCCTCATGTTTTCTCTTATTTTCTACTTTAAAAGTCAGGCTTTTTTTTTTTTTTTTAAGGTAAGCTGCATTGTATTAAAAACTTTGTGTTAAGCATCAGCATAGACATACATTTTGATAGTATTTTCTTTGTATATGTACTTGGTTTTTAGGGTTGGTAGTAATAAGGATTTGCTTTATTTTTTAAAAATATTTTCTTGTTTTAGATGAACTTGAAGAAATGTTAAATCCAATGGGAACTGTTCAAACAAATCCATATGTTGAAAATGCAACAACTTTACATATTAAATTCCCTGAGAATAAAAAACAGCCTTATTATTACCCTCCCTTTGATAAGGTAAGGTGACTATTTTCTGTATACGCATAATTGACTTGTAGTGAATTAATAGCATTTTTCAATTATTCCCATGATATGCCTTGAAATATGTGTATTTTTCCACATGACAGAATGAAAAGAACATTGAACTGAAAATTGGGAGATCAGGATTCTAGTCACTTATACCCCTTTGGGCTATGGTTGGGTGGCCTTTGAGCAGTTTACTTTTTCAAGATAGATACAGCAAATTATTCATTTACATATGAAATTGAGTACCTGAAGGCCTGAGGTCATAAAGGTCATTAGTGGTGGAACATGGATTCTTCCTGTTCTCCAAATGGTGTTTTCCATTGCTTCATAATGCCTTTTAGATAATTCCCAAGTTAAAGGATATATGATATCAATCTTTTACCTCATAATAAATTTTATACAATATCATTATAATTAAGCCTTTTGATTCATTAAGTTGTTCAGTTTAATTAATTTTGGTATGTTTGTATTTTTTTAAACAGATTATTGAAAAGGCAGCTGAAATTGCAAGTAGTGACAGTGGTAATGTATCAGTAAGTATCAAAGATAAAAATAGCAACCTTTTTGTCAGTATACTTCTGGGTATTATTAAGTGTCTAGATAGCATATTCATTTCAAGTATTTCTTAAGGTTCTGCTATATTACTTATTATTGCATGTGATGCAAATTTTTTAAAAAAATAAATATTTCTTGTCCTTAAAGAACTTGTATTTTACTAGAAAAATACCAACTATAATACAAATAAATAGGCAAAGTAATTTCATGAAGGATTATTCTAATGACTGAAATATCAGTAAAAACCTTGTATAGTAGTTTATGAGCTATGCTTTACTGATTTAAGGGAAGATAAAGTGTTTATTTCATATCTGGAAAATTTAGTTCCGTTGTGGCCATGTTAAGAACTCAAAGTATATGAGCCTTTTTATCTCAGAGGTGAGATGAATGAGGCAGGAGACTCACAGAGTGTGAAAAGAGTTCCAGTTTATTTTGCCATACAGCCTTGTTGATATACATTTTTGCTAGTGTGATCAGCATGTGAACAGTAGGCAATCAATCCCCAATCACCATTCAGAGAAGCCACTTGTGGGTTTTTCTGTATGCATGGTATCTGCCAATCCAGCAATTTAGCAACCCACTCACAAAACAAGAGGCCTTGTTAAGGCATCCCTGCTTATGAGCAACTACACTGTGATGCTCAGACCTAAACCTCTCCCATGGTCACAAATCATTGCTCTTTGCTCAACAAGGGCATTTCTGCAATGTGGCAGAAAACTTAATGTGCACCAAAAGTCAAGATGGTCTCTATGCTCCCTCTTGGCAAGGTCCCATACCCTAGCATAATTCAGTACCTAAACCAAGGAAGGATAAAGTAACAAAAGATTTATAGACCAATATCATTAATAAATATTAATTTTAATTTTTAAAATAAAATCCCATCAGTGGAGTTGCAGCAATTCAACCAAAATATCATTCATCATGATCAAGTTGGCTTTATCTCATTGACATAAAGACGGTTCAACATTAGGAAAATGATCAAAATAATTAATCACATTAACAGAAATACTCAAAAACTGCATGATTATCTCAATTGATATAGAAAACTTTTAACAAAGTAAAGTCCTCCCTTATCCTAAAATCTCTACAAAACATGAGTATAGAATTATCTAAAACTATAAGCAAATATTAGACAATTGGAGAGTAGAGGGTAGGAGGACATAAGGAAGGGGGACAAGATGTACTAGAAACTTTTCCAATAGATACAAGAGTAAAGCGTGTATACTCACACTCCTGGAAAATGAGCCTCTCAAGGTATCCAACATGTTACTGAGGAAAATTGGAGGACAATTACAGGTAGCTCTAGAAAGAAGCACCTGGGCCAAAGCTAAAAATAAAAGCAAGCCCATGATCAATATTGTACATGAATCTGAAAGGTAAGGTTTATGAGCCTAAGGTAAGTTTGATGTGGTCAAACTGGAAATGGACAGATTAAATATTAACATCTTATATGTCAATGATCTTAAATGAATGGGAATGGGTGAATTTTATTGAGGTCATCATTAAGCATACTGCTATAGATAATAATCCCTTATATAGAAATAGAATAGCTTTTATAGTCAGTAAAAAGATGAGAAAAGTAGTTTGAAGATTGAATCTCAAAAATGACAAAATGATATCGAATCCAAGGCAAGCCATTCAAATCATAGCAATACAAGTCTATGCTCCAACTGCTCATGCCAAAAAGGCCAGAGTTGCTCAGTGCTCTGAAAATCTACACCATCTTCTGGAAATAACATGCCTCACCCCCTAGCACTCCCCCCAAAAAAGATGTCACATTTAACATAAGGGTTTGGAATGCCCAAGTAAAAAATCAAAAAATAACTTGAATAATAGGCAACTTGGGCCTTGGGGTACAAAATGAAGCAGAGACAAGACTAATTTGAGATTTGTAAAGATAACTTGTTAATCATGCAAAAACTTTTTCAACAACCCAAAAAGCAGCTCTAAACATGTACCATCACCAAAGTCAACATTGACTTCAAATTAATTATACATTCTTTGCAGTCAAAGGTGGAGAAGTTCTATACATTAGTTAAAACAAGGCCAGGAGTTGATCATTAGTTTCTTATTGCAAAATTCAGATTGAAGTTGAACAAAATAGGGGAAAACCATCAGACTGTATAGGTATGACCTAAATAACATCCCTTATAAATATGAAGTGGAAGTGATGACTAGATTAAGGGATTAGATTTGGTAAATACAATGTCTGAAGAATTAGGGAAGGAGTTTTGCAACATTGTCCAAGAGGAGTAGCAAAAAACATTCCAAAGGAAAAGAAGAGCAAAAACCCAGAATAGTTGTCTGATGGGGCTTTAAAAATAGCTGAGGAAAGAAGAAAAGTAAAAGGGAAAGATATTCCCAACTAAATCCCAAATTCTAAGAGATAGGAAGGAGAGATAAGAAGGTTTTCTTAAATAAGCAATGCAATGAAGTAGGGGAAAAAAATAGAATAGGAAGGACAAGATATCTTGTCAAGAAAATAACTTAACAAGGGAAGGTTTTGTGCAAAAATAGGAATGATAAAATTCAAAAACCGAAGTAGAAGAATTGGTAGGAATACACAGAACTATAAAAGAAATGTCCTAGCATCACCTATGAACAAGATGGTCTGGTTACTGATCTAGAGTCAGACATCATGGATAATGAAGTCAAATGGATTGTAGGAAGCATTGTGAATATATGATTAGTAGAGATAATAGAATTCCAGCAAAATCCTAAAAAATGATGCTGTTAGAAGTGCTATACTCTATATGCAAACAAATTTGCAAAACTCAATAGTGACCACTGGATTAGAAAAGATCAGTTTATATCCCAATCCTAAAGAAGGCTAGTGCCAAAGAATATTCAGATTACTGAACAGTTGCACTCATTTCACATGCCAGCAAAGTTATACTTAAAATTCTGGAAACTAGGCTTCAGCAAGATGTAAAAGAAAAAAAAATTACCAGAAGAGCAGACTAGATTTTGAAGAGACAGAAGAACTAGACATCAAATTGCCAACATTTGCTAAATTATGGAGAAAGCAAAAGAGTTCCAGATAAACACCTGCTTCTGCTTCATTAACTACAGTAAAACTTTTGACTGCATAGATCACAAAAAATTTTTCAAATTTTCAAAGAGATGTTAAGTACCAGATTATCTTATTTGTCTTCCAAAGGAAATAATGTGGATCAAGAAGCAACAGTGACAACTGAACATGGAACTATTATTTAAACAATGGAAAAGGAGTATAGCAAGGCTGTATAATGTCCTCTTATTTACTTATATGGAGTGGACATCATGCACAATAACAGGCTGAGTGCAATCAACAGCCAGAATTAAGGTTACTTGGAGAATTATGTTCTTAGCACTGACCCCATCACTTTCTGGCAAATGGAAGCAGTGTCAGATTTTATATTCTCATAGACTCCAAGATCACTGTACATGGCAACTGCAGTCGTGAAATTTAAAAAAAAAAAAAAAAAACTTCCGTTTGTGGAAAGCTATTGCAAATCTAGACAGCATATTAAAAAACAGAGACATCACTTTGTTGACAAAGTTCACATTATCAATATGGTTTTTCCAGTAGCAATAACAGTATTGCTGTGAAAGTTGGGTTATAAGGAAAGTTAAGTGCTGCAGGATTGAAGCCTTTGAATTGTTGTGCTAGAGAAGATTTTGAAGATCCTTTGGCCAGCAAGGCAATCAAATCAGTCATTATGTAAGAAATTAATTCAGACTATTCCCTAAGAGAATAAATACTGAAGCTGAAGTTTAAATACTTTGGTCACCTAATGAGAAGACAGAACTCAATGGAAAAGACCCGGATAAAGATTAAAGGTTAAGCAATGAACATGATTTGGACAGGCTTTGGGAGATAACAGAAAAAAGTATGACACAATGGACAACAATATTAAATAATAATAACTGACCTCCTTGCTTTTTCCCCTTAACATATTGGGGAAGACATTTTCTAGTTTATCCCCATTACAGCGAATGCTTGCTTTTTATTTTAGATAAATACTACTAGTCATTTGAAAAAAGACTAAATTGATTCCTATTCTTTCTTACCTTGCTACTAGGAATTAATGTTGTATTTTATTAAAAAAAAATTTCTGCCTCTATTGATATGATATGATTTTTGTAGTTTTTGTTATTGATATGGTCAGTTATGCTTATGGTTTTCCTAATAGTGAACATTATAATCATAGCGTGTGATTTTTCTAATAGATTGCTTTAAATATCCTTGCTAGCATTTTATTTTAAATTTTTTATATTCATTAGGGAAATTTGTGTATCATTTTCTTCCTCTGTTTTTGCCCTCCCTACTTTAGGTATTAAAATTATATTTGTGTCACAAAAGGAATCTGGCATATCTCCTTCTTCATACATTTTTTCAGATAGTTTATGTAGTATTACAACTAATTGTTCTTTAAATGTTTAGTAGAATTCACTTGTTTGTAAAGCTATCTGGTACTGAGGATTTTTTCTTACGGTGAGTAGTAACCATTCATAATAAATTAATTAGCCTGGTTTATGGAAGCTAAAAGAAAGGATGTTTCAGATGACATAGAATGTGGGGAGATTTATCAGAATTCTAGCAAAAACAAGAACTAGTTTTATTTAACATAAGTAATCTAGAAGAGGGAGTGCGAAAAGGTAAATAAATAAATATAATAGGAAAATCCTTCAACCCCTATGATAAATAGTAATTGAAAGCCATATACACCCAGAGAGAGGGATATGAAATGTGGACCATAACATATTATTTCCGTGATTTCTATCGATGTTTGCTTGCATTGGGTTTCCTTTCTCAGATATTTTTTGTTCATGTAGCTACGATTGTTCTTGCACAGCAAGATAAGTATGAAAATAATGTATATATATATATATATATTCGACTTGTCAAGTATTTTAATATAATTAATATGTAGTGGACTTCCTGCCGTCTAGGGGAGGGGGCTGGGGGGGGAATTGTAACGTAAAGCTTTGTAAAGATCAGTGTTGAGGAACTGCCCATACATATGTTATGCAAATAAAAAGCTTTAATTTAAAAAAAAAAAAGATAAATAGTAACTGAGTTTCACTCTTAGTGTGTGCAAAATAATTATGCCTTAGAGTGATATAATTTAGAATAACTAAAATAACTTGGTTCAAATTCTTGCTAACATTAATTACTAGCTATGTGACAGCAGACAAATCACTTCTGAGCTTCAGTTTTGTAAAATGAGGTGTTGTGAGGATTACATATGTCAAAGAAAGCTTTGCAAAATATCTTAAAAAGTACAATATAAATGTCAACTATTCTTTTTAAAAGAAATTTTGAACTGCACTAGGGATATTTGAGATTTTTTAAAGTTAAACTCAGTAGTTAAAAAAACTGAGGTCAAAGAGCAAATGGAAGTGACTTGACCTAGGTCACAGTAGTGGTAATTTATGTGTGAAGTAGTGATATGCAGCCTGGGTGTTGGGGCCAGAAATGTTCTAGAGTCCATTGACTTTGGATCTTTGATCTTTTTCTAATGACCTAGGTCATATTCAACATAATTTTTAACTGAAATTATGTCTGACATAATTAGTCTGATAATGTTATTAAGAACTTTTAAAACAAATTTTGCTTAGCATGATCATTTTTGTCAGTAGTATTTTGTTTTTCCAAATATATATAAAGATAATTTTCAATATTCATTTTTGTAAGACATTGTATCCCAAATTTTTTCTTTCTCCCTCCATCACCTTCCCCAGACAGTAAAGCAATCTAATATAGGTTTATTTTAAATATATTTCTGTATTTGTCGTGTTGTATAAGAAAAATCAAACCAAAAGAGAAAAACCATGAGAAAGAAACCAAAAAAAAAAGGGGGGGGGGAAATACTATGTTTTGATGCGCATTCAGTCTCCATAGTTCTCTCTGTGGATATGAATGGCATTTTCCATTCCAAGTCTATTGGAATTGTCTTTGATCACTGCAGTGCTGAGAAGAGCTAATTGTAACATAGTGGATCATCACATAATCTTGCTGTTATTGTGTACAGTGTTTTTTTGGTTTAGCACATTTCACTCATCAATTTATGCAAGCCTTTCCAGTCATTTATGAAATCTGCCTACTCATCAATTCTTATAGAATAGGAATATCCCATTGCATCCCATAACTCATTCAGCCATTCCTCAATTGGTGGGCATCCATTCAATTTCCAAGTCCTTGTCCTTACAAAAAGAGCTCCTGGGGGCAGCTAGGTGGTACAGTGGTTAGAGCACCAGCCCTGAAGTCAGGAGGACCTGAGTTCAAATCTGGTCTCAGACACTTTCTAGCTGTGTGACCCTGGGCAAGTCACTTAACCCCAATTGCCTCAGCAAAAAGGAAAAAAAAAGAGCTCCTGTAAATATTTCGTTCATTTGGGTACTTTTTCCTCTTTTATGATCTCTTTGAGATACAGACCCAGTAGTTACACTACTAGATCAAAGGGTATTTGCTGTTTTTAAAAAAAACAGTCCTTTATAGTCCTTTGGGTATAGTTCCAAATTTAGCACAATTTTTAAAAACTTACATTGATACTTTTTATTTTTTTTTTACCCCATAACCACTTCCTGGTTTAGTTTCTTAGAACCCTACTTTAAAACTACTCCCACCATAAAGCTCTAGTACAAAGATCTTGTATTTTTTGATATTGACCTCAACTTGTGCCAAAATCGTAAATCTTAATAGCACAGAACTGGAGATTAATGATACTTATTTCTCAAATTTGACTGTTGTGAAATCCAAAAATATGTGGGACTAACTACTTTCATTCCACTCAAAGTTAACCCATGACCATGAACCTTTATAACAATTAAAAAAAAAAATAGAAATTTGTTGGTATAATTTTGAGCTAATGTATTACCAATCATTCTGTTTCTTGGAGATTTTTCCTGGTCTCTTTTGAATATGTTTTTATATAATTTCACTACTTAAGATTTACCACCTTAAACTTTTTATGATGCATATACCTTAACCAAAACAAACATGGAACATAAATTCATCAGATTCCATAGTTTTTCCTTTCTACTTATAAATTATTTAAAAAGTAGAATGAGGGGCAGCTAGGTGGCGCAGTGGATAGAGCACCAGCCCTGAAGTCTGGAGGACCTGAGTTCAAATGTCTCAGACACTTAACATTTCCTAGCTGTGTGACCTGGGCAAGTCACTTAACCCCAGTTGCCTCAGAAAAAAAAAAAAAAAGTAGAATGAAAGTGGCCATAACTAATCTTATGCTGAATGGGAAAGGATTAGACTTGGACATAAGAAAATGTAATGCTTCTAAATACTTTTTTGATATATAAAAAGCAATTCCATCCCAGAAAACAGCTTACCGCTGAGCTTTTTTGAAGGTTGTACAGAGGCATCAACTTTTTTTGATTGAGCCCTAGCCCCACTGAAGGCATAGCTGAATTAAAATTAATTAATTAAAAAATAAAAGTAACATTTCAAGGTAAATTTTGATTTGCTATTATAAACCCTGTCACAATAGGTGCCATAGTAGTTTAAAAATCAGTAACATGCCAGTATGAAACTCAGATAAAAATCATATTAATAACAGCTCACATTTATATAGTGCTTAAAAGATTACAAGTATTATTTAATTTTTAGCTCTACAATAATTTTTCTGGGTGGGTACTTTCATTATCTCCATTTTACAGATGAGGAAAGAAAGGCAGAGAGCAATTAGACTTGTTCAGGATCCCACTGCCAATACATGTCTGAGGCAAGATTTGAATTCAACCTCCTGACTCTTTAAGTACGATACTTGATTAGCTATGCCACCTAGCTGCCTTCTTTTGCAGTATAGATCCTCATATTCTTTTGGCAGGTATACTTGGAAAGAAAATTTAAGAGAAAAACGTTTTGACTAGAACAAGATCTTCTAAAAATATACAGACATGTTAAAAGTAACCTTTGTTGTTTATTACAAACTTCATAGAATGTCATAAAACAAATGTACTATTTTATTTAATACATTATCTTGAGAATAAAAATAGGAAAAATGTTTAACTTTAGTCAAATGTTAATGCTTTTACATTTTGAATTCTGTGCATATGTATTGAAACAAAGAAGCAGACCAAGAGACTACCTCCTATTTGGATTTACTCTTTTTGCTCCTCTCAATAACCCTTCATAAAACAAAGGAAACTTCTGAATATTTGCTTTTTTAGTTATGGAAAATGGTACAAGAATGGGGTGCATAGGTATGAAGAGAACATAGTTCTGCTTATATAATATTTTTGAAGAAAATGGTAATGTTGCCACCTACTGCTCTTGTATGGAGTTATTTTGTTTTTTAAATGGAGCTTATTTATTTTATTTATTTATTTATTCATTTATTTATTTATTTATTTATGCATGCTTTTTGCTGAGGCAATTGGGATTAAGTGGCTTGCCCAGGGTCACACAGCTAGGAAGTGTCTGAGATCAGATTTGAACTCAGGTCCTCCTGACTTCAGGGCTGGTGCTCTAACCACTGCGCCACCTAGCTGCCCTGAGCTTATTTTATTTGAGGGACTATTTTATTGAAAGGCCATGCCTTATCAATTATTATTTGTTTGAGTCTCCAGCAAGAAAACCAAGATATCCACTCCCATTAAAAATAACTTGGGTAAATATTAATATTTATTAATTTTAATAGAAAATAATAAAGTAAAATATGTCCTTAATTCTTAGTTTTCATTCAGCAAAGATTAGTTTTATTTTAATCTCATAAATTTTGCTTTATTAGAGTCGAGGTGGAAAAAAATTTCATGCTGTGCTCAAAGAAATCATGGAGAGGGATCCCTTATCCCAACTATGTGAGAATGAAATGGATCTTATTTGGACTTTGAGACAGGACTGTAGAGAAAATTTTCCCCAGTCACTGCCAAAATTGCTGCTGTCTGTCAAATGGAACAAACTTGAAGATGTTGCTCAGGTAAGGTCAACCAATTCACTAGCATCAGTGTCTCTTAATAATACCTTTGTCTTTTCTAATTTTTGAGAGCATAAAGGCTGAATAAGTAAGATTGATTATCCCTGAATGGAAGTCCTCTTATTCTTTCCTTTTGTATTCCAGGGCCTAGTGCAGTATTTTACATATGATAGATGCTTAATAAATGTTTAACTGTTTGATTAGAATCATCAACAAATAGTAAGATTTCTAGCTTTGACAAACTCTAACTCAAAGCATCAGTTTAACGCAGTCTTGCAGAATTAGGAGATATTCTTTGTTATGTGTTTTATTAATAAGATTGAGGTTCTTTTTAAGATTTATTTACTGATTCGTGTGCATCAATATAGATGACTATTCTAAATTTCACTAAAGTGGCCCTATCTTTCCACAACCCCTCCAAAAGTGACCATTTCCATCAATTTTTTTTGGTCATTTTTGTTAGTTTGCTCTCTGTGAGGCGAAACTTTGGAGTGTTTTGATTTGCATTTCCATTTTCATTAGTAATTTGAAGCATTCTCTGATATAGTTAATACTTTTTGAGCAATCTTTTGAGAACTGTCCAGTTCCTTTAAATACTTATCTACTGGGGGATGGCTTTTGGTCTCTCCTCTTTACTTTTCCCTCCTTACCTTCACCACTCATTCTTCTTCCCTTTTTAAAATTGGGCTGGCTAAAATTTATTAGCTTTGTAAGTTTTTTCCCATAACCATATTTTAAATTTGTCAAATGGTTAGTGGTGGTTAATTTGTTAAATGGTTAGTGATGACTTTAAATACAAGTACATCTTAATGTTTCTTTATTTTTCAACAGCTACAGGCTCTTCTTCAGATATGGCCTAAACTGCCTCCTAGAGAAGCATTGGAATTATTAGACTTTAATTATCCAGACCAGTATGTAAGAGAGTATGCAGTGGGCTGCTTGAAACAAATGAGGTACTTTCCTATTGTCTTTTTGGGTTGTAATTGGCAAAATAAAAACATTTATGTTATTTGTCAGTCTTCTATGAGAAAAGAACAGATATCAAAGCAATGGTTTTAGTTCATTTTTAGTTTTTTTTTAATTTAGTATAATCATTAGAGTTCTTTGTTCAGTTAAATCATTATACCTATCCTAAGCATATATTTGATCTTTAACAAAAAGGAGAAAAGTTGGTTGAGTCACAGAGCAGATCAAATGCTTATGTAGCTAAGGTATTTATCTCCTATACTTAATATATCTATTGTATTTATCTTCTGATGGACCTCTTCCATGACTAAACTTGATTTTCTAAAATTTATTAAAATTTTTGCTTGTAATTTTTCATCAGTATAGC
Organism: Myrmecobius fasciatus; assembly: GCA_023553655.1. Lineage (NCBI taxonomy): Eukaryota > Metazoa > Chordata > Mammalia > Dasyuromorphia > Myrmecobiidae > Myrmecobius > Myrmecobius fasciatus. The sequence goes on from JAJPUD010003992.1 coordinate 80,597, forward strand.
TAGGGAAATAATTCTTTCTACAAGATAATGCAATTAGGGATTAATATAATTTATTCAGTAAACGTAGGATACTTAATCTGATGTTTCATTTTGTTTTCACCCTTCTATTAGTAGATTTAACCTCGTATTAAATGTGACTTTACTTGCCATATCATTACTCTTCCCTTGTTTGTTATCATTTATTTTTGAGTGCTAACCACTAAATTTAGATAATTTTAGACATTATATTCACTAACTACATTAAGATGTAAATTATGTAGTTTTTCAGTTTGCCTCAGTGGTAATAACTGAATCCACTTGGAATATGTTTTTTGTTTTTTTTTAATGTTGCTAAAAGAAAAAAAAAGACAAGTTGTCAGAATTTCCTATCATGAATATACTGCTGACTTTAGTCAGCAGTTAGTTTTTCAAAGATGCAAGGTGAATTGGTAAAGTATAACCAAGAATTTTGAGATAAGGAACACAACCTAAATTTAAGTTTAAAAAAAAAAAAGAAAGAAAGAAAAGAAATTCTATTACTTTCATTTGCATTTAGTAATTCAAATTGTGCTAAGTAGTGTATGGGGTAGTATCTTTAAAGAATTTGTTTTAATGATTTATATGTATGCCTGGTTTATATAAATCTCCTAGATTCTTTATCTTTTTAAAATGTTATAATCTCTTATATTTTAAGTTTTTGCTTTGATGTTCTACTTATATTTTTGATTTGCTAAATAATTATAAACTGCATTCTTGTCCCATCATCTCATTGTGTGTATATATGTATATATAATTTTAGACATTATATATATTTCTACTTACATATTGTGTGTAAGTGGTGAGAGGGATACATAAATGTTTTCTTCCCCTATAAAACGTTAAGAGTCTTGAAGTCAGGGAATGTTTTGTTCTTTATTTTTCTCCTTCATGCCTTGTATGATACATGGTACATCTTGATCACTTTAAAAATGTTGATTTGCCAGGGAGAGGGGGAGATAGTATATACAGTTAGTTAAGTAAGTAAATATCATAATTTGGAAAATACTAATAATCTAGAAATCAGGGATTTGCTAGTTGTAAGCCTTGAAGCAATGTAGAGATTTCATAAGGGGAAGATTAGGAGATAATATTCTAGCTTTGTTGGATAAGTCTATGGATAGGCAGGGAAGCAAGAGATGGCACATTGATTTCAGGGAACAGTGAGAGTAAGCAATCCTGTTTGACTTGAAAATCAAGGAATTATAAGAAAAGAAGTAATAAAATTATTTTTCCCTGCTGTCTAGCTTTGACTCTGAACCATTCATTAAATGTGTAGTAGCATATTCTTTTCTTTATTATAATGTATGCACATGTATAATTTAATGTAGATATAATTGATTAGCCAAGTAGAATCATCATAGGATATTTAATAACCCTAAATATGTTATTTATGTACTTATGTATTTCAAAATGCTCCTTTATTTTTTGATATATTAATTTTATATTCTCATAAAACCTGTAATTTTTTTTTATAAAAAAACCTTTTTCAGTTCTTTATTGATATTGTATTTGACCTGATCTTCCTTTTGTTTCAGTGATGAAGAACTATCTCAGTATCTTCTACAACTTGTACAAGTTTTGAAATATGAACCTTTTCTTGATTGTGCCCTATCTAGATTTATGTTAGATAGAGCACTTGGTAATAGGAGGATAGGGCAGTTTCTATTTTGGCATCTTAGGTAAGTAGTTTTTAGTTAAAAAATTTTTGGTGAGGGGAGAAGGAAGTGGCTTGTATTCCTGTGAAATTATTCAGCATGATAATCCAACCTGATATGTGAGCAGTTAACTAATTTGGAAAGAAAAAGGGATTCCTTAAGTCTTAACAGCTTAAACTTTAATATCTTTAGTAGCTTAAAACTGTTTAGCATTTTAGTATCCACCATATTCTGCTTGAAACATTTCAATCATTTTAAAAAATTTTTTCTCTCCTTTAAAGAACATTGCAAATTGTAGCCATTTATATTAATTTGAATTCTTTATACTCTTGTAAAGCAGGTTGTTCAGGTTAAAAATAAATGAATGCATATCAATCAGAACATTTTTTTTATGTGTCTTTTGGCTATACTTATGTTTGATTAATGTGAAGTTAAAATTTGCTGAAAAGGGATATATGCACACAGGTTATATTCAGTGTTCAACCATTGTAGTAGTTAAGATTTAAAAATATACTGTGTTTTTTTTTTTTTTTTACTTTGTATGCCCATGTAATATGAATCAGTTGTTTTCCTATTTTTTTGGTGGGGAAAAGAGTTGATTTCTACCTCCTAGCCCCACCACTTAAAGAACTTTGCAAATTCCCAATATTTTCTTGTCAAAAACTTAACTAAAACATTCTCAGAAATAAAGTGGGGAAATTAAATTGGGGGAAGGGGGCGGTGTTCTGGTCAATAATAGCAAATATTTAACTTTACATTAAGTGTTGTCATTACAATTTAGAATCATAAAAAACCATATTTTTGACAATGTAATATGCATGTTGATAAATGAATCATTTTCTTATTGAATTTCTTTAGGTCAGAGGTGCACATTCCTGCCTTTTCAGTGCAGTTTGGTGTAATACTTGAAGCTTACTGTAGAGGAAGTGTGGGCTATATGAAAGTGCTTTCTAAACAGGTATTAATTCCTCTTGAATTTTGATATTCATGGTCAAAGAAAATCAGAACTGAGAGGAGCCTTAAAGCCCAACAGAAACAACGGTTTTGCCTAAAACTTTTTTTAACTATAGAGATACTGTGTGAGATACTTGTATTCAGAAGTAATCTAAATTCAGTCAATTTTTCCCTCTTGAGACTTAAGTTGATAGGCCATTTTTTCTACATCTGGGAAGTAGAATTTATTATTATTTTATGTGTCATTATACATGTAATAAGTATCCCTCAGGCTTGCTAAATATAATTTAGTTTTGAAAACTGCCTTTTACCATTTTTCTATTAAGAAAGAGCTGCATTCCTATGTATTTGAATCAGGATTTTGTAGATCTTGTATATCAAATCATTATCAAAGAATTTTCAAACAAAAATTTTTTTCTCATCTAATTACCTCTTCAACTTAACTGCATAAAAATTGGGGGGGGGGTAAATTTTTAAAATTTTCTGTCATAACCATTGTGTATTTTCTCATTTGTGAACTGCTCTAGCCTCCTTTGCCTGGAGTAAAGGACTTGATAAACTTTAAAAATGCCACCACACAATTCTTTATTTTATTTACACATACAGAGTATCTCTAAAGTCTTAGTTCAGTTTTAAACTATTAAAACATAAAACTTATTTTTTAAAAAATTACAACTTTGAGAAAGCCTGTGGATGTAAATGCATATATATCTAGGTTAGATAGATGTGCTTCTATACATATGCATGTGAAGTGTACATGGGAAGATGATTGACATCTCTTCTACCACTCCAGTGTAGCAGATTCTTTAATAAATTCAGGAGATATTTGGTGGAATTGATTGTAAGGAGTGGGAAAGACTTCTAGCCCCACAGTCCTTTCTGTGGACTAAATATTTACCATTTCCCCAAATATGAGATGCCTAGTATGGCAAACACCCTTCAAGATAACATGCTGTTCAGTATATTGTATGTAGCCAACACTGTCATTTTGATATCATTTCATCAAGTCTATTTTGAATTCCCACTTTGTTTCAGAATGTTTGGTGCCATAAAAACTGCTGATATGTATATTTTACCAGAAAATGCTGATTTTTTGTTATATTCAGGATCTTTCTGATTTTAACCTCTGAGGGATTAATACAGCAAAAACTATCAATAATAATTAAATCTCATCCCCATCCAATTCTTATTTCCATATAGAACAACTATGTTTTATTATCAATACTAATAATGCATCATAAATTCCTTGAGAATTTTTCTATTGGATTTATTACTAAGCAGAAGTCAAGCATACCTGCTTTGTAATTTTTTGATCAATATATTTTTTGATATTTAATGGCTGATATACTTTGTGTTAAACTAAATTAGTATCTGTTCCTAATATCATTGCATAATAATTTTTTTCATGGTGAATTAGTTATAATTCATAGAATCTTAGAATTTTTTCTAATTTTAGCATCCCTCTAAACTAATCTCTCTTCAGCATTATATTCCCTTCTACAACATTATTTACAGTCAGAGTTTACCTAAATACTTTTAGATTATCATGGTATTCTGTTTTTAACAATTACACTGAGGACTGCTGAAAGGTTCTATATTTGTACCTCTAGTTAAGAGGTTGTTATTCTTGTAGTCCCTTGGGTTCTGTAGATAATTTTTAGAAGATCCATGAATTTGGTGGTAGTTGTTTTTTGTTTTTATTTTTGTTTTTGTTTCTTTTTTTCCCTTTTTTTGATATGTTGATAATTATTTCAGTTTAATTAGCTTACTTTATGATCCTATGGTTTTTATGTATATAGCAACAAAAGCAATGGCGATAATAATAACAAATCATTTATATAGCACATACTATAGCATATATTATATACCAAGAAATGTGATGTGTGCTTTACAGATATTGTTTCATTTGATTCTCATAACAACTCTGGGAGTTAGGTGCTATTTTTGTCTCCATTTTACATTTGAAGAGATTAAGTGACTTACCCAAAGTCAGCAATGATAATAATAATAATAAAACAATTAACATTTATTTAGTTCCTATGTGTGAGGTACCATGCCAAGGATGCACAATTAATAAATATCCAAATCTAGATTTGAATCTAGATCTTCTTGACTCCAGCCAGGCCTCATACTCTATCCACTGTGTTATCTACCGGTCTGTTATTCTGAGAAAGGATCCATAGGCTTCACCAAGGGGGGTAGGTCTGTGGCATAAAATAGTTATTAAGAATCTTTACTCTGGGATTTTAGAAGGTAAAGAAATCCTCTAGAATTCTTTATCTTTTTAATTAAACTTCTGAATCTAAAGGTACTATTATCTAAGAGTTCTGCATTTAAAGTTATGTTTTATACATCCTCTTGGAATAAAAAATTACATGTAGTTGTTAATTTGTTCATATTTTCATTTCCTTATTCTTAATTTACTTCTTTTAAGGGTAAAAAGAGATCCCCCTAATCTGATTTTTTTTTTTTAAGTTTAATGAATGTACTTCATCTGTACACATCATGTTTTTATATACCTGGGTAATTTTAACTCTTAGTCTTCATTTTTTTCTTCTTTTCTTCTTTTTTAAAAAATGAGCTTAATAAACATCAATAAATAGGATTGTTTCTATGCACAAAGCAAAAAAAAAAATTGCGTATGATGCCATAAAAATCAACTGTATACTTCCTGATATGTGTATATTTGTATATTTATATTTGTGTAGTACGTTTGATTCCAATGCTTTTGATTTGTCTTTATCTTTTTCTATGATTTGTGCTCTCTTCTATATATTTTGCTAATTTTTCTTAATTCTCTTTTTTGGTATCCGTTATTCTTTCTCTCCTTAAAACTCCTAAACAATAAAAACTCAAAAAATATGTAATTTAAGCCAAAAATTAATACATTGTATAAGAAATTATGTATTTCATTCTTAACTCTAGTACATCACCTTTTGGTAAGAAGATTTAAGGTAGGTTTTGTCTTCTATGTTCTAGAATTGATTGTTCTTTCCAAGTTGTTTACCCTTATGTAATTTTTTAAATTATTGCATAAATTGTTTTCTTGATGCAGTTCTTAAGGGTTTCCTTAGATTTGTTTGAATTTGTCTTCTTAGTTATATATTTAAAACATTTTTATCTTTTTTTTATTATCTCCAAAATTTCTCCCATCATTCTTATTCCCCTCATGCCTCCCAGAGATCTATACCATATAACAAGTAATGTTTTAAAGAGAAAGAACAGATCAACAACAGTCAGTAAAACCAATCAGTACATCCAAAAAGTCCAAAATATATGCAATATACCATGCCCATGGACCTTCCATCTCTACAAATGAGTGAGGTGGGCATTTTCTGTTGTCTCTTCCTTGGAGCTATGCTTGTTCTTTGATTTGCTGCATTCACTTTTGATTGTTTTGTGGCTGTTTTTTCTATTTATATTACTCTAATATTGTGCTCTAATTTGTGTGTGTGGATGTGTGTGTGTGTAGGTGGGTGTGTGGGTAGGTGTGTAGGTATGTCCCTGCTTTATTTCACTTTGCATCAAATGTAAATCTTCATACTTCTATTCATTTTAATATTTTTCACTGCATATATTCCATTAAATTAGTGAGACCTGTTTATATGCATTCTTCTTGAACATATCTCATACTCTTTCTCCTCTGTGACTACAGTCTTCTTGCTTAATATGCTTGGAATTTTTATTTATTCACCATCTTCTTCCTCTCATTGTTTAAATCTTGTCTATTTTTTATGAACCCAACGTCAATGTCAATTTCTTTAGGAAAGTTGCTATAGCTATCCCTCCTGAAATCTCCTGCCTCTGGATCCACTGGTTTTTTTTTAAGCTTTTTTTCTTTCATTTGCATTTGTATTGAACTCTTGGTACATGTACAAAAAGTCTTTCCTACTTGATTTAAGCATTTTAAGGAATAAATGCAATATCTTATATTCATATCCAATTTAATATCTAGAATAATATCTTTAATATAATTGGTGTTTAATCAGTGTTTCATTTGAACTGAATCAGAGGACCTATGGAGTTTATATCTTATATTGTTACTTAGATATTGATATCTGATCCATAACAATTGCCATTGGTTTGTTCTTATTTATATCAAGTTCACAGAAATCAAGGTCTTTCTCTCTACCTCACTTTGTTTTAATATTTTATGCAGTTTGCATACATCTAGAAAAATCATTCTGTTGATTTAAATATTTTCTCCCGAAACAGGCCTAATCTTTTTTTATGTTGGGGAAAGAGGAGGAGAAAGAAGGGTAATCAGGTGGTGATTTTTCAGACCTCAAAGTTTACAGAACCCTGAAGAATTAGTGTTTCTAAAGTGGGAAGGCTTTTAATATTAGCCTTTATGTTTGTTATCTAAGGACCAGCCTAGCTAAGGACATAGAAATTTTTCATTGTGCTTTGAGGGTGATCAATTTTTCTACCACAGCAACCCTGAAAAAATACATATACTGAGTTATTGAAAATCTATGATGTGGCGCAGTGGATAGAGCACCAGCCCTGAAGTCAAGAGGACCTGAGTTCAAATGTGGTCTCAGACACTTAACATTCCCTAGCTGTATGATCCTAGGCAAGTCACTTAACCTCAATTGTCTCAGCAAAAAGCAAAAAAAAAAAAAAAGAAGAAGAAGAAGAAGAAAAAGAAAGTCTATGATGTGTGCTGAAATAATGATTTCCTACCTACCTGAAAACCTAGGTCATCTCCTATACAAGAAGGAGGGAGTAATAATTATTTTGACTATTCATTTTTATTATATCCATATTTTGTGGCTTAAATGAGACCAAAGTTGAAAACTGTCCTAATTCAAGGTTATTCATAACTTGAAGAAAGATCCTTCGCAGTATCACATGTATTCATGTATTCAGCAAGCATTTATTTAATGAGTACTGTTAATAAATGCTAAATGATATAGGTTCAAAGAAAAAAAATAATAATCTCAAGAAACTTTGACCTTACTTTATGAGACAAAACACATTTGTCTTAATAACTAGCAAACTCTAGGTCCCAAAAACAAGAATGAAAAAGAGGAATATGCACTTAAAGTTCATTAAATTCTTAAAGATAATTACTTTCTATGAGAACTTTTGTTCCATTTTCAAAGAACCTCATTTTTTTTGTAGTAATTTACACAGAAGACATAATTCCTACTTTTAAGTTCTTGTTCTTTTCAATGACTAAGAGCAGAAGAAAAAGTTACTAGCTGTCAGTTCTTATTAGACTTGTAAATTTATAAAAAAGGCAAGGTGATGAATTACTTAAAAGTAATTGGTTCATGGCCATTGAGATTTTCATTGCATTTGTCAGGAAGTGAATGTCAACCCAATCAAAAATGGGACAGAAAAGATTCCCAACTGTGCAAACACGGAAGAAATTAAAAGTAAAAATACTTCAGAAAGTTCTTGAAGTTCCATTTTTCTCCTTTGCTGCCCATGCTTGTACTGACAATGGGACTGTGGAAAAGCATAGGGATCTTGGTTTTGATATAGGGCTGACCCAGCAGGTCTCCACTATTTCAGTTTTGTAATCAAGCAGCTTAAAACTTCCATACTACCTTGCCTGCTAGGTTATGTTGTATCATTAGAAACTTTAGGATTAATTCACCTACCTACACAGTCCTGTCCCCTTTCTTGTAACCAGACTGCTGAAAATAAAAATATGAACATTTTTAAGGATATTTAGTTATTTGATGATGAATGTATGATGCTGGGAATATCTTATTTCATATGTTTACCATCTTTAACACTTTAACAACCAAGGTTATTCTCTTATTTATCTCTGTATCTTCCTCAGGGCCTTGCACAATAACGTCCACATAATAAGTGATTATTAAATAGATGAATTGGAATTGGATTCCATTGGTTTTCATGGAAAATGGAAAAAGCAAAAAAAAAAGTTTATATTTTATTTTCTTAGCATTTTAGATTAATAAGGATTTTCTTTACGTTGATAAGGATTTTGCCCTTCATTTAACTGTATGATGAGCAATCTTTCTTTTGGATAAAATTTATCTTTATAAATCATTCTTTTCCTTATATAGTTCATGTTTGCCTTTATATAGTTCTTGAAAAAAAAAAAAAAAACGAATGAACTCTTTTTTTTTCCATTCTTACCTGTCTACAGATAGAATAGTCAGAAGTGAATGTAATCATAAAGCTACAGTACACAACTTTTGAGAGCAGTGCCCTTTTGGAGAATAGTATGTGTGTGGGGAGGGTAGGTGGATGGGTGTATGTGTAGTACAGGAGAAAAAGCCCCTTGACTTGAAAGCAGAAAACTTGAGTTACATCAGAACTTCTTCAATTTAGTATCTCTATGACCTTGAATAAATCCCTTAAGCTTTCTGGGCCTTATTGTCTTCTGTGAACTATTGTGTTTGAACTAAAATTTTTCTAAGGTCCTTTTATCTTGGAAATTCTGCGTATCTGAGTATATTGGCCATTTATTTTAGATCCTTTTAGCATTTCACTCCTAATTAGTTAGAAATTAAAAAAAGAAATTCAAACCAGTCAACTTGTTAATATGCTAGTAGCTTCAGTTAAAAGGTAACACTAAAAAGATTTGGGGTTTTTGGCCTCACACATTAACACAAAATGTACTGTATTAATCAGTCAGCTTGGTCCTTTGAAATATCCTTAAATATTGGTCCTTTAGCAAGAATAATTTCTGCAGAGGAGATAGTATTTGGAGAATTATTTGACAGGAGGTAAAGAAAGTGATTTCTGCCCTCAGATTTATCATATAATTTAGATTGCCCGTGTATACATTAAATTTCTATTAATTGATATATGCATACTTAAGACTTTAAGTTCTGTGGGAATTCACTGCAAAAAAAAAAAAAGATGGCATATTTCTGTGCCATTGGTTGGGGAAGGAATCAAGTATAGAATCTAAACTTTCAGAGATGAGCAGCAAGGTAACAAGCTGAGAATTTCTCCTGAAGGCATTGGCATAAACAGAGTAAAGGAAGCAAAAACAAACAGGGAAGGATATTAACCTCCATGAGGCTGGTCCAATGCGTGAACTAATCCTTAATTGCAAGATTTTATCATCATTACTACATTGTTGCTTTGCTATATCCAAAAAAGGGGGTGGATAGGTTCAAGATTTCAACTTTGATTAATGGTCAAACTTTAAACCTTTAATTTTATCCTTTAAATCTTCAAATATATCCTGAATCCATACATTCTAAAATATTTCTCAGCCACAAATTTTGACCACATGTTAGATTGCAACTGGCATCAAATGACTTTTTTTTTAATTATCAGTTATTTTTAGAGGTTGACTGAAAAATAGCCATCATGTATTGTAGTTAATTACCTTAACATGGCAGAATCTCTACATCAAAATTAGTTATGTTTTTCAAAATGTTGAGACCTTCTTTTTGAGAATTCCATACAATGATGTTTTCTCGGAATATATTTTTAATGATACAATATTTCCTTAATCCATTTATCTTGTGTTTTATTTCTTTTTCCCTCTTTCTTGTATACCTTATTTTAGATCCATGCTTTAGAGCCATAGAAGGTCAGACAGAACACAGAGGAAATGTGTTAACGATTACTTCTTGAATGCAAGTCCTAGTTTCCAGTGTGGAATTCAGTCTCTGCCCTATACAATTATTCTTGTACTTTTCCCTTTTATCTTATTCCAAAAGCCATCATGCTACTTCAAGCTTCAGTTTCCACCTGCCCCAATTGTAGTAACTTAGTAGTAAACCTTTTCTCTTTGATGCCCCCTACCTTAGATCCAAACTTTTCCTACTACACAAGCCTGATGATGTTACAGATATTACTCCACCTGTCCCATTCTAAACACTTTAGAAATTCTCTCTTGTCTTCAGAATAAAGTCTAAACTCTTTAATCCAGTATAGAGCAGCCATAGGTAATTTCATTAGTCCTACTTCATTTCATTCCACAAAGACAACTTCTGCTCTAGCCAAACTATTGCTCTCCATCTTTCCACAAATCCCATTCTTTTTCATTTCCATGGCTTTGTATAGTTAAGTCTAACTTTCCTAATCACTCTATTGATTTTCATAAATCAGTCATTTAAGTGCTAGATCAAATACTGCCTGCTCCATGAAGCTTTCACTTGTTCTTTATCTCCTGATTGAAAATTCTCTCTCCTTCTTCTGAAATCATGGAATGGCAGCAAATGTTATTCTTCAAGCCTATTCTAACATGTATTTATCTACACATGTGTCTAGCCTAATAGATTGTCTACTCCTTGGCAAGGAGTATTTGTTACTTATCTTTGTATCTATCCCAACATCTGGCACAATGTGTTGCACATAGTGTTACTTTTAAGTTTTTGCTGAATTTACTGTACTCTGAAGAGGCCTTGTATGAGTTTTATTAACCATTGCTTCTGGCCCATCTTCTTGAATAAATTAGTGATCTAGGCCAGCTAGAAAACACAGCAAGGAAAGCACTAGACCTAGAATTTAGAAGACTTGTATTCAAATTTAGTAGCTATTTGGGCAAGTGGTTTGACCTTGCTTAGCCTCAGTTTCCTTATCTATAAGGTAAGGATGATATACCTCCTCAAATTAAGAAGATCTTATGAGATAATATTTATAAAAGTACTTTGCAAACCTTAAATTGGTATGTAAATGCTATTATTATTATTAACATTTCCCCTAGATAACATCTTTGCCTAACTTAGACTCTGGATTTTTGAAGATAATTCAAGATGTAAAATATTCATATGCTAGGTTTATATTTTTAAGTAAAATCTCCTGTTTCTTATAGCAAAATTTTATTCCATCACCTTTTCACACTATAATTTGTTCAGCCATTCCTCAAATGAATTGCAATTCAAATTGCATTTCTTTGCCACTTCACAAAGAACTATAAATATTTTTGTACATCCTTAAGTTTGTTTTTCTTAGGACTAATCCCTCCATTTACTTATTCTCCTTCTAATTCCTCCTCCTCCCCTTTCCTTCCTATCTCTGTTAAATGAAATTTCTGTATCTAACTCTATATGTCTTTTCCCCTCTTTTGACCAGTTCAGATGAAAATAAGTTCAAAAGTCAACCACTCCACCCACTCTTTCCTCTTTTTTTTTAAATAGATGTCTATTTGTGCTCCCTTATTATGAGAATTTTCCTTATTCTCTTTCCTTCCCTATCCATTCTTCTTTTAAAATCAAGACATAAACAGAATCATTTTCATACATTCCTAATTAGACTCCCTTTAATATCTCTAAGGGTTCAGATGGGACACATTTATCATCTTCCCATTTTAGAATGTAAGCAATTTATTCTTTATCATTTTACATTCCTTTTTACTTTTTTTGAACTTTTGTGTTTGAACTTCAGAGATTCTATGAAGCTCCAATTTTTCTTTACATCAGGAATACTTGGAAGTTCTCTATTTCATTAAAGATCCACCATCCCCACCCCCTGTCATATTTTACTTATTTTTACTAGTAAGTTATTCTTGATTTTAAGCCTATATATCCTTGCCTGCTAGAACGTCATATTCCAGGCTCCTTGCTTCTTTTTTGTAATGGATGATAAATTGTATGTGATTGTGAGTATGTTCATTCTTTGATATGAGAGCTCTGGATTTTGAGTGTCATATTTCTGGGAGTTTTCATTTTGAAGTTTGTTTCAGTAAGTAAACAATAAATTCTTTCTATTCTCATTTTCCTTTTGCATCCTAAGATCTGGGCAGTTTTATCTTAAGATTTTTTTGTAATATATCTAGGGTATCTTTGGTGGGGGAGAAGGGTTCAAATAATCTAATGATTCTTTAATTGTTTTTTTTTTCTCCTCACTGTGTTTTCAGGGACATTGTTATGAGATTGATACATTTACACTTTCATTTTTAAAAATTTTGACTATTTTTTTGTTGTCTCATCAAATTTGTCTTCTTTTTGGTCCATTCTGATTTTCAAGGAATTTGTATTTGGACAGGATTTTGTATGACTTGTGTAAAGCTGTTAATTCCCTTTCTATTTTTTTTTCTTTCATAGTTCTCATTTATTTTCCAGTTTTTTTTGGTCTGGTTCTCATTCCATTTAGAAAATGTATTTTTATCTTTTTAAAATTGTCACTCAGTATCTTCCAAAATTCTAGTTTAATTTGTGTCCATTTTGAGGTTTTTTTTAGGCATTGCTTCTATATATGTGTTTGGGAGTCATTCTTTTTTTTCCCCTGAGGCAATTTTGGTTAAGTGACTTACCCAGGGTCACACAGCTAGGAAGTGTTAAGTATCTGAGGCCACATTTGAACTCAGGTCCTCCTGACTTCAGAGCTGGTGCTCTATCCACCACCTAGGTGCCCCTGGGAGTCATTGTTTTCTTGTATCTTTTTACTTCTCTATCATCATAATAGCTTGCTTTCTTTCTTTTTTTTTAATGGGGTTTTGTTGCTGGTTTTGCTCATTTTCCCAACTTGCTTTCTGACTAGGCACATAATAAGCGCCATGTAAATGTTGTTGATGATGCTGCTGTTGTTTGCTGTTAGGCATTATGAGTGCTTTATTAGGTTGGCTCAGCATAATTCTGGAGCAAAGATCTGGGCCAGTCCTGTTGCTTTTTTCTTCTGTTATTGAGTGTTTTGTTATTCTAGGACTTCAGAGATAGTTCAAACTAGAGACCTGAAAATTTTTGTGGCACCAAAATTGCCAAATCCAGGGCAAAGTCTCATTACTGCTATCCTGGACTGAGATCTTGAAATTCCTAACCTGTGTTTGGATCCCTTGAACCATCTGTATTTTTCTGTAGGTTTCAGTTTCAGCTAGAAGCTATAACTGAAACTTCATTTTACTGTTGGGATCTGAACTATAACCTTGCTGCTTCTTTCTGAATTACCTCCTTACTTAGAGCTTAGATCCTGTGATCTCTATCCCAAAATGCCACCCTACAATACATGACCATTCCTCACTCCCTTCTAGATTTGGAACCCCGAACTAAGTAGTAAATAACAAAGCTGTCAGTTGACACTTACTCTTGGGTGTGGGCCTTGGAATGTTGTATGTGCTGCATTCTTGTCCATACCCTGTCCCTAATGTTCATATATTTCTTTCTCTATCTCCTTATACAGTCTTAGATTAGAAACTTGACTTACTATGATTTTTTTTTTTTTTCTTGCATTTCCCAATCAGGATTCGGTCTAATCCATTTTAAATCTCTTTGGAGGAGTTTTGGCAGGGACTCCTCTACTTTTTGCTACTCTATGTTGTCTTCACCTCTGTTCTTGTTTTAATATTCTTCCTAAATTACTTTTACAGGGTTTTGGGTTTTGTTTTTGTTTTTGTTTTTTTTGGGGGGAGGGGTAGAGGAGAAAATTAGGTAAAGTATCATTAAGATGATTACAGAAAACATTTTTCTTTTTTCCTTATCCCAGTAATTAATCTCATGAAACATGTTTCAGGTTGAAGCTCTTAATAAGCTGAAGACCTTAAATGGTTTAATAAAATTGAATGCAGTAAAGTTAAACAAAGCAAAAGGAAGAGAAGCAATGCATACATGCTTAAAACAAAATTCTTACCGAGAAGCCCTTTCTGATCTTCAGTCACCTTTGAATCCTTGTGTCATCCTATCAGAACTTTAGTAAGTAATGGATTGTTCTCCTCTTAAATAGAAAATGGGTTATATGTAATGGGTTCTTGCATTTCAAAACTTGGTTTTCTTACAATATTTGAATAACTATTTTTGATGTATTTTCCATCTCTGTAATCATATGTAATTAATTTTCAAGATTTAAAAATCTTTTCTCACAAGAGTTCTGTAGGTTTCATTAGATTTCCAAAGGAGAACACAACACAAAAAAGGTTAAAAACTACCTACTTATGATGTAAATATTGACAGTAATCTTTTAGCTTTGTAGACGAACTTTGTCAACTGATTCTGAGAGGGTAGTTAAAAAAGCATAAAGTCAATTATTTTTGTAAATCTTGAGTTCTGCCAACTTAAGGTATTTATAGACTATAAGATCATATTCTTAAATTGGATTTAAAATAAAAAATGGAGGCAGCTAGATAGCATAGTGGATAGAGTACTGACTCTGAAGTCAGGAGTACATGAGTTCAAATTTGGCCTCAGATACTAGCTGTCTGACCCTGAGAAAGTAAATTAACCCCAATTGCTTTGCAACATAAATAAATAAATGAATGAAATTAAAATGTAAATGATGATGTTACTTAGTGTGGAATGATCAACATTTAAATTCTGATAACATATACTCGTGGCTTTAGGAAAGTGATATTTTTTTAAATGTTCAATTCCACTTAGTTACATGTAAGTAAATTTTGTTGTAGTTTCTCCCTGAAAATTAAAAATGAAATGCAATTAGGTTAGGAATCATTTAAAATTAATACATTGCTTACTGTGCTTTAAAATATAGTTTCTAGAAAATTATACATTTATCATGAAAAAATGAATTCATGTTAACATGCTAGTAATAGAAATTTATTTAAATCCAAAGTTGGATTTAAATAAATTTTCTTCAAGAAAGTCAGAATATCTTTGTGATTAGATTAGATTCATTGCTAATGAATATTTTTTTCCTGATTTTGAAGCCATTCAGTATAATGCAGATTGATGATAATACAGAAAGATGATTAAGTGAAGAAGAAAATGGAGGAAACTCTGAGGGATTACTGGAAAGAAAGGTGAAAACATTACAAAATAAAGTGTCTCAAATTTCAGTTTGATCAAGGTCAATCATGGAAAGTGCTCCCAATATGAAGCAATTTGGAATAGTGTTAAGAAAATCTTTGTATTTTGTGAGTCCATGCCATTGACAATACTGCATTCTGCTTAGCAAGACCAGTCTTATAGAAATTTTGTTGATGAAGTACAATAATCTTTTTCCATGTCTTGAGCTCAGATTTTCAGATTCACCCAGTGTTAAAAGTTGCTTGAACTGTTTGAACCCAGTAATTCATGTTAACTGATCTTACCATTCTTTAAATTTGAATTTTCCTAATGATTTTTGTCTTTTATTAGTGTTGAGAAGTGCAAGTATATGGATTCTAAAATGAAGCCTCTGAGAATAGTATACAATAACAAAGTATTTGGAGGTGATCCAGTGGGTGTCATTTTCAAAAATGGGGATGGTAAGATTTTTGGTTTGTTTTTGGTTTTGGTTTGTTTAGTTCCTTCAAGTTTGTAAGTCATTGCCTATTGTCATCTTTTGGTAGATGCATCATATGTTTATTCAGGAATTTGTGGAGTAAAACAAGATAGAGGAATTTTTTTATTTTTAAGTGATGGTTTTTTAATTTTTGAACATATAAAATTGTATAATTGCTATTTTTAAATTAAGGACTTCTAAGACAGTTACACTAACAAAGGATATTCAGTATATCTACCTATTTATTTAATGATACTGTGTTGAACTACCTAGTTTAAATATATAGATAATGGCATGGGAAGCAAAAATTATACATTGAATTAAGTAGTAATACTAATACCTAGTAAATATTTAGTGCTCAATCATTCTTAATAATTGAATGAATGAGCTCAAAAGACATGATAGAAAGACAGGTGAGGGCCTGTCAACTTAATAGCTATTTTGGGGATTATACTACAGTAGAAACAGAGACCTTACACACAATTTAATTTCTTAAATTTACAGCTTCTAAGAGAGGTATTGAATTGCTTGATGTTACAAAGCTAAGAAGTGGTAAATGTACAATAAACTAATATGTTATATAACATTTGGAGTTTGTAATAGTACTGTAATCCTTTGTAACTGGTTAATTTTTTCTCCTATACTCAGACACATTTTGCTTCCATATTTTAATAATTATTAAGCACAGTAAATCAAAAACACAAATAAAACAAGTCTTTTCTTTTAGATCTACGACAAGATATGTTGACACTCCAGATGTTGCGATTAATGGATTTACTTTGGAAAGAGGCTGGATTGGATCTCCGGTAAGGAATTTCTTGCCCCAATCTGTGTTCTCTTTTTTCATTTGTCTGCCATTTTTAGGCTCTTACCTACACAAAAATTGAAAATGCAATTTTTCATGGAGAGTGAGGGAACCTTTATTCCAATCATTCTAAAACTGAAAGGTTCTATTAGTAAAAATATTACATTTACATGACTAATAGAGAAATGTGCTTTGCTTGACTCTATATAGTTTTCAAAAGTATTTTGGTTTTTTTTCTCCAAGGAGAAGATAGAGGAGGGAGAAAAAAATAGGTTGTTTTCTTGTTGGTAATTGAAAAAACAACAGATTTTATTCATAATTCTGAGTGTACAGTGGTAATGTGTAGCTTAAGTCCCACCATCCTGCTTAGCACTGGAGCTGAAAACTAGCAAGCGACTGATAGCACAATGTGGAAAAATTTATATTGTAGCAATAGTTTTGACTCTTCCCATTTGACTCTTCCCATTCTTATCTCTGAACAGCTCTATCTTTACCTTAGATAAACATCTTCTAGGACTCAAGCCACTCTTCAATAGATAAATGGTTAAGGGATATGAACAGACAATTTTCAGATGATGAAATTAAAACCATTTCTAATCATATGAAAAGTTGCTCCAAATCACTATTGATCAGAGAAATGCAAATTAAGACAACTCTGAGGTACCACTACACACCTGTCAGATTAGCTAAAATGACAGGAAAAGATAATGATGAATGTTGGAGGGGATGTGGGAAGGCTGGGATACTAATACATTGTTGGTGGAACTGTGAACGGATCCAACCATTCTGGAGAGCAATTTGGAACTATGCTCAAAAAGTGATCAAACTGTGCATATCCTTTGACCCAGCAGTGTTTCTACTGGGCTTATATCCCAAATAGATCTTAAAGGAAGGAAAGGGGCCCACATGTACAAGAATGTTTGTGGCAGCCCTTTTTGTAGTGGCTAGAAACTGGAAGCTGAATGGATGCCCATCAATTGGAGAATGGCTGAATAAATTATGGTATATGAATGTTATGGAATATTATTGTTCTGTGAGAAACGACCAGCAGGACGATTTCAGAGAGGCCTGGAGAGACTTGCATGAACTGATGCTGAGTGAAATGAGCAGAACGAGGAGATCATTATATACGGCAACAACAAGACTATATGATGATCAATTCTGAGGGACATGGCTCTCTTCAACAATGAAATGTTTCAAACCAGTTCCAATTGTTCAGTGAAGAAAGCCATATACACCCAGAGAGAGGGATGTGAAATGTGGACCACAACATAACATTTTCATGCTCTATATCGATGATTACTTGCATTGAGTTTCCTTGCTCAGATATTTTTTGTTCATGTAGATACGATTGTTCTTGCACAGCAAGATAAGTATGGAAATATGTATACATATATTCGACTTGTCAAGTATTTTAATATAACTAACATGTAGTGGACTTCCTGCCATCTAGGGGAGGGGAGAGGACTAAGGGGAAAATTTGTAATGGAAAGCTCTGTAAGTATCAATGTTGAGGAACTACCCCATACATATATTATCCAAATAAAAAGCTTTAATGAAAAAAAAATAAAATAAAATAATAAGTCAAAAAAAAAAAAAGATAGACATCTTCTAGGAAGAGAAAAACTAACAATAGAATTGAGGATATTTTGGATTAGTTGTACTTATTGAAGTTTTATATTCTTGTTTACTAATGTACTATTTTCTATTTTTTCCCTCTCTGTAAAACCTCTAACAAAGTTGATTCTGTGTTAAATATTATAAAGTTATATTGCTATCCATGCTGACTATGTAATAAGTATTATCTATGAATTTACTCCATGATTTAATAAAACTATATCTTACTGTAATCTTTTTGAATAGGACCTGAAGAAATAGACTTTCTCCCTTTTTGAAAGGGCTGGCAATAGCCAGTAATGACTATATTAGAGCTTAGTTTTTATTACCTTTGAGTACTGGGGAAATTGACATGTTCTTCAGTTGTTCTCTGTCACTGATACAGAGAACATTTTTTCCAAAAGATAAAGTATTCACTAAATGTGTATTTAGAAAAGGAATGGAATAATCTGTAGTTGACCCACACAAGTGTTCGTTGGATGACTAGTATGTGTTATGTCATGTGGAAGATGGAGAATGGGGGCAGGAATGTAAAAGAAATATCTGACTATTTCATGAGTTCATAATCAGGGCTGTTGAGATTCTCTCTACATGAAACAAAGAATAGTCATTATTAAAATAGATCTAAATGACCTCATTCAGGTTGTAACTTAAATCTGTTTTTTAGGCCTCCATTGACTAAGAAAGCATGCATTAGGTTGTCTTCCAATAGTAAAATGTAAATCCAGTTTTCCTGGTCATCATATGTTGGACTGTGAGGCTATCCAGGCAGTCTGAGATTAACTTTTTTTTTCTTAGTATTCACACTGGGCTCATTTCAGTGCCTTTAGTTTCTGAGCAGTGTAATTTGACTTTCTGCTTTTCTTTCCTTAGTAATATATATGAGCATATTGGTGGATATATTCCCTCTCTTTACTTGCATGTTGTTCTCCAAGATAAATAGTATTTTTCTTTAAACAATACCATGATTAAAGGATCAGTTTAAAGTATGTTATATTTTACAGGAATCAATCATTTTTGTTTGAATTCCTTCAACTCAGATTTGGATTTAAAACAAATAATTTGATGGGTTATTACATGCTTTTAAATGATTCATAAATTTTCTGTATGATCCAGAACAAAACTATATCATAGACTTAGAACAAACCATTATTTCCACTTATAAAGAGGAAATTTAGATGCAGAGGAATAAAAGGAAAGGTGGGGATTTTCACAAATTTGAGAGTCAAAGTTCATGTTTTAGTGCAAATTTCTTAGCATTCTTCCTGAATTTTACCCATATTTTTAATCAAACCATCATAAGCTGTTCTATACTAAGTGGGAGATTTATCCTCAATAACTGACTTGTAACTTGTCAGAAACATGATGATCATGATATATGCAACCAGAAATTTTGTTGCAACCATTTGTCTTAAATTTAACTGTTATTTTTTGAGCAATTGTTATTACTCAATACTACTACAAGTTCCTATGTGGAAAACAATAGAAATATAAAACACAATGCCTACCCTCAAGGAATTTATAGTATAGTTAAAAGAGGATGAGAAATATTCTAGCAATACTATCAGATAAGAAAATTTTTTTAAATGCCAAAACAAGGTTTATGAACAATAAATTAAAATGCGTGAGAGAGAGAAAGTGTTCAGTATGGAGCAGTAAAGGATTTCATGGAAGAAGTGGTGAGGCTGATATTTGAAAAATGAGTAATATTTATAACAGTCAAGGAAAGGCAGGAAAGGGGAATGACATAGGCATAGAAACCAGAACAAGTAAAAACTCAAATAATAATCCCATACCCTGTTTTCTTTCACAGTAATATTAAGCCTCATCATATCAATTCCATTGTAATGCCTTTTTGGCAAAATGCCCATGATTATTAGGTTACATTATTTTAATTAACTACTATGTTTTCTCAGGTATCATATATACTATAGATATATAGGGCCAGGGGTGGGATGATAGTGGGGAAATGAGGTTTACTTAACTAATCAGAGGATGTGTATTCAGTACTAAAATACAAAAATGGTTAGATAGGATGCAGTCAAGCCAAAAAAAAAGAAAAAAATGTTTTTATTAGAGGTTATTGAACAGAGTTAATGATCTGATGAAATAGTTGTCTTCTGAGAGGGTCATCACTGGTTTGCTCGGGAGTGGGGAGGGAGAAGTAGATAGAAGACTGCCTATGAAAGTGCTGAAGATAGGAAGGTACAGAATGATATGGGCCTGAATCATCATAGCAGGGAAAATGAAGAGGAAGAAATGGGTAAAAGATATTAAATTAATAAAAAAAATTATTGACAAATTCATTGAAAGATAAGAACCCAAGATTTCTAGCTTAGAAGACTGGATAGTGCCATTATCAAACTATTGAAACTTAATCTCATTCCTAAAGTATCTTAAGGTTACATATGTTTTACATTCTAGAAGTACTTTTGGTGATAAGGATTCTAAACATCTAATATTAAAATCAAGTGTTTTTAAAACAATGAAATCAAGTTTGCCAAAGGGATTTTTGAAATTACCCATACCAAGTCTCCAAGAAGCCCAGTTTTCAGACTAGGAAGGAATTTTAGGAGGTTATCTAGTTCAGTCTGTACCTGAACAACCCATTCCTCCTCAACATACCTTTCAAATGATCATCCAGCTTTGGTTGTAGACCTCTAATAAAGGGGGGAACCTAATATCTCTTGAAGCAGCCCTCTTTGGTTTTGGGTAGTTCTCATTCTTAGGAAACTTTTTCTTCCATCAAGCCCTGATTTACCCCCTTCCGATCTTTAGAACCAAAGAGAATAAATCTAATGCATGATAACCCTTTAGATCTTTAATTATAATATCACCCTGTTAGGTTTTTTCCAGGTTAACATCCCTACTTTTTTCAACTTATCTTCATATGGCATGATTTTAAAGCACTTAAGATATCTTAATTGTTTTCCTGGATGCCTTCACCAGCTTATTAGTATCCTACTTGAAATGCAGCACCCAGAAAACTAAAAAGCTTCAAGTGTGATCTGATTAGAAAATATGCTTAAAACTAAGTGGAAAGGAGAATAGTCTCTTTATCCTATCATGTAAATGGGGAGATGAGATGAGGAGAGAAAGGTATTTCTTTCATCACTAGATGATAGTTGTTTTGATAGTTGGGTTTTTTTTTGTTTTTGTTTTTGTTTTTTGTCACTGAAACTTGTGGCATCATCTAAGTGGAAGAGAGTGCTTTAGTTGGTAGAATCTGGCCTCAGAGTGTGTGAATAAGGACATAGTAGGGAAGAGAAGAAAATAATCAGTTTCTTAACAGGACATAAGTGTTAGAGAAAACAAGCAAGGACCACATTTCAAGGAAGAGCAGGATCTATTGGGAGTAACTCCTGAGGGCTCTGCTTTGGGATGAAGGTATAACAATCTTGTGAACTCAGTGAATATACATATGCTCTTGCTGTTTAGAATTAGATAACCATACAAACAAGAAATTTCATTTATTTTGGTTAGAAGAATAAAAGTTCTTTTAATTTTTTTTTTTTTTTTTTTTTTTTTTTGCTGAAGCAATTGGGGTTAAATAATTTGCCCAGGGTAACACAGCTAGAAAGTGTTGAGTGTCTGAGACCATATTTGAATTCAGGTCCTCCTGACTTCAGGGCTGGTGCTCTATCCATTGTACCACCTAGCTATCTCCCCTGCATATTTTTTTTAATCTAAATTACAAGTTTGTTTAGAAAAAGTAATTAAATTGAAAATAATGTTGCTCTCCCAGTCTCTTAAATAGATTTCCCCTTTATTTGTTCTATTAGCAGGGCTGGCTTAGCATATTACCTTCCTAAGTGAATTACTTCTTAGCAGAAAGTAAAACTATTCTAATTTTCCTGGACACTAAAATCATGAATGAAGGTAGGAGGAGATATAGCCAACATGTTTATTGTTTGTACAGTTTGAAATAAAAAATTTTATTGACCTAATCTTAAAATAAGTTATTTAAATATGTGCATCTCTCATAATTTCCTAATAACATATTAATATGTTTTTCTTTTAGAATGCTGCCATATGGTTGTTTAGCAACAGGAGACCGTTCTGGCCTAATTGAAGTTGTTAGTACTTCTGAAACAATTGCCGATATTCAGCTAAATAGTAGTAATGTTGCTGCTACAGCTGCCTTCAATAAAGATGCTCTTCTAAACTGGCTTAAAGAATACAATTCTGGGTTAGTTATTCTTTTTATTATCATCATGCTTTCAAAACAGCTTTGTCAGTAACCTCTCTGAAGAAAATTTATCACTATATTTACATTATAAGGAGGTTTGATGGTTTTTTATCAGAGTAGAAAAGAAGTGGAAGTGACTACCATAGGAAATGGATGAATATTCTTTCATTTGAATGTCTTCATAATGTAGTCTGGATCACTTCTTGTTCTTTATGTTGTAAGGGGATTTATTTTATAAATTGGTTGGAACTAGATGCCTATTAAGGTCCCACCCAACTTTGATATCTGGGATTTTTTAGAGATGGATAGAAAAAATTATTGATGTCATTTAGCCAGATTTGTCTTTTTATTGCTAATGCCTAGTGTTATACCTGGCACTCTACAAATGCTTTATAAATATTAATCCAACTAGATCACAATGGAACTATAATATCTTTCCTGCAACCTATGTGTGTGTGAATATATATATATATATATATATATTCATTAGAGACAGTTAAGTAGCACAGTAGATAAAATGTTTAACTTGGAATCAGAAAGTCCTTTATTCAGTTATAGCCTCAAACTCTTCTTGGCTATGTGGCCCT
Organism: Myrmecobius fasciatus; assembly: GCA_023553655.1. Lineage (NCBI taxonomy): Eukaryota > Metazoa > Chordata > Mammalia > Dasyuromorphia > Myrmecobiidae > Myrmecobius > Myrmecobius fasciatus. Next base: position 103,517 of record JAJPUD010003992.1, read on the forward strand.
GGGCTACTTAATCTCTGTTTCAGTTTTCTTATCCATGAAATAGCAATAGTAATAGTATTGTAAGGATAAAGTGAATGTTTGACAAGGTTTTCTGGACCAAGCTCTAAAGCTTGAAAGTGGTTTCAGTTAGAATCTAATAATTTGTTTTTAAAATGTGCTTTAATTAAAAACAGTATCTAAGAAACTGGAATTTTTTGGTACTGATAGCTTCGAGAATGGGTTTATATTCATTTTAAATTCTATGACTTAAATAAGACTATAGAACTATAATATTTAATAATTAATTTTCTGATTTCCATGTTGATTTATTTTTTTTATATTCAAAAGCCCACTTTTATCTCCCTAAGTTTAATCTTCAAGCAAAACCTATCTTTTTCTTAGTATTTTTATTTTCTCCAGTTTCATATAAAACAATTTTTTAAATTTTTTAAAACTTTTGAGTTTCAGATTCTCTCCTTTTCTCTCTACCTCCACCACACTCTAAGAAGATACAGGTGAAGTTATGTAAAACATTTCCATAAATGTTGTGAAAGAAAACGTAGATCTCCTCTCTCCCCAACCCCCCCCCAAAAAAAAAAAACCCTCAAGAAAAATAAAGTTTAAAAAAATTATACTCCAGTTTTATTCAGACACAATTACTGCTTTCTCTGGGTGTGGGTAATATTTTTTATAAGTCCTTCAGTAGTTGTAGATCATTGTATTACTGAGAATAGCAAAGTCATTCAGAGCTTATCATTCCACAACATCGCTGTTATTTTGTTCACAGTAATTGAATTGATGAGTATACAGTTTGAGTTCATGGAGGACTGACTTTCTAGGTTTTTCTTAGAGTATCCTACTAATCATTTCCCAGAATTCCATCATAATCACTTACCACAATTTATCCATCCATTCCCCAATTGATGGGCTTCTGCCTCATAGTTTCCAAGTCTTTGCCCTAAGAGAACAAGAACTATTGTATTTTTATACATATAGGTCCTTTTCTCCCCTTTTTTTCTTTAAATCCTTTGGGACTCATGCCTATTAGTGGTGGTAATGGTGTTGTTATGTCAAAGGATATGCATGATTTTATAGCCCTTTGGGCATAGTTTATATCTTTTGAACATTTATCAATTGGAGAATGGCTCCTTTTTTGTTCTTATAAATTTAACTCAGTTCCCTTTACATTTGAGAAATGAAGTCTTCATCAGAAAGACTTGCTTCAAAATTCTTTTCCCAATTACTGTGAGCAAAATCTGTCTTTAACATGTATTTGTCTTTTCATTAAATTTAGGGCACGTGTCTTTCTCACTAAACTCTATAACATTTCTTAGAAAGAGCACCATTAAATTGCAGAATTATTCATGATCTTTTAATGTTTCTACTTTAATATTTCTAATCATCTTTGGACCCACTATATACATGTTAAATTCCACATCTAATCTGATATTATTTGCATCCATTGTACTAATGTCATGTCTGTCATACCTCTTAGTCCTACATCCTAGCATCTTTTTTTTAATCAGTAAATGTCACTTTTTATTAGCTTATATGGTTATAAAATTCATTTAAAAAATTTTGTTGGTGGTGGAACTATAATGGAGAGCAATTTGGAACTATATTCAAAAAGTTATCAAATTGTACATATCCTTTGACCCACACTGTTTCTACTGGGCTTATATCCCAAAGAGATCTTAAAGGAGGGAAAAGGACCTACATATGCAAAAATGTTTGTAGCAGTCCTTTTCGTAATGGCTAGAAACTGGAAACTGAGTGGATACCCATCAGTTGGAGAATGGCTGAATAAATTATGGTATACGAATATTATTGTTCTGTAAGAAATGACCAGCAGGATGATTTCAGAGAGGCCTAGAGAGACTTGCATGAATTGATGCTAAGTGAAATCAGCAGAACCAGGAGAACATTATACACGGCAACAACAATACTATACGACGATCAATTCTAATAGACATGGTTCTCTTCAACAATGAGATGATTCAAACCAGTTCCAATTGTTCAGTGTTGAAGATAGTCATATACACCCTTTCTAGATCCAATTTTTCTTGTGCAGCAAGATAACTATATAAATATGTATACATATATTGGATTGATTATATATTTTAACATATTTAACATTTATTGGACTAGCTGCCATCTAGGGGAGGGGAGGAGATGGGGGAAGGAGGAAAAAATTTGGAACAGAAAGTTTTGCAAGGGTCATTGTTGAAAAATTACCCATGCATATGTTTTGTAAATAAAAAACTTGAATAAAAATTTTTTTTGTTGAGTTCCAAATTTTCTTCCTTTCTTCCATCCCCTTCTAATAATTAAGAAAGCAAGGAGTATGATGTGTTATGCATGTGAAGTGATCCAAAACTTATTTCCATATTAGCCATTTTGTCCCCTCCCCCAAAAGAGCAAGCAAAATAAAGTGAAGAATACTTGAATTTGCATTTGATTTCATTTCTTCTCTCTGTAGACGGATAACATTTTTCTTTATACTGATCAATGTAGCTAAGTCTTTCACATTTTATCTTTACACAATTTACTCTTCCAATTCTACTTGCTTTGCTTTTCATCAGTTCATATAAAACTAGCTTTTTTTTGAAAGCATCTCCATCATTTTTTATAGCACAGTAGTAGTCCATCACAGTCATATGCTACTTGTTCAGCTATTCCCCAAGTTATTGGCATCCTCTCAATTTCTAGTTCCTTACCACCACAAAAAAAGTTACTATACAAAGGGTTTTTTGTATACGAAGGGTTCTTTTCAATTTTCCTTGAATTTTTTGGTATACAAACCTAGTGTTATTTCCGCACAGCGATATCCCTTTGGACACAGACTAATTCACAACTCCACCAGTGATGCAGGTGCCCATTTTTTCCCATCCCCTCCAATATTTATCATTCTCCTTTTCTGAGCATCTCAAATTTTTTTGACCCCCAATATAATATGGACTGCTCTTCAAGATTTACTTCTTACATCCAATTAGTTGCCAAAAGCTAGCAATATTACCTGTATAATATAGCTTTCATACCTATTCCTTTCTACTTTCATTGGCATTAACTTAAAAGGTTCCATACATATCAGTTGTACTTTTTGTTAGCACCTCCTGACAGATGTCTGTAATCTCTCCCTGCCCCAATATAACTTTCATACTATACTCATAATGCATGGTTCTACATAGCTTCCTATTGTCAACAACATTTAAGTACAAATGTAAGCCTTTTCCTATTTTTACTTTTTCTTCTGTTCTTGTTTGATATTTACTTTCATGTCCTCTACTTTACAGCCACATTCATTCTTTTCTCTTTTTGCTTATTCTGTAAAATACTGGTGATATAGTCAGTAAGACTTTTACTTCATGTTTGCAATGTATTGTGTTTTTCCATCTTTAATCTGTTCTAATCTTTCTCTTCCTTCAAAGCCTGATTCAGATGTTTACATACTTCTCTTTCTTGAGCTTTTGAATCCAATTTCTTCTTTGTATTAGCTGCACTTGTCATAGTACATATGAGGCACTAACTGTTGAGTTGAATTAACATTAGATAGCATAAGTAGCCTAAATTTACCTTTTGTTTCTTGACTTGTTTTAGGGATGACTTAGATCGAGCCATTGAAGAGTTCACTCTCTCTTGTGCTGGCTACTGTGTAGCTTCTTATGTCTTAGGGATCGGTGATAGACATAGTGACAATATCATGGTCAGGAAGACTGGACAGGTAAGTTACTATTTGTTATCTTTCAATGAAAAATCCAAGAATACTCAGTTGTTGCTGCTATCATATATCCCCAAATGTATTACTTCTTTCCTTACAGAAATTCTAGACAAACTGTTAGCCTTAGGATTTCATTCTAGGTTTTCTTTTCTGAGGTAAAACTCCATCCATCACTGTTCCTCTATCTCTATGCTTTATGCTTGCCATGATTTCTGTTCATTTTTAGAAATGTCATTGAGACATTTTAATTAAAATTACCTGGGTCTATCCACTGCATGGGAATTTAAAATAAATATAATCTGCAAGGATTGCTTCATGATAGAGGTAAAGAGATGATAGGGAAGGAGTGGATTCCTAAATAAGAGGACATAAAGTCAACATACACTGGGGTTGTATCATTTTTGCTTAAATTCTCTGCTCCTGATGTATTTTCTGAGATATAAAAACGGTTTATCGGGGGGAGGTGGGGAGAAGCCTTATTGAAATTACATGGGCCTGTTTTACTTTTACCTACAGAAAGGATGAACTTATAGAATCTGAAACTTCAAGCAGATCTGTTCTGAGTGATGTTCATAGATGAAACAGGCTTTGGAGTAATAGAAATGCTTTTCCAGCAAAGAGTCCAGCAACCATTGTTCTCCCTAATAAAATAGAGCCTTTACTAATTTAGTTAGCATTGCTTCTCAAAAACTAGAAATGAAAAGTTGCCTCCTTAGTAAAAATGTATTTTTTTCTTCTCATTACATATTGTTTCATATATATTGCTCTTAAGAAACTTAGAAATATTAAAAAAAAAATTCCCTTCCCAAGGGAAAAAGAACCCTTGGACTGAGTTTTATGAATATAAGAGCTAAGACGAAGCAGTTCACATCATAGGCTTGTGACTTCTGAGAGATTTGTCTTTCTGTTGTAAACACATCCACAAAATAAAGTCCAATTGCTGGGACAATGAAATTCTATTTGTTTTCTTAGCTCTTCCATATAGATTTTGGACATATTCTTGGAAACTTCAAGTCTAAATTTGGCATTAAACGGGAACGAGTGCCTTTCATTCTTACTTATGATTTCATTCATGTCATTCAGCAAGGAAAAACAGGAAACACAGAAAAATTTGGCCGGTAAGTGTATCCCTGATGTCAGGATTAAATGTGTCTAACACTTTCTCATCTGGCCAACTGAATTTAGCATTTCCTATTCAGTGTTTTTATTTGAAGAAAGGTTATCTTTTAGAGTCCATTTGCTTGAAAGCAAATGAATTTACTATTTCCATTCAACTCCTTAAACCCAGAACTTAAAAAGTTCTTAGTATTATTGGTGAAATAATTTTTTTTTTGGGGGGGGAAGAAATATATATATATATATATATATATAAAATCATAGTGTATAGAGAAAGATTATAGCATTGCAAACTTGATGTTGTTCTAAGGGTTTAATTAGTGGATGATTATAATGATGCAAAAAAGATCATTAAACATATAAAATATACAGAAGAAAAGTTCAGAAGGAGATACAAACAAACTTTGTTTCCCACTGTGTTAAATTTAAAAAAACCCACCTCCTATGAAATAGAAGTCCACAATTTTCACATTCGGTCCTCAATGTTGTCAGGGTTTAGGGTAATTAAGTTAATAAAAAATTAAAAATAAAGACATGCCTTTGGTGAATTTATGAGAAAGATAGCAGAACTTGTTTAACACTTTGGTTAGGATCAATTCTGCTTATCTGAAATCAGAGTGAATAATTCTTATTGGTTTGAATGACAGTGATTTTTATACACACATGTACACAACAGGTATATACATTATACAGCTGATAAGAATCATTTTTATCAATTAAAAGCCCCCTGTATGTAATACAAAGAATTCTCAAAGTAAAGAAACCAAGTATTGTTTTCCACTCAAATCTAATTCAGTTCCAAATTCATGTTATACTCACTGCACTGTTTATTATCATCATTAATAATAAAAACAGCGATAACAGCTTGCAGTTATAAAGCACTTGCAATGTGCCCGGTACTATGCATAACACCTTACAAATATTATTACACTTGATTGTCATTTGATCCTGGGAGATAGGTTCTATTCTTATTTCCAGTTTTCAGTGGAGGAAAATGAGACAAACACATTAAATGACTTGTCCAAGTCTGAAGTTGGATTTCAGTTCAGATCTTTCTGACTCTTAGGTTCAGCTCTTTATCTACGTGCCACCATACTGCCAAATATAGAATCTCAATTTAGAGAAAAGCATTGTAAGCACATTTATGATTATTAAACTGATTTATTTACCTGGTAAGCTGAGTAGACTTTTTTCCATCATTCAGAAGTGAAAGTTTCTAGTGAAAATATGGAAAATATAATAGTAACTTATAGGTCATTAGGAAACCACATATCTGCCAGAGTTCTGTTCAGAAACATGCTGTCTCTCCTTTGTCACATGCAGATTCCGCCAATGTTGTGAAGATGCTTACCTGATTTTACGAAGGCATGGGAATCTCTTTATCACTCTGTTTGCTTTGATGTTGACAGCAGGGCTTCCTGAGCTCACCTCAGTCAAGGATATACAGTATCTTAAGGTGAGAATCTGACTTTATAATAATACATGCAGAATTCCATTCCTAAATCTTGACTTGATATTTGTTGTAGTAGCTAATTACCAAAGCTCCAGAGGAATCAAAGAAAGCAAAAAGGGGACCATATGTATAAAAATATTTATAGCATCTCTCTTTGTGGTAGCAAAGAATTGGAAATTCTGAGGAGCTGCCCATCTGTTAGGAAAAGGCTGAACAAATCATGGTATGTGAATGTGATAAAATACTATTGTATTGTAAGAAATGATGGTTTCACAATACCCCAATAGAAAATGAAATAAGCAGAATTAGAACAATTTATACATTAAAAGCAATATTATACAAATAATTAACTTTGAAAAACTTAGTAACTGAACAACATAATGACCAAACATAATTATAAAAGACTCATGGGTGAAACATGCTATCTACCTCCAAATAAAGAACTGATGGACTTAGCAGATTGAAGCACATTTTCTTTTATTTCTTGCTTCTTTTTTTCCCCCTTGGAATATGGATAATGTGGACATTTTCAGCATTTTGGGGTTTTTTTCCCCTTGTCTTCTCAATGGAGGGAATATAGAAAAGAGAGGGAGAGAATTTAAAATTCAAAACAAAATCAAGTTGAATTAAACCTTTAAAAAAAAGAGATTAATTTTAAAATAATCATTTTTATGATATTTGGTAAAATTTCATACTTTTGGAAGGATTTTTTTTAATCCCTGAAGTGACTTAGAAGAGACAAATATCTTAGCTATTAAAACATGTAGTTAAGAGTCTTTTGTCTTGGAGATACGTTTACTAGGCCAAATAGACTGCAGTCTTAACATGTTACAATTACTTATGTCGTGTTATTGCTATTATTTCCAAGATGTTCCAAATTATTAGGCAAAATCGCCCATTAATACCACTGGAATAAAATAGAAATTTGTCAGAGTAGCATTTAAAACTTTTCACTATTGCCCTCCACACTTACTTTCCAACTTCCTTTGTCATACTCAGTTCTAGCCAGTCTGGCCTATTTGCAGTTTGTCACACCCTCCATAACCAGCATAGGGTCTTTGCATACTTTTCTGCCTACCTTCTCTCACCCTCACTGCCACTGCTACCTCTTCTGAGCATCTTCTATATTGCCACCTCTTACTAGAAAACTTTTCTTCATCGCCTGAGTGACTTCAGTCTGTCCCTCCAGAAATTTTATTGTACTTTCTTTTTTTTTCTGTGTAGATGTTGACTCTCAACAGTAGAATGCAGGTTACTGGAGGTCAGCACTTTTATATTGTTCCTTGGAACATAGGACGTGTTTAATAAATGCTGCTTGTTTGAATGATAGTGAGATAGTAATTGAAATTTACATTTAAATTAAAATATTGAGAAGAAGCAATGAGCAGATTAATTATAATTCCAAGATCTCATAATCATGAACTTTATTATGTTCCTTTAAACTCTTGCTAGAAAGATCATGCACTGCTAAGTTTAAAAAAGAAAAATCTTGACATTTAAAAAAAGTAAAAAAACTTGGAGATATTGAATTTAAAAGCAATCCCTTTCCTCCAGTGACCCCAATTTATCATTGTTTTCTTCCTTACATTGTTTAATAAACATTCTGTTTAGGGTTGCTTGCTAAGTTCCATAATAAGTAAATTAGTTAGAAGTTAGCCCTGCTTTCACAACTCTCCAGTGCACCTGACCATACTGTACAACTCACTTGCCTGTCATGGCATTATCTTCCTGATGTCATGGACCTCTCTGAGAATGAAGGACAAAAAAAACAAAACAAAACCTCATTCTGCCACTAGGAAATTTCATTGGCTAGTTTCATGTTCCTTAAGGACTTTTCTGTAGTATCTCTGTCCCATCCCCTTAAGTAACCAATAATTAATTTTCTTCCTTCAGTTTTCTTCCCCTGCAATTAGCAAGTGCTTTCTCCCTCACCAGTGTTGTACCAGGATCCTAATGGATCATTTTCCTACCTACTTCTGACAAACTTCTTTACAGTTTTTAATTCACAGTTAATTAAATAGATATGTAAAGTACATAACAGACAAAACCATAATAGATTTGAATACCTTGAAATGAATTAATTCCATTTTATTTTCTTTTTCAATCCAATTGCTGAGGCAATTGGGGTTGTGAGGTGCCCAGAGGCACACAGCTAGGGTCACACACATGTTAAGTGTCTGAGGCCAGATTTAAACTCAGGTCCTCCTGACTACAGGGCTGGTGCTCTATCCACTGCGCCACCTAGCTGCCCCAATCCATTGTCTTCTAATGAATATTTTATACACACATGCACACACGTTTAGTTTAGTCTGGCTTGGGTCACAAGCTCTAATTTAAGCACATTTGGAAATGTAGCCTTCCAAATAAGATGGGAAACTGGAGTGATATCGCCAAAATGTGTCTTTGTAGGAAATCACTAAGACAAACAGATTTTTTGTTGTTGTTGTTTACAAGAGCCCAGATCAAGCATCAGCAGCCAACAGTTAGGGTGGTTTTCTGTAGATAGAGAAAAAAGGAGGGGGAGGAGTGTCAAATAGGGCCTATGTGGATAGGCCCTATTTGACACTCCTCCCCCTCCTTTTTTCTCTATCCATTGTTATTTCTTTGTATTCTTGTTCAAGTGTTGAATGTTTACTTGCTGTTCTGTGGTCGTCTACAGACTAACAAGTTCTCTTTCCCACATTTTCTCCCCACTTATACAAAGAGTAGGAGTCATCAGTCTGACACCACTTTTGAAAGATTACATGCCCCTTCACTTAGGATATTATTCTTGCTCACCACATATTTAATTAATTCATATTTTATTACGTTAATTCATATTTATTACATAAATATACATTGATCAGAGGAGGCATACTTATACCACAGTAGCCACAAGTTCTAATGTTTGTTTCTTTAAATAGAATTTAACAAGTGGTTAGCTTCCAACTTAATATACATTTTTATTGTTGCTTCTGCCCCACAAATATATTAGTTAAAAGAAAAAAAAATTTAGGCTTTAAAAAGAAATTTATTTCTATAAACTCTTTTGGAAAGAGCTACTAGAAAACATGTTCCATGAGAACAGAACTTTTATCTTTCACAGGGTATCACACCCTTTGTATCACAAAACTCCTGGCATAATCCTACTTGCCATGCTCATAGGAGGTGAATTGAATTGACCTTTGATATAGTTATATGTACACTATTTTATATGTATGGGTTCACTTATTTATTTTTGGTTTTAGGATTCTTTGGCCTTGGGGAAGAGTGAGGAAGAAGCCCTAAAGCAATTTAAGCAGAAATTTGATGAAGCGCTCAGGGAAAGTTGGACTACTAAAGTAAACTGGATGGCACACACCATGAGGAAAGATTACCGATCTTAACAAGTGTCAGCTTTTCTCCCTGTATTTTTTTTTGTTATTCTTTTGCTGTTGTTACTGGTTTGGTTTAGTTTGTTTAGTTTAGCTTTCGTTTTGGATTTGCACTAAACTGAACACTGCCCTGACAATAAGTGTTAATTAAAAAGGGAACAAAATCCTGGAACACCAAGTTTAAAACAAAACAAAACAAAAAAAATCTCTAACCTAACCTGAACGATCCTTCATGATTGCACTCTATTTCTGACTGATTGACAAAGACCCAATACAAAATCTACCAACATCATGGATAATCATTTCTTGCTGACTTTGCACGCAGAAAGCTACTAGATGTTCTCTTCTTTTAAAAACTTTGGTACTTTTAAGCAGTGATGTAAATATTCATTTTTCTGTGTTGTGACAACATATTCTAACTCAGCCAAGAACTTTACACACAGCAATTATGGGACAGTGTAAAAACAAGCTGTTTTTACATTCAGAATGGGACTTTTAAAAAGGGTGTCTTTGTGCAAACTAAAGACTGATGTATTTTTTTTTTAATCAAACCTGTGGAAACCTGTTGATTTTTCTTGTTGCTGTTTCTATACTATGGTATCATTCCATCAGGACTTGCTGAAAATCTAATGGTGTGGCAAGTATGACATGGTTGTGTGTGCATGTATGCTTCATACATACAAATATATGTATATATACATGTGTGTTTGCATGCGCAAGCGCATGTGCCCACATGTGAGTGAGTATGAATGTGTGCATGTGCGTGTACGCGCGCACGTGTATGCGTGTGTGTGTGTGTGTATAAAACAAAAGTATTTCAGATATGTTGCCTTGGTTTTCTTCAGCCAGGGTTTTTGTTTTTGCCAAAAGCAGGGCTTCTTTTTCTCCACATTCCTTCCTGGTAACTAACTGCCTGATCCAGTTCTTCCAGCCACTTCCCTAATGAAGTATATGTTGATACAGAATTTATGTACTGTATATGTTTGGAAAGGTGAGCTATATGGGGTATAATACTTGAGCAATTGTACCAAAAAATAAATAAATAAATAAAGGCAACAAAAGACAAGGAAACTATTTATGAAATAAATTCCCAACTTGAAATTCAGTATTTTTTAGACAAGGAAACTATTTATGAAATAAATTCCCAACTTGTAATTCAGTATTTTTTAGAAAATGCCAATGAACAGTCTCAGATGTTCTTACTGTATTTATTAAAACTTTTAACATGATTTTTTGCAGAATATTATGTGTTCAGCTTCTAGTTAGTTGCATAATAAATTGGATTTTTTTTAAGTTATTTGCCAAGGTATCAGATTTTTAAGGTGCTAAGTGGAGAGCAGTTTTGATATGTGCAATGGGAACTATGGGTTTGAGTGTGTAAAATGTGTACTAAAGTGAGCACCGAAAGATCCATCGAGGCTGCTGCCTGTTCTCCAAACAACACTGGTCACTCTCATTCTACATGATAGAGTGGAAAGAAATTAACAATATATGCTTATTCTTCAACTAAACATGTTTTCCATTGAAGTTTGATTAAAAGTTGTTTTCTTTTGTTCAGATGTTCTTTGTCTTTTTAGAGAGTCCAAACCAATCAGTGGACAAGCCAAAATACCATGCAGTTTGGCCTGCCTTGGATTCCCTATTCCTCAGGTTTACCCTTGCCTGTGTTTGTTTCTCAGCAAAAGTTAGACTGGTACAGACTTTTGAATCTATAGGGAAATCATCTTTGGAATGCCTTTCACTCAGAGGCCAGACTTTGTACCCCTACCCCTCTGTCACATCTAGACTACACCCCAAGGAGTAGCCAAAGATGCCATCCTTTGAAGTAGAAGATATTTGTCCTGTGGCTTTTGTCCATACCAGTCATCCTTCATTTACTTTATTTGCAGTCTTTGAGAATTTGGGAAATGTTATTGTTTCTAGATAGCATCTATAGAACCAAAAACCACTATCATTACATATACTCAAAATACTTATACCCACCCACCCTGAAACCTATAAGGGGCAGGATAGATACAATTATATTGCCTTTTGGGAACTTTATTATTACCTTACCTCCTTCAAATGGACTTTTATTCAAGAAAACATATATTATGTGTCATGAATTGTACTAACCATTGAAAATACAAAGATAAAAATGTATAAAGAATATTTATTGGGGCTAACCAGTCCACTGGAAGTTGTCACCCTTTTGTGGAATAGTTTTGGATCTTCTTCCCTGGGTCATAATATAACTAAGGAAGCTATTCAGAAAAAGTTTGATATAAGCCCTAGGTCAAGCATATGTTATCTATACATACTTGGTTCCCTTGAAGATAACTAAAAAAAACAGAAGAAAAAAATTATGGAACTCGAAAAATACTTTTTCTCTCATTTTTGACTTGTGCCTGTTTATTATTCTGTGCTATAAATTGTACATGCTGATTTTCTTTAATTTTTAAAAACCACTTCATATAGTTTCTTCACTAATTCACAATTCCAATAATTCAAGGAAATGTGATTTTCATTGATGTGAATGAACATTTTCTCCACAAAGACTAATCCACACTTCCTCTTAAGTTTTAACATTTTCTAGGAAATTAAAAACACCACTGAGGAAATAAGGAAACAGATTTTTAAATATCATCTTTGCATTGTCTGTTGCACTTGTTCACTCATGGTTATCCAATAGGGAAATTATATAGGAAAGAAAAGAGTTGAGGTCTAGAGAATAGGAAGGTTCCTTCATTGATCAAAGACTCTAGAGCAAGAAGCATTTATCATTACTCATAACTCACATAAATGGTTAATTAGGATTTGAGCATTAAGCATTAAACAAGTCAGTATTGTGAATTTTAAAAACACTCAACAAAAAATAAAACTTGTTTCTTAAAGTAGAGTGAAGTATAGAAAAGGGACAGATGAGCAGGGCATTTTTTTGTAACTGCAATATTTAATACATATTTAAAACAAACCAACTACTAAGTTCACGTGTGTGTGTGTAATTTTTTTTAAAGAGAACTCTACTAGGAGTCAGGAGACCTGATTATCTATTTCAGCTTTACTAATGAGGCATGTAATCAAATTACAATTTCTGTAAGTTAAATTTCCTTGTATGTAAGATGGAGGGAATACCTACCTTTCCTACTTGCCCAGATTTTTTGTGAATACCAAGCAAAGCATTCAGTTATTTCAAATTGAAACCTATTACACAAGGGGCATTTGCCACTTTGTGGTCAGAATAAAGCGTGAACAGCATGTCACTTTATGTATATATATATATAGAGAGAGAGAGAGAGAACAAGAGCAAGATAATCCATCTGCCAGCAGTCCACTGCAAGATATTCTTTCTAAGATGCAAAATTCCAGGAAAGAAAATAGAATAGGAATAAACTGGAACCTCTCCAGGGATTTATAAGTGGCATGACTAGGTAATTTCCTACCTGGTGTGTAGTCTTCAAGCAGGCCCCAGCTACCTATAAACTCATTGTTTGTCTCATACTGCCTGGAATTCTACCATTAGATATGTATTCCTTTAAAGTAAAACAATTTCCTTTGCTAAATGAGAATATTCCTCTAGGAAAAGTCAACTGGTTAATTCCTAACAACTTAATTAGTTTATTATCAGATTTTTCTTTGAGGGAAGTAGACTGGACAATACAAGGATGGGGAAGAGTAGACTAAGCCATTAAAAATGGTAAAAGGACAAAGAAACAGGAGGCAGAAACTAATGAAGACAATTTCACTCACTTGTCAGTTTGTGGATGGGATCCCAACCATCAATTCCATTTCCTCCTCTGGTGACCCCTGTGCAACTGGCCAGCTCTCTGGCTCCCAGCCTGGTCATAGTGCTCCAGGACACTATGAGCAATGAAGTCTGGTTCAGAGTGCAGGGTGTCACATTGCCTGCAACTCACGATCTCACACCGGGGACATGTACTGTTCAGGGGCATGCCCTGCCAAGTACCTCCCTCTTGGGGAAATAGGGCTTCTTTAGAGCTTGTCCCATGAAGACATCGAATTTCACCTTCCTCTTGAAGTTTTCCTTTCATCAGAGGGGTGGAAGGAACTGAAGGAACTGATCTTGAGGCTGGTGATTTCCACCTGTGAAGAAAGGAATAGTCATCCTAGGTGAGGGAACACGGTTCAGTTGTTGACATTCCAATTTCTCCACAATCTTAATTCTTCTTTAGGCCTCATTCATTCATCTCCAGTCCTTTCCCTTGCACAGTGCTCATTCCCACCTGCAGTGGTTCATTGAGCTATAGATATAAGTGCACTTGGAGGTCATCATAAGATCAAAGATTGACAGACACTGGAAATCTTATTTTACAGATGAGGAAATAGGCTTGAAGAAAGTAAGTGGCTTGCCTAAGATATGTCTTTACTTATAATCATTGCTCTTTCTTGTCATGCATGAGCACACTATGGAGTCAGAAGAAAGAGTTACTTAACTCCAACCTCTCCTTTTAAAAATTAGGAAACTAAAGCCCAAGTTTCCCCATCTGTTATAACAGAGACAATATTTGACTATTCTCTGCCCTTTAAATTCTTATAATCTCACATTTTATAAGTCATGTTTGTTTTCCATTTAATGTGCATCTCTTCTCTACCTTAACTGAGCTTTTCAAATTTAAACTTTTGATAGTATAGCACTAGCTTTGGGACAAGTTTGTAGCACTGGGATGGGCACATAAGAGACACCCAGTAAATCATCAAAAGTAATTGAATCTTAGGGGCCTAAAAATAAAGGGATCTTATTGGGGAGCAGAGGGAGAAGGCAGCACTGAAGAATTATGTCTAAGTTGCAGCATGTGAGGATTTGGGAGTGATAGTTGGAGTAAGGCTTGTGGTCATTAATGTGACATGTCAGGTCACTATTATCTGCAAAGCACTTTCCCCACAACAACCCTGTGAAGGAGGTAAGACTAGTGTGTTTTTGTTTTTTCATTTTTTCAAACAACATGAGGGGACAGGCTCAGAGAAATAATTAGAATTGTCCAAAACAAGTAAATGGCACCCACGATCTGGTATTGATTAAATTACCTTCTTCATTTGTCTGTTTACTTGTTGCATTCTTTGAGTGTAATCTCTTTGGAGGTAGGGATTTTTTTCCACTTGAACTAAGCAATAGTAGTAAGGATTGCCTTTTGAGCCATTGTTTGGAGGCCTTCAAAGAGACCCAATGATCACTCCCATCTATTGCGAAAGGTTCTTGGTCAAATAGAGTTGGGTTATACTGGCTACAAGGCACCTTCCAAATTTTAGCTTCTATGTTTCTCTAACTTACCCAAGGTTTCCTAGCTGGAAATGTGGCAGAGTCAGTCCCAATGTTTGCATAATATCCTGCTGCCTCCTGTGCCCTTGAGCAAATTATCTACCATTTCTCCTAGTCTGGACCTCAGTTACCTCAAAGATAAAATAGGGATGTTTTTAACTATTCACCTTAGTCAACAGCATTGCTACAGTGAAGTACACTTAATGGAAAACCCCTTTGAAGAGAATTGTAAACTGCAAAGTTCCACAAGTTATAAAAAGATACCATGCCCACTATTTCCTCCATTCTTCCCCATTCTCTACTCCCACCCCCATCTCTTACTTTTTCCATTTAATAGGTTCAGAGAAGAACCTCAGGGCAGGAAACCGCCTCTTCAGCAGGTATTCTCTCCTCCTTTCACTACTGTGGAACTCCCCTAAAGGGACTTCCTTGCTTTCCTGATTCCATTTCTTCCAGCTCATGGTGCCTGGGACACTAAGGGAGTCAGACTCCTAAGAAAGCTCAGGACAAGGCAGCAGGCTAGGTCTTGAGTGACCTGGAAGATAAAAGATACATGATCAGTCAATCTCAGAGGAAGCAGCCAGATTGTAATAATGAAGTTTCTGGTTTCTGGTAGATACTAGGGGATACAAGAGGAGGGGGAAGTCTCTGCTTTCTAGAAATTTACAGTCTAGTAAGGGATAGAAGCTACTTTTCTCCGTCTCCCTCTCTGCTCCCCTTCTCTTTGTCTTACACAAACACACACAGTCTTTGGAAAATGGTTTGACACTTGCTCTAGAATCAATGAAAGGGGAGGGGTGGGCTAGGAGAGTTTCATGGTGAGAATAAATTCAAGCTAAATGATGGACAGGAATTAAGTGGTGGAGGACCAAATTACTAGGGTAACAGACCCCTTGCAGCATGCACACTTACCTTACTCCAATCTTGGCAAGCAAGTGAAGACTGACTGATAGGCAGAACAGGTTCTTATGTTTGGCCAGAGTAGAAGTGTTAGCATCAAGTTAGGACCCAGTAAATAAGGGCTGCTTCTGATTGCCCTCTAAGAAACACAGGAAGGCATCAAGAGAGCTAAGTTTTCTCATTAAATGAAAACTACTGCAGGACCTTGGAGCCAGTATCCAGCGGGGGAGAAAAAAAGAAAATTCTTTCTAAGAGCTGGGATTGTTTCCTGCACAAGCTGAAGTATGAGGTGGTCGAAGGGAGGAGGTCTAGTTGACAGTGCTAAACATTAGGAAACAATTCCTTCTCTCTAAGGAACCACATTAGATTAATCTTCATTTCCGTGCTAGGGTGTGTTCTCTTGAAATAGCCTCCTACTGCCCTGAGTAATCCAATTAGCTTCTTCCTCCCGCAGCAAAACTCCTAATTGTGTTTGCATTTAGGAATCTGTCTTGCCTCTTCAATAGATCCTCATTCACTCTTGATAATAGGCAACATGCAGGCAAGTCTATGCATCCTGCCCATTTGTCAGCTACAATAATCTGGTTTTCCAAAGCAAATGATAAAAATTCTTGACTGGCCACAAGTTCAGATAATTCATCAAACATTTCTTCTCAATTCAGTTCAAAAAACTCTTATTAAGAGCCTTGTTGTTTGTCCTTCATTCTCAAAGAGGACCATGACATCAGGGAGATGATGCCATGACATGCAAGTGAATTGGATTTATGCGAGGGAAGGCTTTGCAAAGTCACCAAATTCACTTTCTCCTCCAGAACCATCTGTGTCCAATGGAAAAATATAAATTCGGATGACTGGAGAAAGAAAGAGGCAGCATATTGAGAGCTGGTCTTGAAATCAAGAAGTACAAGTTTTGACACATAGTGACTCTGGACCAATCACTTAATCTCTGTGCTCTCAACTATAAGTTACTATGTCACCGAGTGTTGACCTGAATTAGTGGGAAGACCAATGTCATCCAAGAATTCCCTAAACTGGTGACAGCATAGATCTAATCTTTATTCACAAGATACAAGTGATGAGTGCAGGAGAAGACATGGAATCCCTGTGCTTAAGGATCTTACAGTTTGATATAAGTAGCCTTTATTGAAGTCATTGCTTCTGTATTGAGACTAAAGATTGTGTCTACATAAGCACAAGTTGTAACAGTTCACAATTTTTAAAAGGAATATCAACAATTACAACAATCGAATACCATGGCTCATAATCATATTTTAGAAGCATTTTCAATCATTTATAACATTGTTTGTATTCATATACATATATATATATATATGAACTACTTTCAACCAACTATGAAACCTTTTTCAGTATGAGCTACAGTGTTAATACACAAAAAGCATAACTGTTTAATTTATGAAATCAGGATGGAATATTTCTTGTAAAAAATTTTTTTTAAACTTTCCAATAATGGCCATTACATTAATGAACCAATGGAAAGAGTGTGATTTGAATAACTTCAAATCAAAGCACTCAATTCAGTCCTAGTAATATAGACTTGGGCTGAAATTTAGCAATAATGCAATCCAAATGTCTCTGCTTAGGAAATTGCTCATATCTTAATATTGAGGGCAAGGCTCACCAACTATTCTGATCTGAAATCTGTATGTATCTGAATATAATTCTTTGTTGCAAAGACAAATTCACTGAAAAGCATCCATTCTGGCTTGTGGTTCAGAATATTTGAAGGATGCAACTGCTCCACTTGCTTGTCCTTTACTCTTAAGCAATATCTTATTCATTACAAAAGTACCACCTGCATAAAATACCCAATAACCACAGCTTTTCTTATATCTAATAAGCTTTGTTTGTGAAGTTTAAACTTCTACAATGCAAATCAAATCTGCCCATGATTCATGACAGCTGCTGGCATACATTGTCTATACACATTAGTACCTGTAGTTAATGAAATTATCATAACATCACTGACTCAGGATTTTGTTTAAAAGTGCAACTTATGATTAGTATGATTAGATGATCTTCATCTATGTGGGTAAATATCATCTTGGCTTCATATGCTGCATTCTTGTACCCTTGGGACAAACAGCACTGGGACTGACAACTTAGCAATGATAGAACCTCATTAGAACAGTTGTAGTCATAACTTACAATAACTTTTTTAGCAAGCTGTAGACGCCATGGAAATTTGGCCATCATGGATCTCAATTCAGTCAAGTCTCTATTACCATTTAAAGCCTGTAAGAGATAATTAAAAAGCTCTAGGGCTCTCATCAGTTTCAGGAGCTAGTGGATCTATAAAATCTGAGTGTACCAACTCACCTATTCTAAGTTTCTTCAATTGTAACACTATGAACCCAAATTAGACCTCAAAATTTCAGGGTAAATATTGCCCTGCCTTTCTCTGTAAAAAATCTGAAACATTTTCCAAACCTGGTATGACCAGTTTAACCAGCTTTGTTGAGCAGAAGTTTTGCCAATTGCTTTCACCAAAAGAAACTCCCCTCTGATTCAAAGGTTATGATTCTTGCATTTGCAAATCCAGGGTCAATTACAAACATACCACCATCTGTTTATTAGTGATTTCTCTGCAATATTGGTAGACATAATTAGCTTTTGTCCTATTGCTCCATTTTGTTTTTTTGAAGGGATATGCTCAAAAATACTATGTTGTGTTGAAATAGAAACATGGAATCCAAAGGAGTGATTTTAATATTACCAACTTCTAGACCTAAATCATTAATTTTATGCTTTACTCTCTTAGAGGCTTCATCAATTTCCTCTTTTTCAATGAAGATGATATTCCTTTTTAGAAACATATCACAGTTTTAATTGCCCTTTTGTTCATTGCAGTTTTTCTCATTTCACAAATTCTGTTTTTCAATGAATTAGTTTCTTTTTCATATCTATTTTGTAAGTAGTTACATGCTTTTCCCATTTCATCATATCTATTTTTAAAAAATTTTCTTCAGATAATGTGTTTTTCCTTTTCCATACCCTCTTGCAAAGATCTCATTTCCTTTCCCCATTTATCTTAACTTCCTAAGATCCTTTTTGAAATCTTCCAGGAAAGTCTTGTGGAATGGGGACCAGCTCACATCATCCTTTGGGGCTTCATCTGGAGTTTATTTGCCTTGGGAACCTCAAGCTTTGAAATCT
Organism: Myrmecobius fasciatus; assembly: GCA_023553655.1. NCBI lineage: Eukaryota > Metazoa > Chordata > Mammalia > Dasyuromorphia > Myrmecobiidae > Myrmecobius > Myrmecobius fasciatus. The sequence goes on from JAJPUD010003992.1 coordinate 122,467, forward strand.
GTTCTCTCTCTTCATAAAGCTGTCTATAATCAGAGTTCTTTTTGCTTTTATGCCCTTTTTTTTTTTTTAAGGATTGAGATCTGCTCTTAAGGCAAAGGGGTAACAGCCACTTTAATTTGCTCTGGAGCATTCTGCTGACTGACTTACAGTGCTGGGAAATCGATGCCAGGTCCTGCATTCTTCCAAGGTTCAGTGGCTTACAATTTGCTCTTGAGTGTCTTACAGCAAATCTGTTTAACTACCTGCTTGCAACCAGGACAGAGTAATCTAAGAACCTCACAGTAAATTCCTATGCTGCAGTCTGGGACTGGCAGATTGTCCCACTGCCTGATTGAAACAGACCTGTTCTTAAGTTCTTCCAAAGTATCTTCTGGAAATGTATTGTACTTCAAATATTTGTGGGTTCTGTCATTCCAAAACCAGTTCAGAAGCTTAATTTGCTGTTGATTTGAGAGAAGTTCAGAAGAGGACAGATAGAGACATATCTATTCTCTGCCATCTTGGCTCCACTTCCTGAATTGCTGTTTTGAAATATTCTCTCTTTCTGGTTTATTAAAGTATTAAAAAATCCCAACAGAGTATGTATGGTTAGGGATAATTAAAAGGGATCAATTATGAAAATTTTCCTGCCTCTAAAATAGCATTCAAAACAATAACCTTGAAATCTGATCTTTGCCTCAGAACTTCCATTAGATTATCTATGTCCAAACTCCTTTCATGAGCCTCATCCAAGGATTGTAATACCATAGCACTCTAGAAAGGGATCACTCATAGTTTCTCCAAATAATATCTGATCTCATATATTTAAGAATAATTTTTGCACTGTTGCAGTCTTCAAATCAAATGGAATATCCAACTTCCTGACCCAGCATTTCATTGACAGCTCTCTGAGCCACATACATTCCAGCAATTCTCTTGGATATCATACAGGGGACTTCTTTCTTAGGTCCTAGAAAGGAGTGCATATATTCAACACACAACTGGGAGAATCTATGTTATTTTGCCAGAATCAGTCTCATCAATTAATAGTAAAGACTGATATGCAACCAGAATATTTGTAAACCCATCCTTATTTTCCCAGACATAATTGAAATTGCTTTTTTTTTTTTTTTTTTTTTTTTTTTTTAGAATGTCATAGTAAGGATTTTGGGATAGATTTGTGAATAGACTAATACACTATGGAAGTGATGTGTGTGTCGTGTATGTTGAATGAGCTAAATGTGAGTATGTTGAGTGCTATGCTTTTAGAGTGGTAATCCAACACTAATGAGCATAGCATTAGTAGAAACATGAAAATCCTTTTTTTTTTCTCTATCTCCTCTGTCATGCTCTTTCATGATCCTAGTCACAATCTTGATCCTTCCCAATGGTCCCCCTTCCTTTTTTGCCTGAGAGATAATTCTCTCTAGATCTCTTCAGTATTGTTTAGAGATGGTCATACTGACACAGCAACTATGGAAGAAGGAATTTTAAAAGGCCACCATCAAAGAATGCTCATCAGTAGGGGAATGGCTGAATAAATTATGGTCTATGAATGCAATGCAATAGTATTGTTCTATAAGAAATGATGAGCAGGCTGTTTTCAGAAAAGACAAATGCTAAATAAAGTGAGCAGAACCAGGAGAAGATTGTACACAGTAACAGCAAAATTATGTGATGATAAACTATGATAGACTTAGCTCCTCTCAGCAATACAGTGATCCAAGACAATTCCAATAGTCTTGGGGTGGAAAATGCCATTTGCATCCAGAAAAACAACTGTGGAGACTGAATGCAGTTCTAAGCATACTATTTTCACATTTTCCCCCCTTTCTGGTAATTTTTCCCTTTTGTTCTGATTTTCCTTTCACAACATGACTAATATGGAAATGTGCTTAGAATTATTGTATATGTATAATCTACATCCAATTGCTTGCTCTCTTGGGGAGGAGGAAGGTAAGGGAGAGATAGAGAAAAAATTTAGAACTCAAAATCTTACAAAAATGAACATTAAAAACTATCACTACATGATTTGGAAAAATAAATATTGTGAAGTTTAAAAATGAAATAAAAAAAGGCCACAGAGGGAGCAAGGTAAGGACCAACCCATGGCAACAGGGACAAGGACAAGTGCTTTGCTTGGGCAACAGCTTCTGCTGTGCAACCAGGACCAGAAATTAAAGTATTGGTGGTGAGGAGGTGTCTTGTGTGAGCTACCCCACCACATCCTTTCCCCTTAAAGAGATTTAAAGTTTTTATTATTTTATTATTGCTATAACTGTCAATATACCCTTTTACATCCCTAGGCAATATTGTGACTTATGGGGGGTAAATGAACACTTTGACTTTCAGTATTTAACAAGCAACAGGATTAGAAGAATGGAAGCACACACTTGGATGGATTATTAGACATTGTGTCAAGATTTTGCTGTTTATTCAGATCAACTCTTCATGATTCCATGGACCATATCAGGCCAGGCCCTTCTTTCCTTCATTATATCTTTTGAAGTCTGTCCAAGTTCATGTTCATTGTTTCTATAACACTATTTCATTCTCTGCTATTCTCTTTTCTATTTGCTTCCAATCTTTCCCAACATCAGAGTTTTTCCCAATGAATCCCATTTTCTCATGATGTGGCCAATGCATTTAAATTTCTCCTTCAGAATTTGACCTTCCAATGAATAGCCTGAATTAATATCTTTAAGTAGGAATTGATTTTACCTCCATGCTGTCCGAGGGATGCTCAAAAGTCTTCTCCAGCACCACTATTCAAAAGTATCAATTTCACAGCATTCAGCTTTCTTATACTCCAACCCTCAAAGTCATACACTGCTACTGGAAAAACCTTATTTTTGACTATACAGACTTTAGACTTTTGTCAGCAAAATGATGTTTGCTTTTTAGTATATTGTCCAGATTTGCCATAGCTTTCCTTCTGAGGAGGAAGTCTCTCAATTTCATGACTACAGTTACTGTCTGTGGTAATCTTAGAGCCCAAGAATATAAAATCTGACATACCTCCCATTTCTTCTTCCTCTATTTTTCCAGGAAGTGATGGGACCAATTGCCAAGAACCTAGTATTGGAGGTTTGGATGGGTAGGATATTAAGCTTCAAAACAGTTTTTTCTCTTCTTTCACTTGCATATCAAAAGACTTCTTAATTATTCTTGTTTCCACTATCAGAGTGGTATCACCTACATATCTGAACTTATTGATATTTCTCCTGGTAACCTTAATTAATCTTAAATCCCAGCTTTTGATTCATCCTGGCTTTTGATTCTACACATAAGTTAAATAAAGTAACAATATACCAACAATATATAGCCTTGTCTTATTATGTTTTCAATTTTAAACTTATCAGTTGTTCCAAGTTCAGTTCTATCTGTTGCTTCTTGGCCTGAATAGTTTTTTCAGGACACAAGATGATCTTTGAGAATTTGCCAATTTTTTGTGATCCACAGTCAAAAGTTTTAGTGTAGTTAATGAAGCACAAGTAGATGTTTGTCTGGAACTCCCTTGTTTTCTCCATAATCCAGTTAATGTTGGCTATTTGGTCTTTAATTGTTCTGCCTCTTCAAAAAGCAACTTGCTGTTCTAGTAATTCTCCGTTCACATATTACTGAAGCCTATCTTGTAGCATCATAAGCATTACCTTCCTGGTGCATGCAATGAGTGCAGTTGTTTGATAATTTGAACATTCTTTGGCATTGCCTCTTTTTAGGTTTGAAACATAAACTGATCTTTTCCCAATCCCGTAGCCACTACTGAGTTTTCTGAATTTGCTAGTATATTGAGTGTAGCACTTTCATGTTTTAAGATTTTAAATATCTCAGCTAGAGATCTATCACCTCCCCTAGCCTTATTCTAAACAATGATTTATTTGACTTCATTCTCCAGAATGTCTGGATATCTCCAGGATGTTACTGAGTTAAATTAGCCATACAATTGTGGTTATCATTGGTATTAAGTTCTTTCTTATATAATTCTTTTGCATATTCTTTTTATCTGTTCTTAATTTCTTCTGTTTCTGTTAAACCCCTGCCATTTTTTACTTTTGTTATGCCCATTTTGCATGAAACTTCCTTGGTATCTCTAATTTTTCATGAAAAGATCTCTTGTCTTTCCCATATTATTGTTTTCTTCTATTTCTTTGTATTGCTCATTTAAAAAACTTTCTTATTTCTTCTTGCTATTATCTGGAATTCTGCATTTAGTTGGATATATCTTTCCCTTTCCTTCTTTCATCATCTATTTGTAAAGTCACATCAAATAGCCCTTTTGCTTTATTGCTCATCTTTTACTTCGAAATATTTTTTGGTTGCTGCCTCTTGTACAATGTTGTAAACTATAATTATCCAAGTACTTGATCAGATCTAATTACTTAGCTCTATTCATAACCTCCATTTTATATTCATAAGTACCTGAGCATTCAAATACTGCCTCACATACTTACTGGCTGTGTAACTTTAAGAAGACTATTCAGTGCAGTAGCCAGAGAACAGAGCTTGAATCAGAAAACTCATCTTTGTGAATTCAAATTCAGGCTCAGAAACTCACTGTGTGGCCCTGTACAAATCACTCAACTCTGTTTGCTTAGTTTCCTCATTTGTAAAATGAACCAAAGAAGAAATAGCAAATCACTCCAGTATCTCAAGAAAACCCCAAATAGGGTCATAAAGAGTTGGACATGACTGAACAACAACAAATGATTGTGAGCAAGTCACATAATGACTCTTCCTTTGTGTCTTCATCTATAAAATGGCACTA
>JAJPUD010003992.1:127613-153835 GCA_023553655.1 Myrmecobius fasciatus
TGTCTGAGATCAGATTTGAACTCAGGTCCTTCTGACTTCAGGACTGGTGCTTTATACACTGCACCATCTAGCTGCCCCTGGACTTTATATATTTTTAAAGTTCTTTCCAGCTTTAAATCTATGACATTGTGATCCTATGATGTATTTTCCATGCTAAAACTCCACAGAAGTTTGTAATGAGAAGTTAAATATACATGCTAGAGTCATTCTATGGGCATAATCATGAATTCTGAGGTGGTAGGTTTTAGTATAGGATGATAACTTTTCCACATTGGTCACATTTATATTAATTATCCAACAGGATGAAATTGCTGCTATTCCTACATGTGTTCCCTCCAACTGAAGGCTTTCCAACATTCATTAATTATATTTAAGCAATTTATCTCTAGTATGAATTTTCTTATGAGTTTCATAAGTTTGCTTTTGCCTGAAGAACTTTACACATTTATTACAAAGGGTCTCTAATATGGATTCTGTCATGTTCAGTAAGGTAATGCTTCTGAGCTGAGTAAAAGCTTTGTCACATTCATTACTCTCTAGTGTGAATTTTCTGGTGAACAACAAAGGATTCCCTCTTCCCACATTCATTACACTTATACAGTTTCTCCTAAATAAGAGTTTTCTGATGTCCATGAAAATACCTCCAGTTTCTGAAGGTTTTCCTAGTCATTACATGTTTAATGTTTGTCTCCAAGTTCTTCCTTATGTACAGGAAGCCTCCCATTTCTCGGAAAGCTTTTTCACATTCACTACATTTAAAAAGGTTTCTCTCCAGGATGGCTTCTTTTAAGTATGTTAAGCTTTCCCATAACATGGAAAAAAATTTCCATATTCATTACATTCAAAGTGCTTTTCTCCATTATGAATCATTTTGTTCTTATTTAAGCCTTGCCTTCTGACTAAAAGTTTTCTCATATCAATAAACTCATGGAGCCTCTTTCCAGTATGAATTTTCTGGTGACAAGTAAAGGACCTTTTGCCAATAACCTCTCACAGTCATTATCATTTATATGGTATCTCTGTATGAATTCTTTTGTGTTTCCTGAGGCATATACCCTGACTAAGAACCTTCTCACATTCATTACATATATAGATACAGATATAGTTAGGTATAGTTATAGGTATAGATATAATTTCTCTTCTATATGAATTCTTTAATTGTCAATGAAAGTTTTTCTATTTTGATTATATTTATATGGTTTATATGGTTTTCTTCAGTATTTATATGGTTTCTCTCCAGCAGTATAACTTCTCTGATGTTTACTAAAATTTCCAAACTATCTGGAGTTTTGCCACATACATTACATTTAGAGGATTTCTCTCCAGTGTGAATTCTTTGGTGTTCATTAAAGTGTTTATACTGGCTAAAAACTTTCCTCCATTCATTTTATGTAACGAGTTTCTCTTCTGCATGAATTACTTGGTATTAAGATGTCCTTTTTGGCTGACATCTTTTCTACACTAACTATGCTTTTAGGCTATTTTCCAATATAGATTCTTTGGTGTTTAACCAGAGATTAATCAATGTCAAAGTTTTTCCACACACATTTCACACATAGTATAAAATCTTCTTCAGTATAAAATATCTGATGTTGAATAAGATATGCTTTTGCACATTCACTACATTTAAAAGGATTATCTCCAAAATTCATTCTCTGATGTGTGATAAAGCATGAACTATTTCTAAAGGTTTTCCCACTTTCACTATACATATGGTGTTTCTACTTTGTAATCTGTTACTAAAAGAAGGTCTGAGAGGCAAATTATTGTATCCTTGCATTTATAGTTACAAATTTTCTACCTTAAAGAGTTTCTACCTTTCCTGTACAGCAAGATAATTGTATAAATATGTATATACATATTCGATCTGTTAAATATTTTAACATAATTAACATGTATTAGACTTCCTGCCATCTAGGGGAGAGGGTGGGAGGTAGGAGGGAAAAATTTGTAACAGAAAGCTTTGCAAAGGTCAATGTTGAAAAATTACATTATTGGAAATAAAAAGCTTTAACAAAAAAAAATGTTTCTACTACAGTCAAGTATGTTTAACAATTGTTTGAAGATCTTTCCAAGTATGTCATGTTGATGGTACTGTACTTGTAGTAGTTCTTTGTTTCTTTTATCTCAGTGTATCAGAAAGTTCAAAAACAGAAAACAAAATTCTCATTAACCTTCAAGGAGCTTATATTCTAAGTCAAATAAACTGAGGTAATGTAGGATAGCTACCAAATGAGTGTAATAGACAATAACAGTTATAGGTCAGGGAACATAAATAAAAACAAGCACCTTATATATATTATTTCATTCAATTCTCACATAAATTTGAGAGAGCTTGGACAGAATCCAAGAATTATATATTTCCTATGTTAGTGTCTAACAAATCAACAGATTGTTTCTCTTGATTGCTAGCATCATCAAATGCAAGGAGATGAATAATAACTAACTATATAATATTTCCTATATGCCAGATACTACAGAGCTTTACAATTATTATCTAATTTAATGCCCACAACAATGCTGTGAAGTAAATGCTATTGTATCCCCATTTTACAGATGAAGTAAACAGAGGTTAAGTGACTTATCTAGGGTCACACAGCTAGTAAATGTCTAGGGATGGATTTGAACTCAGGTCTTCCTGACACTAGGCCCAGTGCCCTATCCACTGCACCACCCAGATGAAATTTTCTGTCATTATTATGTAGCATATATCGCTTTATCAGACACTCATATGTGATAGGTATATACATACTACTCCCCCACCAACACTGAATGCTTCTTAAATAAGATGAAACTAACATGAAAGTGTGAAACTCCTTTGATCTACCCTCAATAGAACCCAAAAGTCTATAGTGTTAACCAATTATAGGAACTAACAGATACTGTCCAGCCTAGTCTATATTCCTGAGGTCACAGTACTGCAAGTTAGGTATTTGTCATTGGAATATACAGTTACTGGAGCATCTACTGCTGCAGTATAGATTTTGTCATGGGACAAAGAAGGGTGGAAGGGGTGAGGGAAGGAGGTATTAAGTAGAATTGCCAGTATCACTACAGAAAAGTATGGGCTGTCCCCCTGATTTGGTGCTGAAGTTGTTCCCTTGGGCCATCAGTTCTGGGAGTTTTTAAAATCAAATGTTCCCAGGTAACAGGTCAGGAAGACCAGAACTTAACACTTTTCCATGGTCAAAAAGAGTGATTTTTCTGTCCTCTGCCAAATTTTAGCAAGTTTTACTAATCAGTTTTGGAGTTGTTGGTTAAATCAGACCCAAACTCTCTAGGCTGCTTACAGAAAAGTTTCTCACCATAGGTCATTTCAATTATTCCTCATCAGTGACTGCATGATTTTGACTCCAGGAACATCGGACCTCCCGGTAGGTTTAAGCTCATCACCTAAAACCTTGTCATCCTGTAGATTAATTCTGTATCTATCATCAACACCTCCTCAGCACCCTGAGGTACTCTCCCCTCTGGAGGATTCAGTGGATAAAGAGATTGAGCCTGATGTCTCATTAAGTTCAAACTATGACTTGACACCTACTAGCTGTATGATCTTGAGCAAAGAACAATTCTGTTCATCTGTTTCTTCATTTGTAAAATGAGCTGGAGAAGGAATGGCAAACCAATCCTGTATTTTTGCCAAAAAAAAAAAAATTCCAAATGGGGTCACAAAAAGTTAGACATAACTGAAAACAACTAAACAATTGATTAGAAGACTAAAGGGCAGAGCAACTATGTTCAATACCCACTTACTCATGTTATAGAGAGGGCTCAAGACTTTTCCCAGATAAACAATTCTGAATTTTCATTTCAAATCCATCAAATTGACAAAGATAATGAGTGGACACTGGTGTTGAAGGGATTTTGGGGAAAGAGTTGTTGAGGCACTGAATTCTCCCAGTAGTTCTGAGAGTACATTTGAAATTCTGAAAAAAAAAAAAAATCACTGACCTATTTATTTCTTTTGAGTCATTTCTCTCATATAAACCAAAGAGGCCCATAACAAAAGGAATATACAATGTGTCACAAGCATTGTTTGTAGTATCAAAACAACTACTGAGGAAAAATGGAGGACCATCAGTTGAAGAATGGATTAACAAATTTTGGTATTTAAATATTATGTAATACAACAAGGTATAATAAGATGAGGAATTTTGAAAAGAAGGGTAATTATATGAAGTGGCACAAAGTAAAGAAAACAGAACCTAGACAACAATATACAAACTGATTACAACAATGTAAACAGTAACGTTAAAAAGCAATCAGAAATGAACAGACTGATTTCAAAAAAGCCTGGAAAGATTTACATGAACTGATGCTGATTGAAGGGAGCAGAACTAAGAGAGCATTGTACCCAGTAATAACAAGATTATGCCATGCTCAATTGGGTTGGACTTGGTTGTTCTCAACAATGAGGTGATTCAAAGCAATTCTAAGATTTAGGATGAAAATCCCATCTGAATCTAGAAAAAGAACTATAGAGACTGAATGTGGGTCAAACCATAACATTTTCACATTTTTTGTTGTTTTTTTGTTTATTGATCGGTTTTATTCTTTTGGGATTTTTTTGGTCAGATTTTTCTTGCACAACATGATAAATATGGAAACATGTTCAAAAGAATTACACATATTTAATCTATACCAGATTACTTGCTGTCTTGGGGAAGGGGGAGGTAAGAGAGGAAGGAAGAAAATTTTGGAACACAAAGTCTTACAAAAATGAATAATGAAAACTATATTTACATGTATTTGGAGAAATAAAATACTATTGAAATGGGGGAGGGGTGAGTTGGAGGAAATCACATTCTGATGTTTCATATTGAAATCAAGCTCAGTACTAGAGAGTTTGTTGTTCAGTCATGTCTGACTCTGTGGTTTTCCGGACAAAGATACTGGAGTAGTTTGCCTTTCCTTTTCCAGTGGATCACTTTTTTGGGGGGGTCGGTTTTTTTCAAACAAACAGAGGTTAAGTGAGTTACTCAGGGTTGCACATTTAGGAAGTGAATGGCACTAGATCCAGGTCTTCCTGATCCACTTTATCCACTGAGCCACCAGCTGCCTCATCAGTCCTAGATAACTGATATAGAAATCCACTTTCTCTAAGTAGCAAAGTGGAGTCAATGTAGTGTGGCTTTACATACACAGACATGTATGTATGTATGTTTATATATTTGCTTACATTACAAGGAAAAGTACAGTACAAGAGGAATAACTGTGATGTAAAAACAAGTCAATAAAAAACAGAAAACAATTTGTACCATTATAAAAAACATACAGTTTCTTTCTTTTCTTTCCTTTCTTCTCTCTCTGTGCTCCCTAGCAACTATGCGGCATTAGCATAAAGAAAGCACATCAAAATTTAAAGCACTGATTCTTTTTGTTTTAATTTTTTTATATGTTGATAATCTGCTGTTTTTACTGACCTTTAAGTCATTGTTTTAGCAACATTTTGCTCTTCTATAGAAACAGCATTGGGAGACAGGAAAAATAGGGAATCCAGACTCTGATTTCTGAAACTCCTGCAGTTCTTTCAGTTTTACCTTTACCTGAAGCAGGAGATTGTGTTTCATTCAGTGATCCTTTACTGAATTTTATCACTCTGTGTTTATCACTCTGCTTGATATGTGGGGGAAAGAGAAGAATACACTGGTCCTACCTTTTAGGAATTTTCAGTGGAATGAGGAAGATAAAACCAATAAACACTGAAAAGAAAAATACAAAATTAGCTATAACTAAATGATAGATCATGTGAATCTAATAATAAGTGTTCTGGGAGTTTATAGGCAAGATAGCACTGGCAAGAAAGGCTTAATGAATGACATGGAGGTTCAAGTGAGATTTGAGATGGGAGGAGCTGAGTTCAAATGTGACCTCAGACACTTAACGCTTCCTAGCTGTGTGATCTTATGCAAGTCACTGAACCCCAATTCTAGGTAAAGAAAGGCAAGAAGTATGTATTAAGTGCTTGCTATGTGCTAGGTACTGTGCTAAGCGCAAAAGGTTTAAATACAAACAAAAAATAGACTGCCTCAAGGACCTGAAGTTTTAAATAGACCTAGTTTAGAAAAAGCAAAGAGAAATACTATTGGGGAAGTGGGGAAAGAAATCGAACAGGTCATAAATGAGCTTTCTGAGAAAAAACACCAGGACCAGACTGATTTATAAGTGAATTCTATCAAACATTTAAAGAACAACTAATTTCAAAAATAAGTAAATATTTGGAATAATAGACAAAAAAAGGATACTACCAAAACTCTTTTACTGATACCTCAACCAGGAAAAATAAAAACAAAGAAACAAAATTACAGACAAATTTTAATAATAAATAAATCATTTTATTAATAAATGTTAATTAATACAGACAAATACATAAGGATATAAAAATCTTAAATAAAATACTAGCTAAAAGATTACAGTAATATGGCACAAAGATTATACATTATGATCAAATGGAATTAAACCAAGAATACAGGAGTAGTTTAACATAAAGAAAACTATTAATTGATTGTATCAATAATAAAAAGCTTTTGATTAAATACAACACCCATTTCTAGTAAAGACACTTGAAAGTATAGATATAAATAGATTTTTTTTCTTAAGCTGACAAAAAGCATTTATCTAAAATCATCAGCAAGCACTATTTATAATGGCGATAAGCCAGAAGCCTTCCCAGTAAGATCAGGTATGAAACAAGGATGGCTATTCCCACTAATATTTTTCAACATTGTATTAGAAATCTTAGCAATAGCAAAAAGAAAAGAAAGTAATCAGAATAAGGACTGAAGTAATAAAATTATCTCTTTTTGAAGGCTACATGATGATATACTTTGAAAATCTCAAAGACCAAAATAAAAAATTAGTTGAAAAATTAATAATTTTGGCAAAATAGCAGGATATAAAATAAATCTACATAAATTATCTGCATTCTTATGTATCACAAACAAAATCCTACAAGAAAAGATAAAAGCCAAGTAAAGTATCCCATTTTTTTCCTGAATTTTAAGGAATCTTTCTTAAGTAACAAGATAGAATTATTCAAATCACAGAATTTAAGCACTGAAGAGACTTCAGATGCCATTTTGTTCTTATAGTGTCTAAATAACAATATCAGATAAATAGATGATGGATTGAGCACTTATTAAGTCCTTCTATGTGTCAAGTATTATGCTAAATTTTAGGAATATAGATATGCCCAGTAGTCAAGACAGTCCCTGTCCTCAAGGAGCTTACATTCTAATCCGGGAATATACCTCATAAAGGAGAACTAGAAAGGGAGTAGGTGGGTGTGAGGCCCTGGTTTCTACCAAAATAAGACAAAATTTTCCCTATCAGAGCCTGGTATCCCAAGAGCAGAGGCTAATATTTTGGTGGTAGGGAAATGGGGATGATGACTGGAACAAAAAGGTAACTTATCAATTTATTAAAATTGATGAATTAGCCTTTCTTTGATGACCTTTACTTAGGGAGATCCCACTACCTCATGTGGCAAACTAATACATTTTGGACTATTCTAATGGGGAAGGTATAATTAGAAATGTGTTTCATTTTGGCTAGAAAGCCAGCCAAGGTCAGGAGTCTTGCTTTTGATATATATGGGTTTTATAACCCTGGACAAGTCATTTAACATCACAATACTATAGGCCACTCCTTAAAATGTAAATCATAGAGAAGGTGCTGACCAGCATGAGCAGAATAAGTTTCTTTCACCTGGCCATTCTCTATGCCAGGGAAATCAGAGGTCCAAGCTCTTCCTAATCATTTGGATGTATTTCCTTACAGCAAACCTAAATTTACATCTCTGTAATTTCTCCTAATTCTGCTGCCTGAGCACAAACAGAACAAGTCATCTTCCCCCTCAATCAAATTTTAGCTACTTGAGGGCAAGGATTATTTAATTTTTATCTTTATCAAGGACATCATCCCATATAACATCTGGCACATTGTAGATATTTAATAAATGTTGTTGATAGATTGATTCTTCTACAGTAAGTGATCATCCAGCCTTTGTTTGAAGACAGTGAAAGAATACTGTCACAGATGGTAAAGCTCTATACCCTTACATCATACCAAAATCTATTTCTTTTCAAACTCTACCCATTGTTTATGATCTTTTTGGGGACCAATTGGAGAAAATTAAATGTCTTTTCTACTTCACAATCCTTCAAATATTTTTTTCTAAGTTAAGGGGCAAAATTTTATTAAATACTGCTTAATAGTGGACAATCTTTCAAATATTAAAAGACAAGACATAATTGTTCCCCCACTCCCTGAGTGTTCCCAAACTTAAGTTTTCCAATACTTCAAGTATGGGTCTAACTTTATTACTTGCTTGCTCAAGAAAATTCAGTGGGTTCCCATTGCTTTTAGCAGACAACACAAAACTCATTTGCTTGACATTTATTGCCTTTCACAGTCTGACTTGTATCTATCTTTCCAGACTAATTATAAATTATTTTTCTTATTTACTACATTCCAGGTAACCTGGTCTACTTGTTTCCTGACCAGAACATTCAATCTACTACCCTCTGTACCTTTGCATAGGTTAACCTCCAAACCTGTTTCCTCATGTTGATCACCTGGAACTTTAACTCCCTTCAAGGCTTAGCTTAAATTCTGTTTCCTTCAAGAAGTTTCTCCTGATCAGACAGACAGACAGACATACACACACACACACACACACACACACAAATACACTCATGTTAGAGCCCTCCTCCAAAGCACTTATCTGTGAATTCATTTTACCCCGATTATCATGTAAATTCCTTGAAGCCTAGGATCTTAATTTATCTCCACGTGACTGATAATCTGACTGACAATCTCTGAGATTGTTAAAAAATAAACAAACAATTCTGTCAACCTGAACCTTCCCATCCATGTTTTCTTGATTTTTTTTCCCGAAAATTTAATATTTAAAATGTCTGTTTTTCTATTATGTAGGAAGATGCTTTTGGACTTTGCCAAGCTCCCTATACCTATACCTCTTTTTTATACAGACAGCTGGCCAGTTTACTCAATTTTTGGCTTTCCCCCTTCTTTGAGGTTATCAAATTCCAAATTCATTTCAGGAGATATAATCTTCATTCAGATTTCATAAATTATATGTTCCTGTGCCAGTGACCACTCCAATTGGTTCCTTACCTCAATGTGTTTCATGGAAGATATCTTACAAAAATATAGTATAAAAAGGCTTTGGTTAAAATAACCAAAATAAATCATAGTAAATTAGTATTGTCAGGATCCTCATGCCAAGACCACCCCTCTCTTTTTACTTTTCTCTTTATAATATTAGGAGACACCCTATTTTCCAGAGCTAAGGCCTAGCAAAGCAAACTGTGCCCTTAACTTGGTATAGCAATAATCCTTTGCACTCACCCTATGGAGGAACCCTGACACAGCAAAATCCCAGAACTGTTTCCACACCAGCCCCAGGTGGTCCCTGAGCTCAGACAAGCATCTGAAAAGAACCACCCTCCAGTCATGAAGGCTTGCTATGAATCAGACTTGTCTCATTGTTGCTGTTACTCCTCATTGCCATGACTACAGCTTACTGCATAGTAACTGCTATATCAAAGTTTGGCTTCCCTAAAACAGGTCTACTCCTAGAGGAAGCCCTAATACACATGTCCAGTTTCCCTCTTCTTATGGAATAAAGAAAACTTTTTACTTATAACCATTATTAGTTCTTTGGTTTTATTTTATTTCTTAAGATTTAACTGCAGTAGAATGTTTGTGGCAGCCCTTTTTGTAGTGGCTAGAAACTGGAAATTGAATAGATGCCCTTCAATTGGAGAATGGCTGAATAAATTATGGTATATGAATGTTATGGAATATTATTGTTCTGTAAGAAATGACCAGCAAGATGATTTCAGAGAGGCCTGGAGAGACTTACATGAACTGATGCTGAGTGAAATGAGCAGAACCAGGAGATCATTATACACAGCAACAACAGTACTATATGACGATCAATTCTGATGGACATGGCTCTCTTCAACAATGAAATGTTTCAAACCACCTCCAATTGTTCACTGAAGAAAGCCATATACACCCAGAGAGAGGGATGCGAAATGTGGACCACAACATAACATTCTCATACTCCTTGATTGATGTTTGCTTACATTGTGTTTCCTTTATCTGATATATCGTTTGTGTAGATAAGATTTTTCTTGCACACCAATGATAAGTTTGGAAATATGTATACATATATTCGATTTGCCAATATTTTAACATAATTAACATGTAGTGGATATCCTGCCATCTAGGGGAGGGGTGGGGAGTTGGGGGAAAAAAAATTTGTAACGGAAAGCTATGTAAGGGTTATTGTTGAAGAATTACCCACACATATGTTATGCAAATAAAATAAAAAATTAAAAAAAAAAGATTTAACTGCAGTTAGGATAATCTGTGTGAGCTCTTTGGTATTTTCAGTTAACAGAAATTGCATAACGTTACTCTTGGGTCATTTATTTTCTAGTTTTTACACATTTGAGCCTGTGACCCATTCCAAACTCACATCAACCCCTCAAGGTACAGAGAGTTCAAAAACTTAGAGGTTTCCCAGGCTATTAGCTGGTAATGAGCAAGGATTTTCACTTGGGACTTCTCACTAATAGAGCATGAGACCAAATCAACTTTTCATTGATATGATTCTGGAATTTGCAGAGCTGAGAGAGGGGAATTAGCTCCTGAAAATGAGATTAAGCTGATCAAAATAAGGAGCCTCCAGATTTTGCATTTGCCTCTGCTTGGTTGTGTTTCCATTCCCCAGGCTCCACTTCTTTGTTTTGTGATCATGTACACATATTTAATTATGTTCTTGTCCCCTTAATGCTAGAGAAACCTGAGGGCTATTTGTAAGCTACCTTGCTATTCCAGCCAGGTCTAGGCAATTGGAGAAGGACATCCATAGATTGTTGAGAACTCAAGTCCCATTTCTCCAATCTCTTTCTAAATTTATACACTTTTTTTTTTTAATTCCCTATGCTGACTTTCTTTGTCACTTGCACAAACACAGGTAGATTCCTAGGCTGTGCTCATTCTGGGGATTCTGTAGTAGAGACACAAGTGCTTAAATTACCCACAGCCTTTCCATAAACCACAACAGAGCCAATACATTCCTTCAGCTCACTAAGTCAAAGATTTTAAAATACTGCTGCACTCAGGGAAGGAGGAGAAAGATGGAGAAACAAGTCAATAAAATAGGAAGGATTAAAAAAAACAAACCAGGCAGATTGCACATAATGATATTACTCTGACCAATGTAAATTCTTAATAACATGAGTAATATAATATAACAATCTCAACATGATACTGTAAAGCTTCACTCTGCTGTTATTTAGTCAGAAACCCAATTACAACATTTTCTCCCCCTGTGGAACTGATTGATTCCTGTAATACCATTTTAGCTAATAATAGAACAGTGGAAAGAGCACTGAACTTGGCATTAGATAACTTCAATCCAAATCCTAGCAAGACTCTGGCTAAGCCATCTGCCCTCAGTTTTTTCATCTTAAAAATGAAGGATATGGGTTAGATGTATACAATCCCTTCCTGCTCTATGCATCTAAGTATTTGATGGTATCTAGGTATTTGATGCATCTAAGACACCTGGGATGTCCTGTATTTTCTTCAGAATAAATTGGTAAAATGATTGATGGAATTTTAGTTTGTTTTTCCACCTTTTTCCTTCAAATACGAAACAAAAACGACGTTGATTTAAAGTATGTGTGGGCTCCCTCTGCTTTCAGAACTCTTTGCTCACTTCTCCCCTTTGTGAAAGAAGGAGGAAAGTGCAGGAAATCAATTTCTCCCAAGTGCATATTATAATAGAGAACTCAAGAGGTCAACTAATCCAAATTTTTCATTTTACAGATAAAGATACTAAGGTTCATAGAGGTTGAGTGACTTGGCCAGTGACACACAGGAAGCAAATATCAAATGCGGGATTTGAAAGCAAATCTTCAGGTTCCAGAGTCAAATTCTTTCCACTGTAGCATACACAATTGCAGGGGCTTTCTAGAACTTCCAACAAGCAATTCTCACTAAAGAGAGTATAATCAGAAGGTAGATAAAATCACTATTGATTAGAGAAATGCAAATTATGAAAACTGAGATACCACTACACACCTATCAGATTGGCTAAAATAACAGGAAAAAATAATGAATGTTGGAGAGGATGTGGGAAAACTGGGACACTGATACATTGTTGGTGAAACTGTGAACGGATCCAACCATTCTGGAGAACAATTTGGAGCTATGCTCAAAAAGTTATCAAACTGTGCATACCCTTTGACCCAGCAGTGTTTCTATTGGGCCTATATCCCAAAGAGATCTTAAAGGAAGGAAAGGGACCCACATGTGCAAAAATGTTTGTGGCAGCCTTTTTTGTAGTGGCTAGAAACTGGAAGCTGAAGGGATGCCCATCAATTGGAGAGTGGCTGAATAAATTATGGTATATGAATGTTGTGGAATATTATTGCTCTGTAAGAAACGACCAGCAGGACAATTTCAGAGAGGCCTGGAGGGACTTGCATGAACTGATGCTGAGTGAAATGAGCAGAACCTGGAGATCATTATACACAGCAACAACAAGACTATATGATGATCAATTCTGATGGACATGGTTTTCTTCAATAATGAGATGTTTCAAACCAGTTCCAATTGTTCAGTAAAGAAAGCCATATACACCCAGGGAGAGGCCTGTGGTATCTGAGAGTGGACCACAACATAGCATTTTCATGCTTTCTATTAATGTTTGTTTGTATTATGTTTTCCTTCTCAGATTTTTTTTCTTATAGATCCAAATTTTCTTGTACAGCAAGATTACTGTATAAATATGTATACACATATCAATTTGTATTTGCCGTCAGTTTTTTCATCTTAAAAATGAAGGATATGGGTTAGATGTATACAATCCCTTCCTGCTCTATGCATCTAAGTATTTTAACATAGTTAACATGTATTAGACTTCCTGCCATCTAGGAGAGGGGGTGGGGGGAAGGAGGGAAAAATTTATAACAGAAAGTTTGCAAGGGTCAATGATGAAAAATTACCCATGCATATGTTTTACAAATAAAAGCTTAAAAAAATCAGAACGTAGATAGAGATCTAGAAGGATGAATACTGTGTACTACATCAATCCTGTGATGAATTTTCTTTGCAGATGAAGTGTGCAAGTGGTGGTGGAGGAAAGGGGAGGAAAGGAAATCCTTATGGCATTGTCCTAGCAGCTGGGAATAAAAAGACAAAAATGAGACAATCCCTAGTTTTAAGTAGTCTACATTCTATTGAGAGAAAGAATATATCAAACGAGTTCCTATTGTTCAGCGATGAAGATAGTCATATACATTTAGAGAGAGGCCTCAGGGAACTGAGTGTGAACCACAACACAGCATTTTAAGGCTTTCTGTGAATATTTCCATGCATTTTGTTTTCCTTCTTAGGTTGTTGTTGGTTTTTTTTTTTTAACCTCTCTTTCTAGATCTGATGCTTCTTGTGCAGTAAGATAACTGTATAGATATGTATACATATATTGGATTTGTCATATAATTTAATATATTTAGCATGTATTAGACTACCTGTCATCTTAAAGTATTATAGAAACATGAATTGTCATCCTATGAGCATGGAATATAATTTCCTGATGTGAAGAAGAGAATTTTGTTTTATGTTACACCATTTCCAATTCCATTCCCCAATTAATTAATCTACTTTGTCTTCTTCCTCAGGGATTGCTCATCTGAAAGAGAATCAATGTTTGTGAATTCTCATAGTGATGTAGTTATTGAGTTGTTTTTCAGTTATGTTCAAGTTTTCATGACCCCATTTGGTGTTTTCTTGGTAAAGATACTGGAGTAGTAAGCACAAGAAGTTATAGCAGTAGTTATTGATAAGTTGATGTCTATGTGAACAAATTCACTTTTTTATTATAAAGTTGATTAAATGTGTAGAGTACATTTTAAATCATCCTGTATGGAAATGAGCTTAGGATGAGTCATAGAGCAGGTCTACTTTTGGATTCCCATTGTCCTCAAGAACCCATGCCACTGGATTTTAAAGAGATACTTTTAGATGGATCAGATAACTATGGGGTTGCTAAGTTTCAGTATTTCCCTGGTCCTTTTATCCTTTTGGATATTAAATATGAACTGAGCTATTAGCTATTAAGAATTTACTGAGGGCCAATTAATCTTGCAAATAATTGGCATCTGGTACCTCTAAAACACCTCAGGTCATCCTGTGTTTTCCTGCAATTAAATGATAGCAATTCCTTATAAAATTGTCCTTTTTTTTTTTTTTTCCTTCCACTTTCCACTACTATGGAAAATACAGAGTAGAGCCTACAATTAAGCCTAATTGACAAATACAATAGAATTCTCTTGGGTTTGAGTTTGGTATCCTTGGTAGACAGATGAATGGAGCTAGCAACATTATTTCTATATATTTCAAAGGCTATGACATATTCAAAGGAGATGCAATCTAAGATAAACTGTTAGGTATGTTAGCCTTTAGTTAATCCAGCCATACTTTTGTTTAAAGATCAAAAGGTTACTTTTATGGAATTTTTGGACTAAATGATCTTAATTATAATTTTTTTGAAAATGGAATTATCTAGAAATTATATATTAATTTTCATGGACTTTACATGTATCATATTTTCAATAGTTTTTAAAGAAAATCTATTCATTTAACAAAATTTATTAAATGTTTAGTAAGTATAAGGCACTGTGCTAGGACCTGGGAGAGATTAGAAGATTAATACAATGGGCCAATTTCTTTAGGTAATTTACTCTCTAGTGTACAGCACCATACCCAATAGTTGTACTGAAGCTAACTGCCTAGCTGATTCAGCACTGATATTGTGGACAGTACCAAGGATACTTTGACCAACTTCCCTGTCTCTTTAGTCATGCACTTGTACAACTTGCTGGGCCACTTTTAGCTGAGATTTTTAAGGAGGAAAAGGACTGTTGCTTGGGTTAGTAGATTTAATTAGGTTGGACAATTTTTATTTATTTATTGGCTTTTGGCTTGCAAGCCTCCCAGACACCAGAAATGTGTGACTACTTTGTCTACAGTTTCTGACTTCTCTCCACTGAGAATATTTTCTATTATAGGCTATATCAGTTGTGTGAGAGTGTATATATGTGTTTATTGTCTTGCAGCAACACGGCAAGACAAAGATATTTATTATTCTGCAAAGAGATGAGGTATTTGTGAGAAAGATGCCTCTTCACCTTCATTTATGACATGGCACAAATATAATTTTTCTACCAATCATTTTTTGCACAATTTGAAAACCCAGGTTTGACACTAATAAGACAGATCAGGTAAACTTGTGTAACATAAAATAGTATAAATGTTATTAAGAGAAATCAAAAAAGCTGAGTTCATAGGAGATCAAATTTAACGATTCTGATATATATATATTTAATGAGATCACAGTGTTTTATATATATGTGTTATATATGTATGTTTACATGTATACATACACATTTACATATATTATAATAGCACAGATTTGAATATATACACATATATGTAAATATGCTAATGTAATCTGTGCTATTATTTTTCCTCCTTTAAAACTAATGCAATCATTTTTATGACAACAGATAATATTTTGAAGTCAATTGTACATTGTAATCATTTCTGGAGCAGATTAAGGACAGAACTAGAGATAGGATTTTGTTTTCTTTCTCTTTCATGCATTTATTTTTAAAATTCAATTTTATTTTATTTTCAGTTCTGAATTCTTTCCTTTGAACCTTTTCTCCCTCCTCCTCTCCAACCCAGTGAAAAGGCAAGAAAAGAAACCCATTGTAAGTTTGCATAATGATAAAAAACAAATTCTTTCAATGGCCATGTACAAAAAAAAAAGAAAAAGAAAAGAGAAGAAAATATGCTCCAGTTTACCCTCCAAGTTTATCTTCTCTCAATCTGCATGTTCAATTTTTTCAAATTGTTCTAAGCTGTTAATCACTAGGAAAAGATTTAAATGACTCTGTCATTTGAAATAATTAAATCACAAAATCTTAAAAGTAAGAAAGAAGGAAGGACATCATACTGTAATTAATGAGGAATTTACTTCTCCTTTTCTTTATTATTAAGATTTGTGATTGTTAAGAAGTACTTCTTTATAGTGAGTTGAAATCCTTCTCTTTAAAACATCTACCCACTACTCCGAATTATTTTCTTTAGAGCTAAATAAATTAAAGTATAATATTTATTCCAAATGAAAGGCTTTCAGGTACTTGAAAACTGTAAAAATCTGTGTTTTCCACCCCTTCGAGTCTACATTTCTTCAGACCAAATACTCCTAGGTTTTTTTTTGTATTTATTTATTTATTTTTAGGTTTTTCTATTGATAAGACAGGAGGAAGAAGCAATTAATATTACCCTGGTGCATTAGTCCTGGGCCAAGCACTAATCCATGAGCACTTCCCATTGTACCACACTCAGCTGATGTAGCTGCTCAGCTTGTGTTCTGGGACACATCAGATATCAGACATAGGGCACAACTCCTTTAGTGGTTTCTAGTACTCATGTTCCTAGAACCCCTGGTTGTTCTCCTCCAAGAAATCAGCCCTGAAGGGCTAGTAGTCACTAAGATCATTGTACTCATCATTTGGGGACGTCTGGGAATACAACCATCACCCTCTTCAGGGCCCAATTCCAACCACAAGGAGCATCCCAGGGTGTGCCCATCAGTCCATAGACCACAGCTTTTGTTATTTCAACTACTACCTGATTTTATTTTTAAAAGGAGTTTTATTGATCCTTTTATACTAGTCATTTCCTGATATAGTTGACTATTTTTGGTCCCCTCACCAATGTAATAATAATGTTTAAGAAAAAACAACCAACACAATAACTTAATCTTCCAAAATATTCAACATTTTGCTCCCTGTCCTACTACTTCTTTTATCCAGGAGGAGGAAGGCATGATTCATACTGTGTTCTTCCAGACTAATGTTAGATCCTAGACTCAGAAGCTAAATTTATTATTTACATTACTGTTGTCATTTTATATATCTTTCTCTTAGTTCAACTTATTTTATTCGGCACCATTTCCTGCAATTCTTTCCATATTTCTCTGACTTCCTCATGTTTCTTACTTTTTTAGTGCCCAATATTTTAAAAGTACTACCCATTTATATTTTAAAGACTCAGGCAGCCAATCAAGAGAGGCTGTCCTAGATACCTGCAAGGACTCTGCAGGCTCCATGTTAGACAAAGTGAACATGTTCAAAGGCCCTTCAAGGCTGGCTCCTTATTAGAAACTCAGGCCACACATAGAAAAAGAAGATTGTACACGAAATTATGAATCTATTATATGCAGCATACTTTTCTTTTCAAAGATATAATTTAATCAATATGTAACTTTAAAAGATGACCTATTTGTGATTCTTCCTGTCTTCCCTTCTGTTCTCCTATGATTTTTTTTTTTAAAGCTTTAATGATCCTCATTTATTTTGGGGCAAAATTAAGTGAAAATGAAAATAATCTCTGGACCCGAGTACAAATCTGACTTTAGCCAGTTGTGTAACTTACCCTGAAAAAGTTTTGTCTACCTCAGTTTCTTCTTCTGTAAAATAAGGATAACAATAACACCTCCCTCACAGGGAGCTCAGAAACCATTTGGTCTAACTATATCTAATCAGGAACCAACTCTATTATATGTTTAACACTCCAGTGACAGAAAACTCATTATGCTACAAAGCAATCCCTCCCATTTCTGGACAGCTATAATAGATATTTCCTCATACCTGTCAACTCTGAAAACAAATAAGCAAAGAGTTTGAGAGGTTATGCAATCACTGCTCATTCTGGAAAAAAAAATATCAGAGAGCTCATAGAAGTCTCCATCTGCTAGCTCTGACCAAAAAATAAATAACCAAAGAGCCACAACAGTTTTACAACCCCTGTTAACTATGAAAATACTAAAGAGCTAGCTCATTATTGTAACCACTGTTAACCTTGGGGGAAAAAAACCCCAAAACATTTATAGTGGTTATAAACAAAAAACTTTATTCCATTGGAGAAGGGAAAGTAGACACATATGCTGGGACCTCCTTCAGAAGGGGACTCTGCTTCTGTGAGTCCAAACTTTGATGCATATAGCAGTAGCTATACAGTGAGTTGGAGCTCTGACATTGAGGGGTAAGAGCAACAATGAGAAGTTTGATTCACAGCAGGAGTTTATGACTGGAATGTGATTCCTGAAGGTATTTGTCTTAAGGAGCCACCTGGGATTTTGCTGCAGCCAGAGGTTGAACACAAAGGATTGTTGTTATGCTAAGTTCAGGGCACAGTTTGATTACTGGCCCTAAACTCTTGGAAACAAGGTATCTCCTAATAGTAAAAAGAGAGGGGTGGTCTTGGCATACCTGACATACCAAATTGAAATCTACTTTTTCACTACTTTTACCTATAGCTCCTGGTTTCACCCTTAGGGGCTAAGTCAAAAAAATCTATGTGTTTTTAAGTCCTAATGTTTGTCCAACATTATCTCAGCTTTCCCAAAGGTAGTTCTGTTTTAGGTTCATAGGGATGGGGATGGAGGTGGAGATGAAGACTGCTTACCTTCATGGAATACACAAAGGACTAAGGTCATATGTATGTCCTTACCATTAAAAATCTATTCCTCGGGGCAGCTAGATAGTGCAGTGGATAGAGCATCAACCCTGAAGTCAGGAAGATCTGAGTCAAATCTGGTCTCAGACACTTAACACTGCCTAGCAGTGTGACCCTGGGCAAGTCACTTAACCCCAATTGCCTCAGCAAAAATAATAATAATAATAATAATAATCTATTCCTCCTTACCATGTTCAAGTCTACCAGTTTTCTAGGCTTATAACTTCAGCAAACATCTTTGATTCTTTCCTCTTTCTTACCTCCCACATCTAATCAGTTGTCAAGTCCTGCTCATGTTACCTCCAAATATTTTTTGGCTCCTTTCCACACCCACTACAATTTTCCTTGTCAAGCCTGGATCTTTTTTCACTTTACTGCCATTAATTTGTTAATTATTCTTCCTATATTCAGTCAATCTTTTATACAAGCCATCCTACTTTTTTGGTGGTGCAAAGTTCCTTACTTTAAAAATGATAAGTGGTTCCAAATAAAGAAGCTCTCTACCCTAGCATTCAAAGCTCTCCACCACCTACCTCTAATCTCTTCACAACCTACCTCATTTAACTTGCTCTCATATATTTTACACCTCAAAAGAATTGCTCTCCAATCTTTTTCTCCCTGTACCTTCTGCCACAAAGCTTTTGACCCTTCTATCATCCATGGAATGCTCCTCATGTCTATTGAAGTCTCTCTCTTCCTCCAAAGCCCAGTTCAGGACAATTTCAAAAAAATACAACATCTATGAGATTTTTATCTATCTCCCAGATGAAAACACTCTCCTCTTCACATTTCTTGTATAAAGCACATTATTTTGATCTCTCTTTTTGTAGACATTACATTTCCACCTTTCATCTGGGTTATTTATCTACATTTGATTTTCAAGTGGAGAGTAGATTCTGTACATATCTATATTTGGATCCTGGGACTTACACATGAAGTACTTAATAAATGTTAAGTTGTATTTAAATAGTCCAAAAATTGATCCAAATTGTTGGGTTTTAAAATAGGTTTAATAACTTGTAATCCCCTTGTAATGGAAGTAAACACACGATCTCCTCCCCCAATTGTAGTCACTTGACTTTTTTTCTAATAGATCATCTGTATTGCCTTAGTGTGGAAATTTGGTATTTTGGAATTACATAGTAATGTCTTAGCCTAAGGGATGACAGCAGGGAGAAAGGAATGAATCAGACACTTGCCGTTGCAAATGCCAGTGTTTCTACTCTGCCCATTATTTTTGCTGTGCAGGCCACAAATTCTGCTCTCATGATTCTTATTTCTCCTTTGAACTACTCAGAAACAGTGTGCTGTGGTTCTGTGTTCTCAGATTTCATAAGGTTCTCTGTCTCAAGTATTGCATGATTTTTCTTTCCTTTGCAGTATTTATTCAGATATCTGTACTTGTTTCTTAGATTTAGACGATATTTTTTTTCCTGGTCCTCTTAGAGAAGGAAGAATAAACAACAACAACAATCTGCTTGTGTTCAAATTTTTGTTTTCTTCTTCCTGAAATCTTTGGTAATTTCAAGGTGAGGTTTTTTTCCCCATTTTATTTTCCTCTGTCACTCACTTTGATTCACTCTCCTGATTGTAGTTTCTTTAGGGACTAGATACAAAATCATTTTAGCCACTTTCCATGCCAGTTCACCAGCATAGGTCTCTGCCCCAAATACCTTTTGGGTGGTCAGAACTAGCGCCAAAGCCATGCTGTGTGCTTTCCCTCATGTATAATGGAGTGCTCAGGAGTCCTCCTTCACTCATTCCTTCCTTTTTTCCCCAAAGGGTCCTATCCTGTTCCCTCCTTTTTTTTTTTTTTTTTTTTTTTTTAGTTTTATGACCCTGTACAAGTTTGGAGCATTGCAGTCCTAGTATAACAGGCCTGTCTGCCTTGGCACTATCTCTCGGTGTTATGAAGTTATCTTCCTCCCACCACCCCTGCCACATCCCCAGTAGACTTTTGTTCCTAAAGGCTTTGGCTGCAGTCTATTGCAGCCAGGGAAAATTTCCAAAGCTTGGAGTCAGGTTCTCTAAGGCCCTGGAAAAAGGTGGAAATAGGGCAATAGAATATGGTGTTGAGTTGGGCTTTGCTGCAAACCCTTGAGTCCTTGGGGTCTAGCATGGGAAATGTGGGGAGCCACTGAGTCAACTCTCAGTAAACATCAGTTCATGAGTTTAGTTTTCTTTTTCAGACTTTTTAGATTCTGGGTGTCTTAGACCATGGAGAACGCTAAAGTTGCTTTATCTTTGGTGCAAATTTCTGTTTTGGAGAGGTTTGAGTAAATGTCTAGTCTTTCATCTTGTTGCTCACGTGACCTCAAAGTATGAACTAAAGAGAACTGAGGCAAGAAAACCTGTTCACTCAGTAGAACTTGAAAATAGTGACTACATCCTTAGGTGGATCTCTTCTTCCCTATAGAATCTAACCTCAGGTAAAGCAAAGAAGTTAATTACCATTGCTATATAAAGTAAATGACTTATTCATTACTTCTACTTTATCTAAATTCACTAAGAAATCTTTCCTTCTGGGGCTGCTAGATGGCACAGTGAATAAAACACCGGCCCCGGAGGACCTGAATTCAAATTCAGCCTTTAACAAAGTCCTAGCTGTGTGACCCTGAACAAGTCACAACACCAATTGCCTCACACACACACAAAAAGAAAAGAAATCTCTCATTTTTTGAATCAAGGATGGTGACTAGAGAATAGGTCATGACAGTGGGAAGAATAAGTAAGTGTAAAGACCAAGCTGATGAGTTGGAAACCAGATTTTAAGGTTGAGGACCAGAGTGAAGGTGAAAACCAAAGAAGTCTCCAAATCCTCAGGTACAGTACACAAAAAATGAAGTACAATACTTAGCAAAAACTAAGTGAACATTACATTTAAGTAGTTATAAAACATATTTTATAAAATGTTGGAGAGTAGGATGGAAGATTCGGAACAATATTCTCTGACAAAATAATGACAAGCAATGGATGTAACAAGAAAGCTTGGCATGAGTCCCAACAAAACAATGTCATTCTGAGAACAGATGAAACTGGGAACGACAAGAAATAAATACAAAATGGCATACTTCTATAGTAGTCTAGTCTTAGCTAGCTTTTGGTCAATCAATGAGCATTCATTAATTATTATTATATGCCAGGAACTAAGAATACAAAGCCAGACGAGAGTTTCTGCTCTCAAGGTACAGCTTAGTGCAGGAGTCAAGTTGTATATATGACTATATACAAATGAAATATATACAGGACAAATTGGAGATAAGCAACAGAGAGAAGGCACTAGAATTAAGGGAAATCAGGAAGAGCTTCCTCTAGAACGGGTCTTCTTAAAACTTTTTCCACTCACCCCTTTTCAGCTGAGAAATTTTCAATTCTTTGGGAGGAGTACCCAAGTAAAAGGAAATAATACTCTATGTGGACAGAAGAGAAAGGAGGAAAGGAAAGAAAGGACAAATCAATAATATATCATTACAAAGACTCAGTATGCATCTTTCCATTGCTTTGGGTCATTCAGGATTCTGCTCCTTTGGAGATTATTGTCTTCCATGATTATGAAATGTAGAAATCTGCAAGGCCAAAACCTTCTTATGTGTCGTAAAAACTGAGAATTAGTGTTTTGAGTGTCCTTGGTCTCTTTGAAGGTCTAATCAGTCTCCCTTGAAAACTGATAAATTCCAAAAGAAAATGGGTAGCTAAATTACATAATTGACCTCACTTGAGTGGGAGTATTATTTTGTCAATCAAATTATGTGAGACAGAGAAAAATGAAGAATTCACAGAGGGGAACAATCAATGTGTGTGTGTGTGTGTATATATATATATATATATATACATGCACAAATATTCTTTAACTATCAGCTAGAGCACGGCTTCCTCTTCCCAGAGATCACAAGACAGGGAGACAAGGGCATATCATAGAAGTTAGGTCATAATCTTCCAAAAGAAAAAAAAAAAAAGGAAATGAAATTGTTGTATACAATCAAAGGGGTAAAGAGAGGGGTAAAGAGAGGGGTTAATGATTTTTGAAGGTTGGGAGGGGATAAAACTATGTGTGTGCACCGGGAACAGTGGCTCTCCTCCCCCCCAGTACTTCCCTTTTACTGGGGAGGGGGGGAAGACTGTTGGACCCCCGAATTTCATGAAATTCTAATTAAATATTTTTCTGCTTTCCTCTTTGAGAGACCTCCGAGTAGTCATTTTGGGTGAGGGTCTTCACGTCCCATACAGTTGGGGGCTTTTCCAGGGGTCTTTGGGGGAGCTGGTTGTGCCCCCTGAATGGAGATAGGCGTGCCCACAGACCTCTTGGTCTCTGGCTCTGGGCATGCAGCCTCCTTCCCTTCAGAGACGAGAGACTCAGTGAAAAGCAGAATTGAAGATTAGATAAGAGGAGTCCTGACGGCCTGGCACTGTCAGAAAAACCTACGGGTGTAGCTCCAGGTAAGCATTCAGGAATCTGGGGGTCCATTGGCCGGGTTTGGACAAACTAGTTTTGGATTAGTCCTACCAAATTTGCTAATTGGGGACTGCTTCTGACCTGAATGATAAAGGATTCGGGGGGGGGGACTTTCTCTGGTGACTGCAGTGTGGGGGTGACCCCCACCTATAATCTGGCTTAGGGCCAAATTGAAAATATGGGAAAGACACAGTCCAATCAAGATCAGGACCTTAGTCAGGGAATTCCAGGTCTACACCCCTCTAGGGAGTCGGCTCCAAAATTGGGACAAAATATAAAGGGAAAAGTTTAAAAAAAGAATGATAGAGCATTGCTGCTTTGTTTGAGATGGACAAGATCAGGGTGGAACAGTAATTAGGCCTAAATGGGAAAAGTCCCTTTAATCTCTGGCTTCTGGGGATGAAGGCCTGGCTGTTCTAGAGCCAAGCCAAAGAGGTGGAGAAATGGTGGAGAAAGAATAAGAGACTGAGAAAATCCCACCCCACCCCTGGGTGCTATACCTCCACCTCCTAGTGCCACAGGCAACTCCAATGAGACTGAATTAGTGGAAGAAAGCAAAAAGTACTTGGAGGGAATCAACTTAATACTTAAAATCAATCAGTAATGGAAAACTATGGAGGTGTTTCCAAACAGTTCAGTTTCTGGGACCCAATATCTATACATAAGAGGGAATTAATTTGAAAGAGAGAGAGAGAGAGAGAGAGAGAGAGAGAGAGAGAGAGAGAGAGAGAGAGAGAGAGCAGTCAAGTCTTATCTAATTCAAGATGCTGCTCTGCCTGGGGGAGATAGAAAGAACAAAAGAAACTGATGTTAATTAGCTTTTAAAAATTTGGGAAAAGTTTCTGGGAATCAGTTTAAAAATGTGTGTGTATATACATATATGTGTGTATATATACAACCAAATGATAATCCATTTTGTTTGCAACATTTAATTGGAATTTAAGAAATTTTACTTAAGTGGAAAAAGTCATATTTTTGGTTTATTGGTCTATTGAATTATGGGGAACTTAGTTTTTAAACTGTGGGAAATAATTATTGTTGCCTAGTGCATGTTAGATCTGTTTATTCTGGGTATGAGATCTTAGGAATTTGTTTGAATAGTTGATCTTTTAGCATTGAAAGAGAAATTTCTAAAAGATGTATGTGTTGAGTTAGTTTAAGGATAGCTTTTTCAAAAGGTTCTGATAACTTGTTACCTTCTGAAAGATATTTTGATAATTTGTAAGCATTATAAATTATGTTTTAAATTTTGTCATGCTGAACATGTGTGTTTTACTGTTATTTAGCTATTCACTATATTGTGAATCTTAAAGTTTAAAGTTTTGAAGCAAGTGGAAATGGAGAAGAGTCAAGTTAAAAAAAAGGGGGGGGAGGAAAATATATATAAGAAGGCGATTTAAAGAGATAAGATTGATTTGTAGAAGCAATTGACTGGTTTGGGTGTTTTCAGTGGGGAAGGGAGAGACGGGAAGGAATCTTTAGGCTTGAAAGGTGAAAATTTAACCCACATTGCCTGCTTCTTTATATGAAAGGAGTGAGTAGCAATCCAGGGTTGAGAGAGATGGAAAAGGGAAGGGATATATCCTTATGAGGTTGGGGCCTGCCTTTGACTGGCAGATTGGATTTTGGAGGACATGGCACTCTAAAAAGTTAGCTGTGAGAAGTGGGAGTCAGGAACATGGTGTGGTTGACAGAAATGCCAAGTGGAGTGGGGGGGGGGCAGCCACACAGGAAGAGCCTTCCCAGGTGACAATCTAATTCCCTTTCCCCCATTAAGTGTGATATAGCTGCTTTTTAAGGAACTGCAGCTCTTTGCTGATTGAAACATTAATTGATTATATTGTTTAAAGGAATAGCCTACATTTACATGGTGTTAATTATTGAATGTTTTATTTCAATCTGATCTGATAGGTTTGGGGCTGTTTTCAAAAAAAAAAAAATAAGGCTTATAGGGATTCTTCAATTGGAGGAAGTTGACTTATAATTTCTCCATTCTTAAAAAGAAATTATTAATGTTAAATCTGAAAGATTGTTTTATGTGGAAATAGGATATTCTGTATGAGTTTTAATTGATTTGTTATTGGAGGTAAAATTTCTTGGGCTTATAGCTACTATTATTTGGGAGTTTTAAAGCTCCACTTTCTGTAAGTTTCTGGGACAATTACCTGGAGTAAATCTGAGTTCAGGCTATTTTATCTTGTATCCTGTATGTGCTGAAGAATCAGTTTTGACTAATTATATTATGATATAGTCATGTCCCCGTTTTTCCTCCTGTAACTAATTTCTATGATCAGAGCAATTTAATTATGTCATACCTTGCTGTTTCCAATCTGACTATATGTAATCACTACACTTAGGCAAATGAGTATTTAGCCCAGTAATCTGTCTGTTACTAGATATTTGAGTCTGTAGGTATTCTGGTCTATGAGAGGACAATTAGCACAATTGTCTGAGAGACCTAACTGATTTTTGTTTGTGGGAACTACAGCTGACAGCCGTTTGTCTGTCCTGTGAGACAAACTTGTCTCCTGGGACATCTATACTGGCTTCTCCACATTTTGTAGCAGTCCTTGTGAACCAGCCCTTCTATCTCAGATTGTTCTAACCTGTATTTGTTAGATTTTTTTTTTTTTTGTTCTAGATTTTGGTCAAATTACAGCCTTACTGACCTGCTTCTGAATCAGGATCACTGCCTGCTTTCACCACACCCAACCCCCTTCCTGGACAAGAAGTTCACTTCATCCCTCTCAGCATGAAGCAGCTTTTAAAGAGACATCGCCCCTGCTCCTAATGGACATTGTGCCTCATTTGGGGGGGACTGAGGGTGGTTAATAACAGACTGTTAAACTCTGACTGTATTATTGTACTATCCTGCTTGGGTCGCCTATTACTGTGTGTTACTGTACAATCCTGCTTGGGTCCCCTATTACTGTGTATTACTGTACAATCCTGCTTGGGTCCCCTATTACTGTGTGTTACTGTACAGCCCTGATTGGGCCCCTATTACTGTGTGTTACTGTACAGCCCTGATTGGGCCCCTATTACTGTGTATTACTGTACAATCCTGATTGGGTCCCTATTACTGTGTATTACTGTACAATCCTGACTGGGCCCTTATTACTGTGTATTGCTGTAC